>CM053783.1:59346872-59721872 GCA_028749045.1 Cupressus sempervirens
AAAAAAACAAAGGCTTAAAGATTTCTATAAAATATTTGTTTTCTAAATTTTTTCAATAATTTCTCTAATAAGTTTGACTATAGTTTTAGAAACCATTTTCAAATTTATTTCAATTTGATTCTAAATCGAACCCAAACCCGAATTAGATCTAATCTCTTCCTTAATTGGATCTAGGGTTTTCCTATTATTTTCTTCTCAACCAAATAGCATATCTAGATTCCAATTTCAAAATTGCAAATCCAATCACAGAGAATATTCAAACACATATAACAGACACAAAGAAGATAGGAAGAGAAATAGTGCAAAGAGAATATGTGAATATCACGAGTGCACTTGGACATTGATGATAATCCATCATGCCTCAGAAGTCCATAGAAAATCCCTTCCTTCTCCACCATTCGCAATTCCTCCAAGATCCAAGCCAACCGAAAATCTCCAAATGACTAGAAGTGCTAGAAGAAGCATAGAAGCATGTAGAAAATATATGAGCATGTAGAAGCATATGATATTCTCAATGAATGTAAGCTTTGAAGCTTCCATTTTCACTTGAAGCTTGTAGCTTGTAGCTTCCATTCAGCTTTCATTTAAGTTTGTCCAAACACACTAGGAGAGCCTCTATTTAAAGGCCTCTAAGATGCATCTAGAGTATCTCTAGAAACAACTAGAAGATAAGCATGAAAACCAAGCATGAGTCTTCTCCAACCTTCTAGATAAGTCTTAAGGTTGTAGACACCATGTGCTCAAATAAAATGCTAACTTCTAAGTGTAGACAACTTGTGCATTCTTAGAGTGCAAACTCCAGTGTTGTCTACATGACAACTCCAGAGAATTTACCAACTCCTATGTGAGCAAATATTAAAATAATGTACAATAATTAATTTAATATTTACTTTTACTCTTTCCAATTTTATTTATTTATTTATTAAATCTCATGCACTTACTTTAATAATTCCACTTTTCAATCTTAATATATTTACATTTTAAGCACATGAAATCTAGAATATTTTAATAATTTTAAAATATATTTTTCACTTTTAAATTTCATTTTCCAAAACTTGATTGCTAAAATATTTATTAGCTTTAATAATAATATTATTTAGTCATTTATTTAAAAATGAACTCCAAATATATTATTATTAAAATAAATATTGTCACATTCCAAATTTAAACCTTTAACTTTTATCTTCACATTTAATTATTTTATTTAATTAATTTCCCAATTAATTAAATAAAATAAATATTAAAATACCATATTAATTTTCCATTTAATTAAACCATTAATTAAATCTTTTAATTAGGCTTAATTAATAGAAAATGCATCAAAGACTCACAAGGTAAAATATGAAAAACCCATCATAGCCAAATACATACAAAATCAAACCAAGGGTTTATATCAAGAATTACATCATCTGACACATTTGGAGGGTACTCAACTCGGATACTTGTCCTAATTTTCCAATTAGGACAAATGGCTTAAAAGGTTAGGATTTGGACTTGAGAATTTATCTCCCCTCTCTTATCATTGAGATGATGTGATAGGGTGCGCTCATCCTGGCAATTCAGAGAAGTTGATACCCAGTACCTGCAACCTGCATAAAAACCATGCATGTACAAGCACAATATATACCAAACTAAATAGGCAATGGCAGGAAGTGGTGCATCGTGTAGATCCCAACTAGCAAGTGACTACGACTCCCTTCTTTAACCACATCAGACATGCCATACAAAAGCAAACATGCAAAGCAAACACGCACACCATACACATGTAAGAATGGGGTAAGTATCCATAATAAAACACATATGATTATAGATCATCTTACTAATCATCATTAATAACTGCAAACACAAAAAATAATCATCATGCATAAATGAAATGCAAAATTTAAGTAATCTCATCACATAATAAACTGAATACATAGCACAATATCTGATAGTCTCAAAACAATACTACTAACCATCAACATAAAACTAACCCTAAAAGAGTTCAGCAATGATAACAAAATGCAATCTAGGGTCAGGCACTACATCCACCCCCCCTAAGATTAGGCTTACTCCTGGAAGCCTACAAGAATGACAAAATCAAGATACTCACTATGCGGCTCCCATTGAACCCTTTTTCATCTGGTAGGGAAATATGATTCCACTGGTGACACTACAACACACTTAGAGAAATATGATTCTGGTTTAATGGTAAACCAAAAACCATATCAATCCGACATTTATCCTTTTAACAACTACTAAAATAGATTCCCTAATACATTCTAAACAAGAGCAACTTAATGCTTACAAAGATATTCGAGGGCATACTACCTCACAACATAGATAAAAGATACATGTTTTGCAACTAGAATGAGTTCCAATTTCCAGTTTTGCCCTCGTTTAGGTTTAAGTAGAATTTTTAGTTTTGAAATCTAAGTGTTGAAGCATGAAAAATATGCAAGTAACAATTTTATGTTCTGTTTCAATTCACCTAGTTTCAAGTTTTCAATTTGAAAGAGATACACATGACAGTTCAAAGTTTCATTTTGTTCAACTAGTTGACAACTAATGGCATTCCAATATACCCAGAGCTCCAAATGTTGAAAGTCGGGCTCTAATACCAAATGCAATGCTCTGCCAAGGGATCTAAAAAAAAATTCACTAAGTTCGCCAAACAAATTTTTTTTTTAAAACATGAAAGATAAACCATTCACAACACTTGCAGAAGCAATAGAAACAATTTGAATAAAAGTACACATAACATAACATAACATATTACATTATTTAAAGATCCCTTAATGTTGTAACACATATAACATATTTAATCATCTAACATCACATCTTTATGAAATAACAATGATACATCCAACATTCTTAAACCATATACAAGTGTCCTTTTAGTAATTACACTTTAGAATTGCTCAATCATCCACTGTACATGTTACAAGGTATGAAAAGCTTAAAGGAATATACATATGTGTAAATAAAGTACATCATCATCCAACATTAATCCATGATGCAATTAAAGTAAATTAAACCACATATCATACATGATACATCATCATAGAAGATATAAACATCCATCACAAAATATAACCATACATCACAAACATAAATAACTAAGTGGACGGTTCCTCCCAACCATAAATAGCATCATTAGACCATTGTGGATCCTAGCCATCCCTCCGTACGTAACATTCCAAAGCACCGAAGAGATCATCGGTATTAACATAGTAGGAATGTCACTCCTAAAACATCCTACTAACATGCAAAGTAAAGCATAATATATCATCATCTAACATATGCTAATCATCAATGTAAGAAACATACCAGTAAATACATCCATCATAAGGTATATCATCTATCATAATGATTCAAGAACAGAATGAAGATAAATACCAACCAAGAATACTCCAGCCACGGTGTCTCGGACGAATCTCAAATGATAAGAGTGAAAAATACACTACCACCCGACCGCGTGGAACCTAAGTGGTCCACTCCCACCATGTTGAGGAGATAATCTCAAGTCCCAAATAGGCCATCAAAAATCACATAGCAAAAATCTCTACAAGTCTAGGAATCCTAAAAGTATACTAACTCAAGGGTACCATCACACAAAAACGATATCTAATTCTCAGAGGCACATAATGACATGTAGGAAACCTACTCTACAAGCGAGAAAGTTTCATTGCATTTATCACGTACAAGTTACCCTAGCAGTTAGCTAAACTCCACGAGTCCATACTGATCTCATGCGGCCACTAGTATCCTCTCATACTGATGAGGCATACTACGAAATGCACAGTCACAATCATACATTCTCACTACTCCCATCCTAGCCTGTACAAGTGCTCAAGGCATGGGAAAGAACATCAAAAATTATCTTTTTAGATTCATTTAATCCCCATTTAGTGTGTAAATGTTATCACTTATTAACCAAACTTACAATGAGTTACCCTGGTAGCCACTTAGGACCACGACCCCGATTGCAAGCCACTTCTCGACACTACAAGTAGATTACCTATCCTAAGCTCATGGAATCATAAATCACCACAGTCCTGTACAAGCAACTATAAAAAAAATCCAAAAGATAATCCATAAAAAGAATCATCAAATATCCATGATAAAAGCATCAAATTTCCATAATAAGAATCATCAAATCTCCAAGATAAGAATCATCAAATCTCCATGAGCATCCGAAAAGAATCCATAGAAAATCATGACCACAACAGTTCTCTATTGGCAACTAAATGCATCACTAATAATCATAAGTATCCATTGGTTCTCAATAACCAAAATATATCTCAAAATAAATCACAATATCTATTGGTTCTCAACAAGCAACCAAGAATATCTCAAAATCATACTGATCGAAGACTCCAAAATGGTTGAGTCAAACATGTCACAACATGACATCATAAAGAAATAAACCAACATTTTAGTCCCATCATGGTGACTAGAAAATAATTCAAGGATAACTAATCGATGACCCAAAAATGTGGTTAGCTTAAGTGTCTCAGATACATATACATCTCAGCTTCACACATGAAGACTGAATAAAAATTAGTAATTACAAGCATTTCATAGAGCATACAATCACATAACCATGGTTGGGATTATAAAGATCAAGACCAAATAAAATCAACATGCCATCACATCTCATAACCCTCGAGCCTCTGGTAAGAACCTAGGACTGGTCAACACTAGTCAACCCAAAACCCAAAACAAGAAGCATATAGAATACATGATGCAAACACATGTTTAGGTTTACTAATATCTCATGGATGAGTTAAAAGTAGAGGTTTCCAGTTTTCTATTTGCAAGTATACTTTCAAGTGTCTTAAGTTTCATCATTTGACCTACAAGTCAACCCAATTGTTCTCCAATAACATTATCCTTCCATTATTAAGAATTACATTCTAAGAATAACTTAAGGATAACTATTTACTCATTAAACTGATCATCATTAAATTTTCTTAATTTATCTATGATCCATATTCTAATTGATTAACTCTTCTTTAAGGTTACTTCAACTTTTCACATAAATCAAGGATCATTAGAGCCAATTATCAATCTTCAAATAGGAAGATTATAACTTTATTAAAATGATCAATTAAATCAATCAATTATTATAGGTTCACAATCCATGACCTTTTATCATTCTAATAATTCTCAATTATATATTACTAAGTCTCACCATTAAAACATCTAAGGTCGTTATTCAAGTTATCAGAACAAGACTTATCGACTTTGATATCAATATTTTTACAATCTCATTAAAAGAATTATATCAATTAAATCTCTATTACATAACTTAATTATTAATTAAATCTAATTAACTCTCATTAATTGATTTAATTAATAATTGCATAACCATAGCAATGTTCCAATTAACATCAGTTGACTAATAACTAACTAGAATTCTGTAAGATAAAAGTCAACTATAGTTCAATACTCAAATGATCATATTACTAATTCAATAATAATAACTTGTTAATAAATAACAAGCTATATTGAAACTCTTAATAATAATCTTGTAATATCCACATTCGTCATACTTATATGATCATTGATTAATTCATATTATCCATAATCATTTAGATCATTACTCTATTATTTATTAATAATTTTCTAGACCCAACAAACATTAATAAATGATAAACTATAAATAATCGATCTAGAGAAAAACTTAACATAAGCTTCATTAGCTAACTCTTAATGAGTTATTCATTAATACATAACGTTTTAATAATAACATAGCAATGATATAATATAACAATGACTCTTTATCTTTGTAATACTTAATTAAATCTCATTTAATTCGCCATTTGCAACTTCAAACAACTTAAATAAGATTAGATTAAACATTATCCAAATTGGAATCTCGTAATTGAATTATTAATCATAATTATAATTAAAGGATGACTAACCATCTTCCCAACAGAACTACCCTCAATGTTTATTAGATTAACCTTCCCAATGTTTACCAAGAAATAATGGTTAATTAAGTTGAAGGCTTGAATTTAACCATCATATCAATGAATCCACATTTCCCATTTTATCACAATCAACATCCCCTTAAACTCTATAGCTTAATTATTGGTTAAACTTAATTATTTCCAAAATAATTAAATTAATCTAATAATTCTCGTAACTATAATAATATTTCCACATTAATACATACAAACTAATATCTCTTTTTAATTAAACTATTATTAAATTTTTATTCCACATTTATCTTATAAAATAAAAATAATAACAAAGATTAACTTTCATATATATATATATATATATATATATATATATATATATATATATATATAATGAGAATCGAATTATTTAATATCGATTTCTCATAACACAAACCCTTTTTAATAATCTTTTTCCACAAAAATATTGTAATAACTTCAACCGGAATTTTAAACTTAATAATACATTAAAGGATGACGCTTAGTGTTTAAGTGATTTTAAAAATCGCTATGCATATTTGTGCAAGGACCGTGCGACAGTTAAGAGGTCTGTCACGGGTACCCACAGGTACCCTGCGAGTATGGTACCATGGATGTATGAAGACAGAGAGGGGGGTACGGGGGGGTATACCCCGCCCTCCCTTATATTATATATAACATTTTTTTTTTAAAACATGAAACGTGATGCAATTACATAAGATCTTCACTGCGATTTATTTAATTAGACCTCTTTCAAATATATATCTATATCTGTGTGTGTGTGTGTGTGTGTGTATACATATGTATATATATATATATATATATATATATATATATATATATATATGTGTGTGTGTGTGTATATATATATATATATATATACATGCAAAGTATTATATATATATATATATATATATATATATATATAGACAGATCCAAAAAAAATTATATTTCTATATATACATAATTTAAAAAAAACAAAGGGTTAAAGATTTCTATAAAATATTTGTTCTCTAAATTTATTCAATAATTTCTCTAATAAGTTTGACTATAGTTCTAGAAACCATTTTCAAATTTATTTCAATTTGATTCTAAATCGAACTCAAACCCAAATTAGATCTAATCTCTTCCTTAATTGGATCTAGGGTTTTTCTATTATTTTCTTCTCAACCAAATAGCATATCTAGATTCCAATTTCAAAATTGAAGATCCAATCATAGAGAATATTCAGACACATATAACAGACACGAAGAAGACAGGAAGAGAAATAGTGCAAAGAGAATATGCAAATATCACGAGTGCACTTGGACACTGATGCTAATCCATCATGCCTCATAAGTCCATAGAAAATCCCTTCCTTCTCCACCATTCGCAATTCCTCCAAGATCCAAGCCAACCAAAAACCTCCAAATGACTAGAAGTGCTAGAAGAAGCATAGAAGCATGTAGAAAATATATGAGCATGTAGAATCATATGATCTTCTCAATGAATGTAAGCTTTGAAGCTTGTAGCTTGTAGCTTCCATTCAGCTTTCATTTAAGCTTGTCCAAACACACTAGGAGAGCCTTTATTTAAAGGCCTCTAAGATGCATCTAGAGTGTCTCTAGAAACAACTAGAAGATAAGCATGACAACCAAGCATGAGTCTTCTCCAACCTTCTAGATAAGTCTTAAGGTTGTAGACACCATGTGCTCAAATAAAATGCTAACTTCTAAGTGTAGACAACTTGTGCATTCTTAGAGTGCAAACTCCAGTGTTGTCTACATGACAACTCCCAAGAATTTACCAACTCCTATGTGAGCAAATATTAAAATAATGCACAATAATTAATTTAATATTTACTTTTACTCTTTCCAATTTAATTTATTTATTTATTAAATTTCATGCACTTACTTTAATAATTCCACTTTTCAATCTTAATATATTTACATTTTAAGCACATGAAATCTAGAATCTTTTAATAATTTTAAAATATATTTTCCACTTTTAAATTTCATTTTCCAAAACTTAATTGCTAAAATATTTATTAGCTTTAATAATAATATTATTTAGTCATTTATTTAAAAATGAACTCCAAATATATTATTATTAAAATAAATATTGTCACATTTCAAATTTAAACCTTTAACTTTTATCTTCATATTTAATTATTTTATTTAATTAATTAAATAAAATAAATATTAAAATACCATATTAATTTTTCATTTAATTAAACCATTAATAAAATCTTTTAATTAGGCTTAATTAATAGAAAATGCATCAAAGACTCACAAGGTAAAATACGAAAAACCCATCATAGCCAAATACATACAAAATCAAACCAAGGGTTTATATCACGAATTACATCATCTGACGCATTTGGAGGGTACTCAACTCAGATACTTGTCCTAATTTTCCAATTAGGACAAATGGCTTAGAAGGTTGGGATTTGGACTTGAGAATTTATCTCCCCTCTCTTATCATTGAGATGATGTGATAGGGTACACTCATCCTGGCAATTCAGGGAAGTCGATGCCCGGTACCTGCAACTTGCATAAAAACCACACATGTACAAGCACAATATATACCAAACTAAATAGGCAATGGCAGGAAGTGGTGCATTGTGTAGATCTCGACTAGCAAGTGACTACGACTCCCTTCCTTAACCACATCAGACATGCCATACAAAAGCAAACACGCAAAGCAAACACGCACACCATACACATGCAAGTATGGGGTAAGTATCCATAATAAAACACATGTGATAATATATCATCTTACTAATCATCATTAATAACTGCAAACACTGAAAATAATCATCATGCATACATGAAATGCAAAATCTAAGTAATCTCATCACATAATAAACTGAATCCATAGCACAATATCAGATAGTCTCAAAAAAATACCACTAACCATCAACATAAAACTAACCCTAAAAGAGTTCAGCAATGATAACAAAATGCAATCTAGGGGCAGGCACTACATGAAGTGGAACACATCATGGTAGAAATGAAAAAGACATGGCAAAAAAAAGATGGATCAAGTACATCCAATGGAGAGATCACTTTACCCAAGAGGTAGAGTGATCACACTTCATCTAACTAAGCAAAGGAAAATGTATGGGACTGATATACTAAGTCAAATCATACGTCAGTTCCAAAAGAACAATGAAGTGCTGCCAAGAAGAAATCTGCATGAGAAAAGATTTTTTTTAAAAAAATTCAAAATTTTGTAGAAGATGCCAAACCACCCTTGGATGCTGAGTGAAACTCCAATATATGTCGAGCTAGAAAGTCTAGTTGATGCTAAATGAGATATGTTAGTCGAAGCTGAGTAAATAAATTACAATGGGAGCCGAGTTATACTAAAACCTTTAAGTGCCAAGTGTACAGTTGTAAGCACTATGCAATAAATGCTAGGTTTTGAGCCTAATAAAGTTTAAAATCACTCATTTTCAAGCCATTCGAACACAAAGTGAAAATGAGAAGAGCAAAGAGGTTATCAAAAAATAATTTAGCGGCGATTTGCATCGATCCCAATAGTAATTCAACTCAAACTCTTCGATTCAAAGGTATTTCATCAAGTACTGAGCTACGCAGTATTTGAAAGTTTATTTAAATATTAAAACCTAGTTTGGTCAAGATGGCATCTAGGTCTAAAATCATAAAGGGAAAGGATGATCATGGGATTCAACTTATTAGTAACGAAGTTAAACAGCTCAAATTTAGGCCAATACCAAAAGTTGCGTATAAAAATGACCTAACTGGTGCTTTGTCAGTCATTCTAGACAAGGTAATAATGGTCCAAGTTGTTAGGAAATGTTATTACTATAAGATTGGAGCCATAGGTGACCTAGAAATTTTCAATTTCTTTGATAAGCTGTGTGACAAGGGTATATTGAAGGACGAGCTTCAAATTTTTGAGAAGAAGGTTTTAACTAAAGCCCCAGTTTTCCCTATTGTATTTAGGACTGAATGGATTCATATAGTGTTGAGCCAAATTCATGATGGATCATTTTGGTTAGAAATAGGGCCAATAAAGATCACAAAAAAAATTGTTCATAGTGTCACTGGATTCCCAACCCTAGATCGGCCTAAGACCCTAAGAAGTGACAAAAAGGAGGCCATAGAGAAAAACACTAGTGCCAAATGGAACAATAGGGGAATGACCATTGATACCATCACTGAACCCCTACTTAATTTTGCTGTCAAAGTTATATCTCATAAATTCTATCAATCAAGCAGATTGAATAGCATGCCATGTATAGTAGTAGATGTTGCATACAAACTTGCGAAGAAGGACCACACTTATGATCTAGCAGAGCTCATGCTACAACAAATTAATGAAAATTTGGGAGCCATAAGGAAATCTAAAGGAGATCAATGCAAATTTGGATCAGTGTTGGTTTGCATATTTTTTTCTATGTCATGAAGGAATTTCCATCAGTTGGAAAGGTAAAATGGGATCCTAACAAGACAATTGTCACACAAGTCAATGAGTTTATTGAGCAAATGGGAGATAATTTTAATGCTTAGATGACAAGCTACTTTGAGGACTTTAAGAAGTCCATGAAACAAAGGATGGCGATACATTATCACTGGTTCAGCAGCATGTAAATGACATTTTTTTCTTGGTTGACATAGATTACACCTACATCCAAGCTATGATACCTAGAGTAAGATGGCTTAGGCCACTTGGATATGAGCTTGATGTAGACCAAGCTTCAACTACAATCACTACTTTACTTGTAGAAGAGATTGATAAGGATGCTTCTCATTTTGGCACTTATGATATTGTCAAATCTAGGGTGGTAATAGATTTGAAGACAACCTCTATAGTGAAGAAGAAGGACAAAATGATAAGAAATCTCAAGAAAACATTTGGAGCTGATATAGAAGTAGCAGGTGTTAGGATTAAACCATAGACATATATAAAAATTACATGAAAATATAACCAATAACAAAAAATAATAGATCACAAAGAAAAGAACACAAGGCACCAAGATTTAACGTGGTTCACCCAATCCCTGGGCTATGCCTACCAAACATCAGGTCTGATATTATTATGATCTAGTGATTACAACTTGATTACAATCTATAATCCCTTATAGCTCAATACTACTACAAGAACCAATTTCACATCACAACATAACATGATAATGAAAAAATTCCTAACCCTACGCCCTTTTATACAAGTATTTTATGTCATTTTAGGGTTACAACATATCAGCCATATGTCAGCCACAACATCGGCCATAGCCCCGAACCCTAAAGAATTTATGAAGTATGTATAGTACTTTCATGATCAGTCACCAAAAACCAATAGCAAGCATGATATCAAAAGAAGAAGTAGATGAAGATGAAGAGTAGAATGAACAAGAAGAAGACAAACCAAGACAAGAGCCATTGGAATTGACACAAGGCCTAAAAGATGACAAAGAAGAAGGTGCTGAGGAAGAAGAAGTCAAGGAAACACCCACCAAAGCCAAAGCCATTAAAAGGAAAGCCAAAACTCAGCCTAGCCCAAGGCAAAGAAGGTGAAAAAGCCCATTGCAGTCAAAACAAAGAAGCCTCCTATAAGGGCTACCACTAGAGCTACAGCTTAAAAGGCAAAAGATGGAGCCAAGAGAAGAAGAAAACCACAAAGAAAACTAGTGAAGAACCAAGGAAGAGAAGGAAATATGTTGCCCAGCTAGACTCAGATGAAGAAAGAATAGAGTCAAATGACAATAGTTAGTTTAGAGTGGTAATTCATCCCTCCAAGTCTACCATTGACAAGTTATGTGTAAATATTAGAAAAGAAAACTTGAATGGTTTAAAGACTATAGACTTTAATAAGCTCAATAAAGAAGATAGTTGCAAACACAATGTAATGATGGCCGAATACAAACACACACCTCTAGAGTTAGATAGTACAATGCCCAAGGAGCTATACAAGATAGTTGTAGATAAGTGGCATTTTTTTTTTCAAATGGAAAAGGAGATAAGAGAATCAAACCTAGCTAGAATACTACCAGACTTGACTAAATGTCAAATAGCTAAGGCAAATAAAAGGAATAGAAAATTTTCTCCTAAAAATAGAGCATTTTGCATCCTCCAAAATAAGATAGAGGATGTTGTAAATAAACCCACAAAATTGTGGAAGTCAATATACAAGTTAATTGATGATTTATTTGACGAGGAATATAAGTCAGACTCTAGCTCAAAGAGAAGAGAAGAAAAAGAAATAGGAAAGAAAGAGGAGAAGAGAAGTGAGGAAGAGACAAAATGTGAAAAGGAGAAGAAAGATGAGGAAGGAAGAATAGAAGAGGAAGTAAATAAGGAGGAAGAAGAAGAGAATACAGCTGAAGGAGAGGAAAAGGAATTAGATGAATAGGAAGGACAAAGTGTGCAAGACACACAAATGCCACTTCCTAGCCCTCCTCATGCCACTATCACACCTTTAGAGATCATAAAAATAAAGGATGTTATCTTCTTGTCAAAACATCAATCCTTTAACTAAAGAGGATCTCTCAAAGATCCTTCACCAATCTACTCTACAGGCATAGTTGTGTAAAAGCCCTATATTGGTGAGTGTAGATGAACTAAAAAGAGCAATAATAGCACCTCAAAGGGAAAAGATGAAGCCAAAGGAACAACCTTTTACATACACTACTACTAAACTCCTACTACTTCCACCACCATCTCCACCAAAAATAGTAAGTGATGCACTTTAGATGCCAAGTGCAACGATAGGGGAAGATACACGAAAAAAAGAATAGTCAATAGGTTCACCCCCAGTAACAATCAATGATAAAGGGAAATTAGAAGAAAAGAAGGAGGAAACAAGAGATGAGGATCAAGCTACAATACAAACATTGGTTGAATTACCAAAATCTAGTACTCCCACTTAGAGTCTTCGGAAGCCAAGCACTAATATGATATTAATGCAAGTTCAAACACTAGGTTCGAGCTCTAGAAAGGTAACTAGGATAATTCACTATGGAGATCTCAAACTTGATGAAGAGATCATCATTCCTTGCTATGAATCCAACACCCTCACCATAGAAAAGATAAATGAAATACAAGGTGCATTGGATAGGAGAAAGAGACAAGAAGTATTGAGAAGAGAATACAAGTATAGGCAAGCATTGAATGAGATAAAGGACATCTTCATGGATGCCTTTAGCTTGCAGTCACTAGATGAAACAAGGCCTATAATAGAACAACTTTTAGATATAGTTGACTAGCTGACTAATGCAAACCATGATACAAATGAAAAATTAATGGAATGGTTAGAAAGAAAATTAAAGGGCAAAGTAAATGAGAAAATATCAAATGATATAGCATTAGCACAAGTTGAATTGGCTAAGAAACTAGAAAGAGTGAAAATTGCACTTGGGAACACTTTCTCATTGTACAAAAAACTGTGTGATTTTTCCAACTTCATTGAAGAGACTAGCCAAAGAATAATGAGCTTGGAAAGAAATCTCAATATTTCTAGCATGCAACTTCCAACAAATCTAGCTTAGAGTGAGAAGCATTTTGCATAGACACTTCACACACAATGGGAATTAGTTGTATTAACAATAGAGGAGGCAAACATAAAAGGAAAAATTGATGCAAATCCAATCCTCCATAACCCCACACTTAGAGGTCCTCTACAAGGAGCAAGCATATGCAGAAATAGTCCTAAAGAAAGATCCAAATCTTTCTACCCCAGATGGACTTGTACATCTTGCTATAGAGACTGTTATCCAACATAAGTCACTGGACATTGCATTGGAGAATTGGGATGTAGCTCTGAAGATACTCCTGGAGGTAAATAGTACATTTTTGGCTAAGTATGGTATTAATCCTTAGAACCCTTTGACATCAATGTCAAAAAGGGGGAGATATATGAAGATATATGGAAATATGTATATATGGGGAGATATATGAAGATATATGGAGAATGCCAAATTTTGATAATTTTGATTAAATTCTTTCATTCATTTTGAGAATAAATTGGAAAGTTTATAGGTAGCCAAAAAGGGATAAGAAATAAGATAAAGTGAGGGGGAGATGCAAAATTTTGACAAGCATGTGGAGAACAGA
This sequence comes from Cupressus sempervirens, assembly GCA_028749045.1. Lineage (NCBI taxonomy): Eukaryota > Viridiplantae > Streptophyta > Pinopsida > Cupressales > Cupressaceae > Cupressus > Cupressus sempervirens. The sequence goes on from CM053783.1 coordinate 59,360,857, forward strand.
TCTAAAATAGGGAATTCAAACAGATCAAATACAGTATATAGGCACAAGGAATAGGAACAGGACAAAGAACAGATAGAATCATGCACATCAGCACACAATTTGATTTCAAGAGTGGACTAGGCATAATCAATTTTGGGGGAGTCATAAGGTATATTGTTTCTCACAAAAATTTTGAAATTTTTTTGAAATTTTGCATGTATGCTTAGAAGGAATAAAGATTGTACTCAATCAGATCAGTTCATTAATGCATAGTTAAGTGTTTTTGACACTCATGTCAAAGGGGGAGATTGTTGGTCTTAGAATGGTCTTGACATTTGAGTGTCAACACACTTAACCAATTCCACCATATATGTTGAGTACACTATGTATGTTGACTGAGTTATAGTAGTTGCTAAGTCAGAATCTTAATAGGTACCGAGCAAGTAATAGATGTCGAGTAGTATTCAGGTGCCGAGCAAGGCATAGCATAGTATGTGCAGAGTGATTCAAGAATATTCATGTGCTAAGAAACATAGAGTGTAATAAGTGTTGAACAATCCATAAATGTAACATATTCCAAGCAATTCAGGATAGTATGTGTCAAGCATTAGAAATATAGTATGTGTTGAGTAACATAGAATTAGCATATTAGTTTGTACTCTCACAACTTTAGATGTAAACCATTTTTGGAGCTGACATAGAGAGATTTTGAAAAGGAAAAAGATAAGGACAAATTATTTACATTCCCTATGTGATCTACATGCAGCCAATCAAAAAAATGGAGAAGGCATGAAACCAATAAGAAAAATGCAAGGAATGAGTGGGAATTTGAGATTCAATATGGATCGTAGATTCATACCTAACCCTAAGTTTTCACAATCTTTAAAAAGAGGTCAAAAAATCCATTAGGTATGTGGATGAGAACAATGTATGGGGAGACTATAGTGAAATTCAATGTGAACAAGTCAAGGACATCGTAAAAGGAGCAACAATTACATATATAGTTGATCAGAACAAAACAGGGGACACATAAAAAGATCAGATCAAGCATGGATCATAAATAGAAGAGTAGATCTAGTGCCTAAACCCAATAATTGAAGATTGCACTCTATCAAGTCAAATTTTCTAATACTCTATTACCATTGTATTAGATGATGAAAATCCTATGTTGATAGGTTAGCTTAACAACTAGGTGGGAAAACCTTAGGAGAAGGTGATGAAAATCCTATGTATTAGGTGGGTTTCACAACCTATTGTACATCCTTTAACAGGGTGACACTTTATGTAAGTGTTTGTAAATTCTCCAACCAGGTCACTATTGACACAGTGTAAAGCCTTTAACAAGGCAGGCCTTTAACAGGGCAAACCATCAGAAGTGGTTGAACATGTTGTTGTAGTAATTTTTGTGGGTGTCATCCCCACCCCAATTTTACCTTCTTATTCCTGGAGGGTTTTTGGGTTACCAAATCTCTTGTGCCATGTGTTGATGCATGCTTTCATTTCATGTTTGCTTATATGTTTACATGCATGTACTTTACTTTCAGTTATGTGTTAATGAGGGTTTAAAAGCATAAAAACTAGGTACTTCTAATTCACCCCCCCTCTTAGAAGTACTCTTCCCATTTGAACATTCCAAAAACATCTGCATTTTAATCTTGTTGTTCATTTAAGTCTTTTATTATGCTTGGAATGAAATATGTTGTTAATGAAAACTATAAGATTGCAAATAAACTAGGTTTTGTTTCCTTCGTTTTAGTGATTGTAAGCTTTACATTCCTCATTTATAGCATTATCTCAATTCCTCTATTATGTGCAAGTTAGTTCATATGCATTTCATTGTTGTATGATAAGTTTAGATTTTGGTTAATGAAAGGGACTAAATGAGAAATAATTTGAGTATTGTCAAATTTTAGTAACTGGGGTAATCTAGGTGTTGTCTAGTTGACCATATTTTCTCTTCTTATGTAGTGTGAAAGGTAGATAGTTTTGCATTGTTACATCCTACATTCAAAGGTTAGAATACATTTAATTTTATATGTTATATGAGCTTAAAAATGCCTTACATATATTCATATCTATGGAGGTTGTGAGTTACAATCTAAAATTGGCCTAGATTGCTTGAAGTGTTAGGTAACTTAGTTATACCTCTTCAGCTCTCTAGATAATAACATACCCCAAATTAGTTGATCTACTAAAAAAAAATTCTTTGAAAATATTTGCACCATAAGTGAAATGTCCCTTTATTGATTTTAATGTGATATTTCAAGCCTCTAATCAGATCTTTAAGATCAAACAACCAATCTTTCAAAGATCCACGAATTTCTCAAGAAACCCCAAATCGAGTATGTCTGAAATAGTGCCAAAAAACTTCACAACTTCACAAATTATTACTAAATCTTAAAATGGACATTTTTACAGAAATTTCAGCAGAATAATGGCCTACAAAATGACATTTCTAGATCTGTATAGCCTTTACACAAAAGCTCACAAATGTAGGACAAAAACTATGCTCATCGGGCTCTTGAAATTAACACAAAAATGCTCGGAAACAGCACAAAACCACTAATAATCTATATCAGAAGTTTAATCACGTCCCAATACATATATTCAGCTCTATTTTAACATCTTAAAGTCTGAAATACAGCAGCAACCCAAACTGATATGAAATACTCAACTAAAAACACCAAACTCATACCAAAAAATACACCCGAAAACCCACAAATCTACACTGTTCAGCACAAAGGCAAACTCTATATGAGCATGCACATGGAATGGATTCAAATTCCCATCATTAGCCTTCCTAAAAACTTGCAAACTCCCATTCTTGGGTCTCCCTGGAAACCTGCAAACTCCCGTTCTTGGGTCTCCTTCTCCACAGGTTTGGTAGCCTCTGAAGAATAACAAAGAAATGAGCAAAATCAAGTTCTGGAATGAGCCCAAAATGCCTCCAAACTCCTTAAATGAGGGCATAACCCTAACTCACGTCCAAGAGGGGTTAATAAAACATATTTTAACAATAATTTTTATTTATTAGTCCGTTAGCTTCCAAAGATCATCCCTTTTTTCGAAACTTCACCTTTTTGGGCCTGCCTGCCTTAGAAAAAGATTATTATTTTTAATTATTTTAAAAGGGGACATGAAAATAAGGGAGTTGTACCTTTCAATTTAGGGGTCTCTAATAGATTACTACATAGACCCATTTTTTCGTTAACTATGTTTGTCTTCCTTCACTTTGGGCATATTAAGAGTCAAGGTATAAACCAAAATCTAAGGAAGAAAAACTATTAAGAATGGTTGATAAAGACCAGGTTCACAAGAACTAGTGACAACTGCAATCTATATATGAAGCAAGAGAGAGAAAAAAACTTACTGATTGTGGAAATCCTTGTAGATGATGTCATTTTTGGTGGAGATGATAAGCTAAGTTCTTATTTTGTAAAAGCCACGAAGAAGGAGTTCAAAAATTTTATGATTGAAGAAATCAATTTCTTCATTGGACTATAAGTGTCCCAACTAGGGGGAGGTATCCTAATAGGAAAGACTAAGTATGTTAGAGAAATACATATAACATATGGAATGGAGGATGCAAAATTGGTAGGTACTACAATGGAAACCAACTGCAAGGTGTCAAAAGAAGGTGATAGTCCTAAAGTGAATGAGACACTATATTGGTCCATGATTGGCAAATTACAATATGTAGTGCAGAACATACCAAACATAGCACAAGTAGTTGGGTTAGTGGCTAGTTTCTTAGCCACCCAAAAGGAATCACACATGGTAGAAGTGAAGAAACTCTTCAGGTATCTAAAGAGTACTGAAGAATATGGTCTATGGTATCCTTGCAAGGGTAAATTTGAACTTAATCTCTTTACAAATGCTAATTCGGAAGGAAACATAGATGACAAAAAGAGCACAACTAAAGGTGCATTCTTTCTTGGAGGAAGACTAGTTACCTAGACCAACAAGAAATAAAATTGTATATCATAGTCAACCACTGAAGCAGAATATGTTGTTGTAGCTATAAAATGCACTCAATTTTTTGGGATCAAATAGTTTTTTGAAGGAATTTAGGAAAAAATGGAGGAACTAGTAGTTATCAACTATGATAACACCAGTGTTATCAATATATCCAAAAATCTAGTTATCCATTTAAAGATGAAGAACATATCTGTTAAGTACCATTTTCTAAGGGAATAGGTGCAAGAAAAAGAGACTGGGTTGGAACATATACCAACTAAGGATAAATTGATTGATATTTTCACAAAGCCTCTTCAGAAGGATACATTTGAGTATCTAAGAGTACGGTTAGAGGTCTTACCCCAACTAGTGTAAGATAAGCCAATCCAAGAAGACATCAATCCATGATTAAGGAATAAAGAAAATCAAAGTGGATTGATGTGAATAAGGGACTACTCCATAGGGGGAGGAGTCAAGATAAATAGGTAAGAAAGAATGGTTGCCTTTGGAAATTTTGTCAAAGGAGGAAAAGTTGAGATAAATAAGCTATAAAATAATCAATGCATGAAAATGAAAATAAGTTGCAAAATAATCAATGCATGAAAATGCACTATCTTAGCAGGGGACTATGTAACAAGTATAATAAGGTACTAATGCAAAGGGGGACATTTTTGGCACAAGTAGCTTGAAGCTTGACTAATAAACTAGACTAGTAGACTTAGTGATCAAGGGTATTCTCATTGATGTCAACACTAACAAAAGATCAATAGAATGGGACAACCAAAAAAGCATATTATAATGTGTACACCTATCAATAAGGATGATTAGAAAAGATAAGTTGAGTATGCCCAACATGGGTGATTAAAAAGGTTGTCTACTTACACAAAAAGAAAGCTAAGTGCAATCCACTTTAGCAAAAGAAGGAAAAGTGGAAGGAAATGAAGAAATATCAATGAGATAGAGAGGTTAGGTTGGAAAGATGTGCAGTAAGTGACAAAATTGTGACTATCTAGTTATGCAAAGGGTAACAAGTGCACTCAACATCACATTTAATGTGATGGGCGAATAGATTGAGGAACAACTAGAAGAATTTGAATTTGAATTCTTCTTAGTCAAGAGAAAATCATCGAGCACACATGACATCCATGACTCTCATAAAAACATGGTGCATCTGAGAAGAGTAGCTCACTACTATAAAGGGAAACCATGCTAGTAGTATGGGTGAGAATAGAAAATTTGAATTTATAGTTTGAGGCTTCTAAGAGAAGCTTTCAAAATAGTATAAAAGTAGATATAATGGCAAGAATAAGGGTTATATTTATAAATAACTAACCAAAGAGCCAAGAAAGTCAAGCTAAGGTGTAATCTCAAAGAGTAAAGAAGAGTGATCAGACACTCCTTCTGTAAATGAAGTGTTAGAGTTGAGAGAGGGTAGAATAGAACTCCAAACTGGTCAAAGAGAGTTGAAAAGGGATCTACATCAAACTAAGTTCAATAGAAAAATTATTAGATAAGTTTTTTGTTGTTTACATACCTTTACAATAGAAAATCCCATTGAGCAAGGACCCTAACATGTTATTTTTATAAATCCCTTAACTACGTGACATATTAGTGTGTATTCCAAAGTCCTCTAACTAGGATTATTCTTACAGGGAATGATCTTAATAGGTCTCATTAAAATCCCCCTATAGGATGACACTTCACATTATCATTGTAACCTTATAATATGGATAATCTCTTGACCAAACACACTTTAGAAGAGTGCAAATTTGTGAGGATTGACTCACACACTGTGGTTTTAACCCTACTCAAGTTTCCATGAGATAAATATTGTGTTATGTGTTGGTATTTTGATGTAATGTATTTATTTTTAACTTGATTGATTAAGTCATAGCCTACACTAACCCAAAGATAGGTGAAGAATGTAATTTAAAGTAAAATGTTGAATGTAGTGAGTATGCTAATTCATCCCCCCCTGCCCCCCCTGCACCCCACCCCCACTTAGTATAATGACTTGTAGTTGAGACTAACACCTTAATGATGAGTTGTTCATTCCTTTTGTTTATGAAAAAAGATATGTTCTTAGAATGAGTTTATTTCTAAGTCGTGTATTTGGTTTTGGTAAAGAAGGCTTCTTATCTATATTTCATATTTGAGTTTGTTGGTTTCATTGAATTCTCTTTATTCATTGGTAGAGGCATTTTTGTGAATTGATCTAGAATTTTCACCTAAGTCCCCTTGTTTTTTCCCTAGGTTTCCAACCCTTTATGTTTATTAAAGTAGAAGTTCATTATTTCTTTCATTCACAAGCTACATGTCAATTTTTGATATACATGTGATCACATCAACTTGCATCCTCTGTTGACTACAAGAACAAAAAAAATTTCCATCTATCCTCCTCGATGGGTCTAAGTTCTATATTATTTTATCTAATATAATTGTACTAGTTATGCATTGTGCTACTAAAGCCCCATCTTTAAGCACATGTTACTAATTGATGCTAATCCTGTTACTAGTGTAAATAATTAATTATTATTACACTTTACTTAAGTTTACTTAGGATAATTCATTTTTATATTAGTTTTCATGTAGACACTTAGGAATATTCATAGACATATGAGTTGTCTTGTTGAAAACATAGGAGTTAGCAACTTATTTGAGCACATGGTGTCAACAACATCTATTTATGAGATACACCTATGTAAACTTATCCTCTCATCATCACACAAACTCCTATGCTCAATGAAGGATAATCCACTCTTGGTGGACATGTGCTTTGTTGTAACATTTATCTCTTTGCTGCTCCTACTCATTCTAGTTTCCTTTATATACAAGGCACTTCTAGTGAGTATTCATCTCATATCCAATCATCTAATATACATTCTTATTTTCGCATATCTTCTCTCTCTTGCATTATCTCTTGAGCTTCTAGATCTTTTCATTTCATTCTTTCCTTAGGCATATTCTTACATGGTATTAGAGCCATAGGAGTTTCATTGCATAGCAATTGGAGAGATTTTTTTGTAGGCCAAGATTGGAGCTTATTAGTGCAAATCAGATGTTGGTATCACATTCAAAAGGTCAAAAAACCCCCCAAATTTACTTTTGTTTCATCAAAATTGGACATATGAGGTGAAATCTAGAGTAATTTGATTTTTGGAGGTGTGGCAACGATGATTCAGGAAAAATAATTACAGAGGTGATTTTCAAACAATGATATCTCCCTCACACAGACTCCTTTTTCGAGCAATTATTTTTGTTTTGGGGTAGAATTTCATGATCTACACATTGTTGCAAGTTGTTTGTAATCCCTAATCCTAATTTTTTTCTAAAAATAATGAATCCTATTTTTTTCAACTTTGAAGGCTTAGTTTGAGCTCATTTGAACACATATTTAGGTGTTTTTTTTTTTTTTGAAAGTGCATGATTTTTTTTTCTTCTTTTCATATTTGGTATTAGTTTGGAGTAATTCTGACTAGACATAGTACTTTTAGCATTCCTATTTTGGCACTTGTAATTAATTAGATTCTTGAGAGGTCTTGTGTCTTATTTTGTTGAGTCATATATAGCTAAATATATTTGTTGTTGTAACCATCAAAATTAGAAGTCCACTTTGGTTCATTTTGACAAGTGGCAATTGTACGTACACTAAGTATAAAGTGTTAAAATCATCCATTTTGGCAAATTCTTTGATTAAGTAATTTGGGGGGGGTGGCGGTGTGTCTTGAGTGTTTGCACTTCTCTTTCTCTTGTGTTCTTTTATTTTTCATCATGGGTTCTCCTAGGTTTCCACTTTTAACTCTACATAATTATGCTACATAGAAAATTAGAGTATGGAGTAAAATGATGGAAAAAGTTTTAATTGATTATGTTGATGGAACCATGGTTGCAATATTTGATCCTAATAAACTAAATGAATGGAATCATATCAATAAGTTTGCTATTGTTACTTTGAAGAAGTATGTACATGAAAATCTTATCTTCCAAATTGATAGTTGTAAAACAGTAAAGGAAGCATGGGATAAGTTTGCTAGCTTGTATGAAAAAGTAGATAAAGCTAGGGGTTTTGAACTTGATAAAAATCTCATGTCATGAGATCCAAAGAGTTTGACACAATCTAAGACTATATCACCAAGGCACATGAGCTAAGGTCAATGGTAAGGATTTTGGAATTACCATAGAGGATGAAAATTTGATCTATAATTTGATGAGAAAACTTCCTCCAGAGTATGTATCATTTTTTTTGAGCTTCAATACTCATAAGTTGACCTTAGGTTCTTCCTACACCATGCCTTCATTTGATTCCTTCATAGAGATGTCGATAGTAGAATAATCAAATTTGATGAGCATGGGGATTCTAAACTCTTCAAAGTCCAAAGCATTGGTGGCTAGTAAAGGGAATCAAGGAAAAGGGTCTAACAAGAAGAAAAAATTAGGGCAACAAAATTCACAACAAGGGAAATAACACTCAACCTTCTCACCACAAGATAACTCCAACAATAAGGGAAAATCATCCAAGAAGGAGTTTCTTACTTGTGTATATTGCAAAAAGAATGGACATGAAGAATATCATTGTTACAAGAAGGAACTTGATGAACTCAAGAATCTTCTCAAGAAGAATCAAATTGGTCTACCATCAACAATGACTACTTCATTCTCTTCTTCACATTCAAATTTTGATAAAGGAAAGGATCACATGGAAAAAATTCAAGCCTTAGTAGCTACTTCAAGTCAATATTCAAGGAGATGCTTATAGATTTAGGGGCTTCTCAACATATAGCATCTTCATAGTCTATGTTTTCATCATTTTATCCTTGTCATACTCCACCTATCTTGATGGTCGATCATATGTACATGAATGTGATTGGGAAAGGAACTATTGTTAAGGGGGAGGGATACTTCAAATATATGTTGTATGTACCTCACCTAAGTCATAATCTTCTTTCCATCTATCAGTTCACTCATGGAGATAGAGGAAGGACTATGGAATTCACACCTAATTCAATTTTTATCAGAGACTTGGAGACTAGAGAGATCATTGGTATAGGGGTGGTTGATCATGCATCTCAACTATACTACTTTTTAGATTTTGGTCATGATGATGATAGTGATTTTTCAACAAATTTTGAGGAGAACTTTGGCTACTTGAACTTGGGTATTCTCACATGTGATTAAATTCTTGAGTCATTGCTTTCTCCTCCTATTGATATTGTATCTATTTTTGTTCCTAATGATAGTTGTATTTACATAGCCATGGATTCAAGTGTTTCAGTACAACAAGATATTTATTGTCTTCCAAACTCAATTCCATGGGATGACTACTTGATAGACATTTCCAATTTGTTTGTAGAGTCCTTCATTGTAGATTTGGGAGACACTATTGATGGCATTCATCTTCTCTTTGGTGAAGATGATCCTTCTTCAGTTGTTGCAAGGGAGCATGTTGACCCTCATCGTCATTCTCTACTTGATCATTCTTTCAAGTTTGACATGATGGTAGATCCTTTGATACAATAGTTGGAGGAGGTCACTTTATTTTTAGAGGAGATATTTGAGTCTTTGGTACATGTTCTACAATCATCCTCAGTTGAGATTGATTTGTCTTTTTTAGTAGAGTGGAATAGTAAACATAATTTGCAAGAGACACCTTTCAGTATTGACATGGAGACACTTGAGCAGGTTTCAAAGATTTCATACATTTTGAGGTTTCTTCCTACAAATGAGAGAGGCTTCATTGGTACACCTTTGGTTCTTTTTCTTCCTAAGGGAAGGAATTTTGTTCTAGATTCATGGAGGAGTTTCTACATTGAGCCTTGTGCATCTACCATAGGTGTACATTCTACATTGAGGGGGCTTACTTGGTCTATCTTCCTCTTTTTCTCTCTTATGGGGGGATCTTTTCCTCACATGAGGTCTTGTTCTCTCTCATTTTCTTTTACTTTACTTATCTCTCTTTTTGGAGGGAGGTTTTCTAAAGTGGTTTTCCCTCTTTCTTTGCTTTATGAGAGATTGCATTGCATCTATCTTTTGCACTTGCATATTGTACATGGGTACCTAACATGGCCTAGTAGTCGGGACCCACATCACATCTTGCATTTAATTTTGTGAGTTTAAGTGCATTCCCCTAAGTTGTACTTAGTGGGGGTGTTAGTGTAAATAATTAATTATTATTACACTTTACTTAATTTTACTTAGGATAATTCATTTTTATATTAGTTATCATGTAGACACTTAGGAATATTCATAGACATATGAGTTGTCTTATTGACAACACAGGAGTTATCAACTTATATGAACACATGGTGTCTACAACATCTCTTTATGAGATACACCTATGTAAACTTATCCTCTCATAATCATGCAAACTCCTATGCTCAATGGAGGATAATCTACTTTTGGTGGACATGTTCTTAGTTGTGATGTTTATCTCTTTGTTGACTCCTAGTCATTCTAACTGCCTTTATATACAAGGCACTTCTAGTGTGTATTCATCTCATATCCATTTGCATTTGATCATATCTTGTCTCTCTTGTTCTATCTCTTGAGCTTCTAGATCTTGGAATTTCATTCTTGCCTTAGGCATATTCTTACATGGTATCAGAGCAATACCAAATTCTTACACCTACAATGTGTCAAAAAATTTGCAAATTTGCTATCGATCATAGGCACTGTTGATGAGTTAAAGGTAGATAAAGATCAATAGTGTTTGTGTTCTCATACTCAAAGATACTCAAAATTTATTCATCACAAGAACTCATGATTTTTCCATGTGTCTAATGATAATAGAAGATAAATGGTGGGGCTAGCTCTGCATCTAGCTCAATGATAAATGTAAGTTCCTAGATTGGCCAATGATATTGATAGATGGAGATATATCTTTTCTAGGTGTTGTGGGTGGTGTATTTTATGTTAATGGAAGCCAATTTGTGTCATGAGTTATGAAAAAATGGATATTAATTAAGATTTTAGAGAAAGGTGCATGCTATTTATTTTCCTTAAGTATTTTTGATGGATTAGTGGTCAGGTAAAATCAATGGTATTTGTGTTCCTATGATCAAATATACACAAATTTTATTTAGCCCAAGAAAATATGATTCTACGTGTCTAGCACCAATAGATGCTTACAAAGTGGGAACTACGTAGTGTACAAATGTCAAACTTTCTAACTGGTTGAAGCAATTAAATTAACATCAGCAATTCTCAAGCCAGATGGTATAGGAGGTAAACAGTGATCAACTAATAAGATGATCTTTAAGCATGCAAAATATTTTGATGGGGATTTTTTAACTAAGGAAATTTTTTCTCACATTTTAATGTTCCTTTTATCTTTTTCACAAGATTGATAACTCTCATGATCCTATAAATCAAATTTCTTTATAGCTATTCATTATGGGATCACACGATGCACACAGATGTCTCTAACTATGAGAAAACAAGGTTATTTGTGTTGGAATAATTATTTCCTATTGGGTAAATGATGGACCCTAATGATATATAATAAGTTAGATGAAGGTGGACTTTTCACCACTATCTAATGAAGCATGGTAGATAAAGATCAACAATCATAATTTAAATTTGCAAAATTATTCCTTTTCACCATCTACTAGTCATATGCAATTAATGGCATAAATTATTGTAGCTAATGAGGTTAAAAGGACACCAAATGAATGATTTTAGTTTTCTTCAATTCTAAATTTTATTCTAATACTCTTTGTGACTGGTGTATTATTTGAAGAGTATTTTTGCAAAAAAATGAGTTACAAGGTCCATAGAAAAGTCGTAAGTTGTCTATATTCTCTAAAGATTCTTTTAGTGTCTTCTTAGATGTTTACTACTAGTTCTTATGTAGAATTTAATCTTCCAATTAGGGTGAGGTGAATTGTGAAAGAATTTTGAGAAATTAGGACGGTTTCATAGATTAATTCAAAGATTTTTAGTTGAAAATACCTAATTTCTTATTTAATAGGAAAAGTACTAGTTTCTAAAGATTCCAAAAGCTAGGGTACATTCTGGAAAGATTAGTTACCTAGAGAGGAACCCAAATGATGATTCAATAGACTAATTAAATCCCTCTATCAATGATAAGGATGTTGTAAAGTAAAGTACATTGATATAATTGGGGAATGAATCAATTATGCAGTTTAAAAAACTTTCTATCACACTATGGATAACATTTACAAATCTTAAACTTGCTTATATGAGTAAACTAAAAAGTAGGACCATAGACAACATCAAGTAACCCATAACACCATATTTTTTTAACTACAAAAGCCATGGCCAAGGGAAAAGTTTGGCCCAATATGAATGGTACTCACAAAATGATCCACTAATCAAAAGTATGTTTTGAAAGATTAACCCTCTTAAGAGTTTATTACACACATAGAGTTGATTACACACATATAATGTATATGTCCTTATGAGAGGACTAGGATTCATTAGAAAACTCAAACCTATTAGGATTTGTAATAACAAGACAAAATACAAGTTGAGCCCACTTCCCAAACATGCATATACAACTTTAAAAGTTAGATGAATAGATAAAAAAATGTTGATTGTGGAAATCAAATGACACTAATGTTGATTATGTTGATATATTGAATATTTGATTAGTCCTTATAGTCTCTTAGATAAAAAAATTCAGAAAATAGTATACTCTACGTTGATAATAAATTTCCCATCTATATAATATCATCAAAGTGTGCATATAGAAATCATATCATTAAGATACAATTAGCAAGTTTGCTAAACCAAAAGATCTTCCTTTATATCAAATTCTTTAGTCTATCAGCCTTGATCTCCCACACCTATTTCCAAAACTTAATATTACATTTTTCATATAAGAGTTAACGTCTAGGATGTCATATTGACCTTGTCAATATATTATTTTGACAAGTCAAAATAATTCCTTGACCAAAAAGCCAATACTTTTCTAGTTGCCCTATATTTGTGATGTTATACCTAGGTATGTGTAGGATCATGGTATGCCAAAAAGTGGTGATGTGAAAAATATGTAGTTTTGAAATGTCTAAATGCATTTCAAAATCCACTTTGACTTTTTTCCCACCCATCTTGATACCAAACCAAAAATGTAATACCTTGCCTTATCAAGTACCCAATTTGAGAACAGGTATCCAATTTGAAAATGGGTACCCAATTTTATAATTGGTACCCCATCTATGAACCGAAATAGTGGTGCCAAATTCAAATGTAAAGGGAGTGGGGACCAATTTTTAAGTTATATTGTCCTAGTATAATATAGTTATAGCATAATTCAGGGTGGACCAATTATTATATATAGTTACTAAAATTATTATATAGTATTAAATAATTATAATTATTATTTACTATATAATTATTTTTTACATAGTTAGTACTTATTATATATTATTATATTATTATATACCATATATATTATAATTAAATATTATATATATTAGTAAACTAAGTTAATAAACTGTATGACGATGTATGTTCCTAGGGATCATAGGTTGCCTAAGGACATACATCTTGTGTTTCAATGGGTAGAAAGGGGTTATAGAGTATCTTATGACCCTTTTCAACATATTATATGATAGTATATGTTCCTATGGGTCCTAGGACACCTATAGACATACATGTTATGTTCCAATGAGTTGAAATGGGTCATAGAGTATCATATGACCCTTTTGACCCTTTACATGACAACGAACATTCCTAGGAACATAAGTTGTCATGTAATGGGATGAAAGGGGTCATAGGGTATATGATGACCCCTTTTGACCCATTGGAATACAACATGTATGGCCCTAGTGGTCTTAGGACCCCTAGCAACATATGTTATCATGTAATGGGTTAAAAGGGGTCATAGGATTTTAACCCATTGCAACACAATACACATTATGATAAGGGTCCTAGAACCCCTAGGAATATATGTTCTCATGTAATAGGTCAAAAGGTTTCATAGAATACCCTATGACCCCTTTCTACCCTTTGGAATATAAGAAGTATGTCCCTAGGGGTCCTAGGAACCATAGGAACATATGTTTTCATGTAATGGGTCCAAAGGGGTTTCTACCCATTGGAACAAAACATGTATGTCCCTAGGGACCCTAGGACCCCTAGGAACATAAGTTGTCATGTATTTGATTGAAATAGGTCATAAGTTATCCTATGACCCCTTTCAACCCATTTGAACACAACATATTTGTCCCTAGGGGTCTTAGGACCCAAAAGATCATATTTTGTCATGTAATGGGTCAAAAGAGGTTATAGGGTATCATTTAACCCCATTCAACCCATTGGAACACAACATGTATGTCCATAGGGGTCCTAGGAACCCTATGAACATATTTGGTTATGTAATGGGTGAAATGTGTCATGGCATGCCCTATGACTCCTTTCTACCAATTCCAACATAATAGGTATTTCCCTAGGAACATATGTTATCTTATAATGGGTCAAAAGGGGTTATAGAGTATCCTATCACCCATTCTAACCCATTACAACACATATGTATGTCCTTAGGAGTCTTAGGACCCTAGGGACATGCATCATGTGTTTGAATGGGTCGAAAGGGGTCATAGGGTTCCTTATGACCCCTTTTGACCCATTAAATGATAACACATGTTCATAGTGTTGATATTATAGTGACTAATCAAGTAGTGGGGATCAATTTTAGTGGTTTCCCTAAAATTTTGTTACAAGCAACTGAGATGCATAATGCATTATAATGTTGATAAACATTTTTGTTGGACAATAGAAAGGTTGAAGGTTGTTTAGGTGGACATAGCCGAGGTTTTTGGTGAACCACATTAAATATGTGTTCTTTGTGTTTTCTTCTATTATTTATGCATATAACTCTTTATTCTTATATTGTTCTAGATCTATCAAACCCTAAAAATTGGTATCAAAAGAAGGTTTGTTGCTATAGATTGATAGGACTTTTAGATTTGAGTGGGAGCAATGGAGGATTCCAAATTCAAGATTGAAAAATTAAATGGCCTAAATTTCCATTTATGGAAAATGAAGATGGAAGATTACTTGTATCAAAACGATCTGTGGAAGCCATTTGAAGCAAAAGAAAAGAAATAGGGAAACATCATAGACGAAGATTAGGAGATCTTGGATAGGAAGGCACTGGGATCTATTTGACTATACCTTGCACCATCTATAACATTCAACATATCAAAGAAAAAAATGAAAGTAGAGCTGATGGAGACATTGGCTACCTTATATGAGAAACCCTCAACTTCGAATAAGGTATTTCTAATGAAGCATTATTTTTAATATGAAAATGGGTGAGGGAGGATCTATAGAAAATCATTTAAATAAATTTAACACAGTTACTAGTCAATTTTCATCCATACAAATTTCATTTGATGAAGAGTTTAGGGCTCTCTTAATCTTATGTTCTTTGCTAGAAAGCTAGAATAGCTTGGTTATGGCTATAAGTAACTCTGTCTCTAATTCAAATACTTAAAATTTTGATGAAGTTTTTGGTGTTATCCTAAATGAGGAAATGTATCAAAAAAGAATAGGTGAAACTTTGACCTCATCAGCTTCCTCTTTAAACATGGAAAACAGAGGAAGAACAGGGGAAAAAGGAAAAGGGCCAAGTCATGAGGGAAGTCAAAGAAAGGACATTCTCAATCTAAAGGAAAGAAAGATTGTTGGTACTATGGAAAGTTTGGTCACCTAAAGAAAGAATGTTGGTCTCAAAATAATAAACAAGGAGATGAAGTTGAAAATGATAGTAAGGAAGCTAATGTTGCAAGTAATACTTTACAAGATGCTTTAATCTTATGTTTGGATAATGTTAATGATTCCTAGGTAATAGATTCTAGGGCTTCATTCCATGCTACACCCTATACAAAATATTTTCAAGATTATGTTCAAGGTGATTTTGGATAGGTATATTTGGGTGATGATGAGCCCTATCCCATTTTTGGAAAAGCAAAAATAAAGATCAAGTTTCCAAACAAAAATGACCAGATACTACAGGAGGTAAGGCATGTCCCTAGTTTAAGAAGAAATTTAATTTTTGTTGGACAACTGGGTAGTGAAGGATGCATAGTCATGTTTTCAGACAATATTTGTAAGGTCACTAAAGGTTCATTAGTAGTAGCTAAAGGTATGAAGGTAGGCACATTGTATATGTGTATTAGTAACACTTAATCTACTTTAGTTGCTATTGATAATGTTAATGCAGGAAAATCTACTATGGATGTTGCAAGAATAGATTCAAAAATGTGGCACCATAGGCTTGGGCCCATGAGTGAGAAAGCAATGAAATTTTTTCACTCTAAAAATGTATGCTAGGACTAAAAATATTGATTTAGAGTTCTATGAAAATTGTGTTTATGGCAAACAAAAAAGAATCATTTTTTCAAAGTTGGGAAAGAAAAGAAGAGTGGGAAGTTAGAGCTACTGCATTTAGATGTATGGGGAGCAGCTCAGGTATCATCTTTTGGTGGCTTTCATAATTATTCTATTTTTATAGATGATTCAACTAGGAAAACATGAGTGTATTTCTTGAAACATAAATCTATTTTTTTCAAATATTTAAGAAATGGAAAGCTTTGGTTGAGAATGAGACAAGAAAGAAGTTGAAGTGCTTCAGATTGATAATGGATGTGAGTATTATAGTACAACATTTGAAGATTACTATTCTATTAATGGGATTTTAAGGTAGAAGATAGTTCCAAGAACCCCACAAGAAAATGGGATGTCAGAAAGAATGAATAGGATAATCATGCAACGTGTAAGGAGCACGAGATTGCATGTTGGTCTACCTCTTCATTTCTAGGTAGATACTATAAACATTGTTGTTTATTTGATAAACAGAGGACCTTCAACCCCTTTCAATGGTGGTATTCCAAAGGAATCATGGACTAGAAAAAAGGTAAATTATTCATTTCTGAAAACTTTTGGTTGTGAAGCTTTTTTCCACATTGATAAAGAAAATAGAACCAAGATTGATGCTAAATCTCTAAAATGTACCTTCATTGGATATGGAGTAGATGACTATGGTTATCACTTATAAGATTTTGAAAATCCACTAGTACCTAGTGTTCAGCAAGAATAGGTTATCCCATAAACTCCTATAAGTATTAGATGTTCTACAAGGTCAAGTAGACCTCCTAAAAGGTTTTCTCCTTCTTTGTATTCCATTTTATTGATTGATTATGGTGAACCAAAAGAATATGAAGAAGCAATGCAGGTGGATGCCAAACAACAGTTGAAGCTGGGCATGAAAGAGGAGATGGACTCCTTGTCAAAAAATAAGAATTGGGACTTAGTCCTTCTACCCAAAGGAAAAAGAGTATTGTCTAACAAATGGGTTTATGGGCTAAAGGAGAAAGATGGAGGAAAGAAAAGGTATAAGGCTAGACTTGTGGTAAAGGGTTTTGCACAAAAAAAGGGGTATAGATTTTGATTAAATATTATCCCCTTTTATTAAAATCATTTCAATTAGAACCATAATAATTCTTGTAGCTATAGATGACTTTCATCTTGAACAACTAGATGTCAAGAAAACGTTTCTCCATGGAGATTTTGAGGAAGAACTTTACATGTATCAACCAGAGGGATATGAGGTCAAGGGTAAGGATAATTTGGTGTGTAGGTTAGGAAAAGTTTGTATGGCCTAAAGCAAGCACCTTGAAAATGGTATTTAAAATTTTATAGTTTCATGACTGAACAAGGGTACCATAGATGTCATTCTAATCACTTTTTATAATTTAAGAGATTGGATAATGGGAGTTACATTATCTTGTTACTCTATGTTGATGACATGCTTGTTGTTGGGTCTAATATGAAATAATTAAATGAATTTAAACAGAAATTAGCAAGGTCAATTTCTATGAAGGATTTAAGTTCTGGTAAGAAAATCCTTTGTATGAGGATTACATGGGATAGGAAAGATAGAACCTTGAATTTGTCCCAAAGTGAGTATATAAAGAAGGTGTTGAATTGATTAAATATGCATGATGCAAAAGCAATCATTACACCTTTGGCTAGTCATTTCAAATTGACTAAGGAAATGTCCCCAAAAGCATAGGAAGAGGTAGATGAAATGTCTAACATCCTTTTTCATCAACAGTTAGTAGTATAATGTATGCAATGGTATGCACATGGCTAGATATTTCTCATGTAGTGGGAGTTGTCAACAAGTATATGAACAATCTGGGTATGGAACATTGGAATGTTGTCAAATGGATTCTTTGATATTTCAAAGGTACTACTACAAACGAATTATGTTTCACATGATCCAATTCATCTCTAAGTGGATTTTTTAAATATGATCTAGTAGGAGATATTGATACAAGCAGGAGTATTATAGGGTATATTTTCACTGTAGGGGGTATTGTAGTCAGTTGGATTTATATATTGTATAAGTTTAATGCCCTTTCAACCAGTGAAGCTGCGTATGTAGCAGCTATGAAAGCTAGCAGGGAGATGATTTGGTTACAATGTTTTTTTGGAGGAATTGGTCAGCAGCTAGAAGATCAACCATTGTACACTAATAGCCAGAGTGTCATTCATCTTGCAAAGAATTATGCTTTTCATTCAAGGACAAAGTACATATAGCTTAGGTACCATTTTATAAGGTCTATTTTGGAAGATGGCCAAGTGCATCTTGAAAAGATTCACACAAGTGAAAATCTCAAGTGCAAACATGTTCATGAAGGTAGTCCCCAAGGAGAAGTCAATTTCTTGTTCAACTTCTATTGGGCTTCTAGACTAATGATTTTGGAGGTTCTACACATCAAAGTCTTTTATCCACTGGGAGTTGCATGTACTACATTATTGTTTGGTTTTAGACTCAAAGTGGGTGATTGTTTGATGTGGAGCCTGATCAGCCTCCAAGTGGGAGATTGTTGATATTGTGGTGACTAATAAAGTAGTGGGGGTCAATTTTAGAGGTTTCCCTAAAATGTTGTTATAAGCAGTTGAGATGCATAATGCATTGTAATGTTGGTAAATATTTTTTCTAGATAATAGAAAGGTTTAAGGTTTTCTAGGTGGACATAGCCTAGGTTTTGGGTGAACCATGTTAAATCAGTGTGTTATTTATATTCTTTATGTTTTCTTCTATTCTTTCTATGTATAACTATTTATTCTTATATTGTTCTAGATCTGTCAAACCCTAACACATACAGGTTCTAGGATCCCTAGGAAAATATATCACATGTTCAAATGAGTCGAAAGGGGTCATAGAGTACCCCATGACCTCTTTCAACACATTATATGACAACATATGTTCCTAGGGTTCCTAGGACCCATAGCAAAATTAATCATATATTTGAATGGGTTGAAAGGGGTAATAGGATAATGTATGACATCTTTTGACCCATTAAATGATAACATATGTTCCTAAGGTCCTATATATTTTCTTAGGGATACTAGGACCCCTAGGAACATATATCATGTATTCAAATGAGTTGAAAGGAATCATAAAGTATCCTATGACCCCTTTTGATATATTTCATGACAACATATGTCTTTAGGGATCCTAGGACTCTTAGGGACCTACTTTATTTGTTTGAATGGGTTGAAAGGGGTCATAGGATAACCTATGAACCATTTTGATGCATTTCATGATAACATATGTCCTTGGGGGTCCTAGGACCCCTAGGGACATATTTCATTTGTTAAAATAGGTCAAAAGGGTCCATAGGATAAGCTATGACCCCTTTTGATGCATTTCATTACAACATATGTCCCTAAGGGTCCTAGGTTCACTAACAACCTATTAAATTTGTTCAAATGGGTTAAAAAGGTCATAGGATAACCTATGATTTCTTTTGACACATATCATGACAACATATGTCCCTAGGGGTCCTAGGACCTCTAGGGACCTAATTCATATTTTTAAATGTGTCAAAAGGGGTCATAAGATAACTTATAACCTGTTCAACACATTTCATGACAACATATGTCTCAAGGGGTCCTAGGACCCTTAGGGACATATTATAATCATTTATATGGGTCAAAAGAGTTGACAAATTTCATGACAACATATGTCCCTATGAGTCCTATGATTGCTAGGGACCTATTTCATTTCTTCAAATGGGTTGAAAGGGGCCATACAATAATCTATAACCACATTCAACAAATTTCATTACAACATATATCCCCAGGGTTCCTACAACTGTTAGGGACATATTGTAACTGTTTATGTGGGTTGAAAGGGTTCATAGGATAACCTATGATCCCTTTTGACAAATTTTATGATAGCATATAGACCCCTAAGGACCTATTTTATTTGTTTCAATAGGTCAAAAGAGGTCATAGGATAACCTACAACCCTTTTCAACACATTCCATGATAACCTAGGACTCTAGAACCCCTAGGGACATATTATAATTGTTCATATGGGTCAAAAGGCGTTATACGATAACCTATGACCCCCTTTGATGAATTTCATGACAACATATGTCCCTAGGGGTCTTACAACCTCTAAGAACCTATTTCATTTGTTCGAATGGGTCAAAAGGGCTCTAAATTATCCTGTCATCTGATATTTTTCATGACAAAATATGTCCCTAAGGGTCCTAGGACTGCTTAGGACCTAATTTATTTGTTTGAATGGACAAAGTGGGGACATATGATAACCTATAACTTTTTTCGACACATTTCATGACAACATATGTCTCTAGGGGTCCTAAGGGCCTATTTTATTTGTTCCAATGGGTCAAAAGGGGTCATAAGATAACCTATGACCTCTTTGACCACATTTCATGATAACATATAACCTTAGAGATCCTAGGACCCCTAGGAACATTATAATTATTCATATGAGTCAAAAGGGGTCATAAAGTACTCTACAACCCCTTTTGACCCATTAAATGAAAACATATATTCCTAGGAACATATATCATGTATACAAATTAGTTAAAAGGGGTCATAGAGTACTCTAGAAGCCCTTTCACCCCATTGTATGACAGCATATGTTCCTAGGGATACTAGGATTATTAGGGACATACATCATGTGTTTGAATGAGTCAAATTGTGTCATAGGGTGCCCTATGACCCCTTTGGACTATTAAATGAGAACATATGTTCCTAAGGGTCCTAAGACCCCTTGGAACAGATATCATGTGTTTGAATGAGTCAAAAGGGGTCAAAGAGTATCCTATAACTTGTTTTGACTAATTATATGACAACATATGTTCTTAGGGCTCCTAAGACCTCTAGGTACATACATCATGTGTTTGAATGAGTTGAATTGGGTTATAGGGTGCCCTATGATCCCTTTTGACCCATTAAATTAGAACATATATTTCTAGGGGTCCTAGGATCTGTAGGAATACATATCATGTGTTCAAATGAGTTGAGGGTCATAAAGTACCCTAGGACCCCTTTCGACCCATTATATGAAACACATGTTCCTAGGGGTACTAGGACCCCTAGGGACATACATAATGTGTTGGAATGGATCCAAAGGGGTCATATGGTATGCCTTGACCCATCTCGACCCATTATATGACAACATATTTTTCATTTAATGGGTCAAGAGGGGGTCATAGGGAACCCTATGACCCCATTTGACCCATTAAAACACATGATGTATCTTCCTAGGGGTCCTATGACCCCATTCGACCCATTAAAACACATGATGTATCTTCCTAGGGGTCCTAGGACTCCTAGGAAGATACATCATGTGTTTTAATGGGTTGAACCCTATGACCCCTTTTGATCCATTAAATAAGAACATATGTTCCCCCTAGGAAGATATTTCATGTGTTTGAATGAGTGTTTTAATGAGTTGAAAGGGATCATAGAGTACCTTATGACCCCTTTCAATGCATTATATGATAAAATATGTTTTTAGAGGTCCTAAGACCCCTAGGGACATACATTATGTGTTTGAATGGATTCGATGGGGTCACAAAGTTCCCTATGACCCCTTTTGACTTATTAAACAAGAAAATACATTCTTAGTGGTCCTACAAACATATAACATGTGTTCAAATGAGTTGATAGGGGTAATAGAGTAACCTATGACCCCTAAAGATACTTCATGCCATTGAATGGGTCAAAAGGGGTCATAGGGTATTCTAGGATCCCATTTGAGCCATTAGATCACATTATTTATGTGGTTAGGGGTAGGCATCCTAGCACCCATAAGGACACATATTGTGATTGAATGCGTTGAAGGGTACCCTGTGATCCCTTTTGATTTTTTGGAACCATTATATGTATGGTTAAGGATCCTAGAGCCTTTAAAAAACATAATAAGGATCTTAAAAAGGAGTCATACTATTATTTTTAAAAATTGAAAATATTTTTTTTAAAATAAAAAATTGGGGAGAATTGGGTATTCGATTTGAGAACAGGTATCTAATTTGGAAACAGGTACCTAATTAGGCTTGGTTTTGCTTTAGATGGCAACCCTCCATGGTCAACACCAAAAACATGTTTTTGGGCTATTATTGTGTGTGTTTTACTTCGACCATGTAGCTGACGACATTTTTTGCATCCAAATTTGATGAAACAAAAAGGGTTTCTTAATAATGTTCTCATCTTTCCATCAATATAATGTTTAGTAAATTATGAGTTCAGTAAGTAATTATTACTTATTTTCTCATGGAGTTAGCTACAAAGTGTTGATTGGCACACTGATTATAAAATAGCTATAACTTTTAAACCATATAAGATTTTTGAAATCCAAAAGATGTATCACATTCTACACTTCGACTACTATAAGGGAAAAACAAGAAAACAATAATTTTGAATTAATTAAGGTGGTCAAACACAAAGTTTTTTATTCTAAAAATGCTATAGTAGAAAATTTATAATTAATTAGTATTTGGAATAAAAATACCCAAAAATATGTGTCACATATGGGCATGAGTGTACTTTTGATATCTAGAATCTTATTAACAATATTATCATTTGATTTTGATTATTGTGGTTAGACATACACCTACTTCTTATTTTTGTCTTGAAACTTTTGTACTATTGCATTAAAATCCAAAATTTTGACCAAAAATTTTATTTTTCTTTAGATAAGGCCTAGTAGTTTGGAAACTATATTCAATTCCCTATAGATTATTTTCTTACAAATTTTTGAGATAAAGTCCATAATTACTTTAAAATTACATGTCAAGTTGACATAACCCTGATTTGTTGGTTTTTCACTGCCACTTAAGGGCATAGTTTGGTTGACCATAATCCTGCACATACTCACCTATTACTAGAAAAATTACCAAAACATATGCAAAACATAGCAAAAACCTTTAGCAGCCTTACGCATGTTTTCTATGATGTCCATACTATCTTTTTTCAATCTCACTAAACCATAACTTTTCTCAATAAAGCTCTATAAATGAAACTACATCTTTGTACACTACAATTATGCCTTAGACAATTCTCTAAGTATCCTTATACCAAACTTAATCTTTAAGTTTTTCTATCTTAATAATATATTATGTTCCCACTAATGAAAACTCTAAATACACTACCTTAGCCAAATTTGCAAACAATATCCCCCTTTGGCATTGATTGTAACTTGGGAAAAATTGGCTAAGTAGAATGTACTTCTCCAAAAACTTCAAAAATTATAGCCAATTTTTTAAAAAAAATTTGTGAATCATTATTATAATCATTCTTTTATCTACTATACCCCCTATGATTATGCTCACTATTTATGTAAATGCTCCACTTTACTATATACTTAGTAATTTGTACATACCTTTCATATTTATCTCTCCCTTTGTTATATATGCATATCTTAATTTAATAATTTTTCCTTACCCTCTCCCCCTTTGAAATCAAACATAAAGTGAGGCAAAACTAATATGTACACGTCAAAATGGTGTTCTGATCCTTCTTGGTCAAGCTTGATTATTATCTAAAAGTATTATACGACCTAAAAAACTAATCTTCAAATATGTAAACTCCATGTCCCAAGTAGATTGGATAATTTCTCTAATATTTTTTGCTACATGCAGTCCATAAGATTCAATTTCTACTTCATTGAGGCCCATGAAAGAAAATTTCTCATCAGATTTATTTGCTTCTAGGAGACTGTCCAATTATTTTTGCAATAAGTCAATTCTTGGAGATAAATGGTCTCTTAATAGACTAAATTTCCCCATTATCTTATCTCTGTCATGTTCCAAAAGTTTCAACTCATCATAAGCCTTTCTTAATCTCTGATCAAATTCAGCAATATTTACATCCTTAGACTTAATTTGTCCTGCTATCTTTTCTATCTTAGTCTCCTTATTCTTAATTGCCTTAGTGATCTTAGAAGTGTGAATATGTACCCTAACACATTCAACATATACTTGTTTTCTATTGGTGTAAATACCAATTTACTATTTACAGTTACTTAAGTTTACTTAGGTTAATGCAACTCGGATATGGTCATTTGAATATCTATTTGATTAATTTTTGGATCTATAATCTAAATAAAAAAATTTAGCCCAGTCAAGCTAGTAGAGATTTTTTTTTTGCAAAACTGGGCAATCACACCTCGGCTCTACAGCATGGCATATTCATTGACACTTCATATTAAATTTAGTGGTAATTCAAGCACTAGGCAGCAAGAAAATTTGCCATCAATTATACTAGTGAGCTCTCCAACTGGCTGAGTCCCTCCTACCAACGAACACAACATCCGTCAGACCAACTTGGCTTTGGGTTAGAGTCTGCAAACTTGCACTTTTAAACATTGTGCAGGGTGTATTCATCAATGATGTGGGATAAATAATCCCCACCAGTGGCTACTACACCGCACCATCTGATGACCATCTTCTTGCACTCCAGGATTTTTTGTGCTAATCCAGCCCTGATATTAGTACACATCTTTTTGGTGCCTGCATAAAGTTTTTAGCCCATGTTTATACATTTCCAACCATCGCAATAGGTTTTTGAGTTGGAATACCTTCTCCAACAGCCTGTGCAAAGATTTTGGCAATGTTTTTTTTCTCTGGCCCACTGCCAAACTTTTCTGGTAGTTGTGATAGTAACCTCTGCTCTACTGACCCAGTAGCCTATGACAAGTTGCCGCATGGAGAACCCTCTATAGATAAAACTAGTAGTACATTATCTGACTCAGCTACCTACCTATGACATGTCAACATCCAACAAAACAACACAATCAACAAGAATAGCAGGGCTGACCTACCCACACGATATTATTTTATTTGTCCAGCCATGACAATTGGTGACATGTTAGTGCTAATGTGGATCCATACTAGTAGTCACCTAGACATGCCATTTTTTTTTCTATTTGTCCATATAGTCTGTATAGTATGGTCATAAAACTTTGTACCTTATTGATGTCATCATTATATCATGCTAACATCATCATTTCTTGAGATTAAAATTGATAGGCACTTGATCATTAAACTTAAGATAGTAGTTTTCCTTCTAGACCCCTCTCTAGATTGCTTTTTGATTTGGTAGCCTGACTTTGCGAGCCCATAACTCAGACATCTAGACTCCAATTTAGGTGCAATTTTTTTTTTTGGTAGAATTTCCTAAAATTTCTAGTGGTGGTGTTCTTTAGTGCAAAGATTTTTCAAAAATTACATTTTTTGGCGATTGTACTTATTTAATCCTACATTTTGCAATTTCAAATGCTCCATATGGGCACATTTGGTCACTTTTTCAGGTTTCATTTTTTTGAAAGTGCATTATTTTTCATCTACTTTCTAGATCTACAATTAGATTCTAGGGTTATGTGGACAAAAATTTTACTTTCAAAATTAAGGCTTTTTCTACATTGTTATGTGGACAAAAATCTCACTTTTAAAAATCTCTCTTTTGTGCTCTTTTACTTTTATGCATCATGGATTCACCTAAATGTCCACATCTAACTTTATGTAAAGATATTGCATGGAGTGGATTAATAGAGAAAGGTTACAATCTTTATGTTGATGGTATAATACCTAAACCCACTGATGCTAAATAACTCATTAATTGGAAACAACAAGAAAAATAGGCTGTAGGAGCTATTAGGAATTGTGTACATAGAGATTTCTTCTTTGACATTGTTAGTTGTATGGAATCCAAACTAGCTTGGGATAAACTTGTAGCATTGTATGGTAAGGTGGATGAGGAAAAGGTATTTTAGATTAAGGATGATCTACTTCTCTTGGATCCAAAGAACTTTGACATGATTCAAGATTACATCAATAAAGCCAATGAGTATAGGGCACTACTTAAAGATTGTGAAAATCCCATGAAGGATGACAAGTTGATTCATCACATCCTAAAGAGGCTACCTTCAGAGTATGCTTCATTTTTTTTGAGTTATAATTTTCACAAGGTAACCATGGGAACTACTTTCCAAAAGCCTACATTTGATGCTTTTGCAAAGATGGTGATTGTTGAATAATCTCATTTGATGGATTTGAGACTTCTCACGACATCAAAGACCAAAGCCTTGGTGGCTAGTGATGAGAACCAATCAAGTCAAGGAGGGAAAAACAACAACAACAACAAGAAGTGGAAGAAAAAATCACAATCTAAGACACAACAATCCTCCTCATAGTAAGGCAATTCTTCTTCTAACAAGAAGGGAAGTAATGAAAAGGAGGACAAATTTTTTTGTGTATACTGCAAAAAGCCAAGTCATGACGAGCATCATTGCAAGAGTTAAAGAATTGATGAGTTGGAAAACCTACTCAAGAAGAAAAAAATTCAAGTGCCAGGTACTTCCAAGGATTCAACTCTAACCTCTTCAAAGGGAAAAGGGAAAGCACTTATGGAAAATACAAGTTCTTTAGAATGAATACTTGAATCAGGTACCTCTTATCATATGGATTCTTCAAAGGGGGACTTTTCTTCATTGAAGCAATCAAAGGTACCACACATCTTCATGGGAGATGATACTAAAATGGAAGTTGAAGGGAAAGGACATGTGGAAATGGAAAATGGGGAATTCAAAGATTTTCTCTACATTCCAAATCTTACCCCCAATCTCCTCTTAGTTTACCAAATCACTCACCTCGAAGATGACACAAAGTTTAGTTCCTTCTAGATTCAATGATGGTATGAAGTCTAAAAGATGATTTATTGGTTGTAGTGGGAAAAATCAATCCTGAAAAAAAGGCTTTATTCCTTCTCCCACTTTGTGCCTAAGCCTCCTTCTCAACCTTTTTGACTCACTCTAATTCACAAAACAAACTTTGGCATGAGTGGTTTGGTCATCTTGACTTCCACTATCTTTAGCAACTTTTCTTCAAACACATGGTCAAAAGTCTACCTAAAATCAAATTTTCTAATGGAGAGTCTTCATCATGTTTAATGGATATACATCTTGAGGAGAAGCATGAAAAATGGAAGTCTTCAAGAGCTCTAGTTGTTCTCTAGTTGGTTCATATAGTTTTAGTAGGACCTTTTGCAATGACATCAGTTAGCCAAGGTCACTACATCCTTACTTTTGTTGATGACTTTTCACGATTCACATGGGTCTACTTCCTTCATCATAAGAGTGAAGTGGTTCATAAGCTTCAAGCCTTTAAGACTCATGTTGAACACACCTCAAGGAAAGTCATCAAGGTTCTATGGGTGGACAATGAGAAAAAATATGTGGATAGAAGACTTAAAGACTTTTGCAAACTTGAGGGAATTGATCTTCAAAATCCACAAACATTCAATCCACACAAGATAGATGTTGCAGCACTGAGGATTAGGACTCTCAAATCCATGGCAAGTTGTATGATAAATGCCAAGTTTCTTGATCCAACACTTAAAGTTGGAGCCATTAGCAGTGCTACTCACATACTTAACAAGTCTCCTAATAATGCCTTAGCTGGAAACACTCCTTTTGAGGCATGGTGCAGTAGAAAACTAGTTGTGAGTCATTTTAAAGTCTTTAGTTGTCCAACATGGGCAAACCTATTTTCTAGGGAATGCAAGCCACCAAAACCTAGGCCTTGTACTTTCATCAGTTATGAAGACAGTGTTAAGGCTTAAAAATTTATGGATCTCGAGACTCATGAGATTTTTGTGGAGAAGGATGTACACTTTGAGGAAAATTTTCCCAACTTACCCTCTAATCCTCTCTGCACTTCATACATTGTGGAAACTAATAGTAACACCAGCAATAGTACTTCAACATATTCAAATACATGGGGTTCTATCCATAGTTGTAGTGAGAGGTCACAACACTAGTCCAATCTACATGCTTATATTGCCACAATGAAAGGTCTAGCACAATAGGGTACATGTTATCTTCTAGCTCCAGCTTTAGTTGATGACTACATGATAGACATTTTAGGTTTGTTTGTGGAGTCACACACTATAGATTTGGAAGATAGCCTTGATGATTTACATCTTCTCTTTGATAAAGATGATCCTTCTACAATTGTTGTGAGGGCTCACTCTTCCCCTCATGTCCATTCTCTACACGATCAATTTTAATAGGTTGGTATGATTGTGTATCCTTATGAACATCAATTTTTGGAGGTCTCTTTATCAATTGAGGAGACATTTGGCTCATCGGGACAAGTTCAATAGAAATCCTTGCCAGATCTACATTCATTTCATTTAGTAGTGTTGGAAGGGGAAAACATCAACATCGACATAGGGATACTTGAGCAGGTTTCAGGGCCACCATACATCTTCAAGATTGTACCTTTGCCATTATTTCTTCCAAAGGGGAGGAACATCATTCTGCACTTATGGACCAACTTCTTCCTTGGAGTAGCAATCACTAGTTGACATTCTTCATTCGGGTGTGGGGGAGGGGACTACCTTGTCTCTCTTCCTCTTATTTCTTATGGGGGTGACTTTTTCCTCTTATGAGGTCTTGTTCTTCTCATTCTTCACTTATGTATATACTGGATGTATGTTCTATTGGTGGGGGGGGGGGGGATCTTGATTACTCCATCCATCCATGCATCCCTTTTCATCTCTCTTTTTGGGGGGGGTGAGGGGGTTTCCCAAGAGGTTTTCCCTTTTTCTCCACTTTATGAGAGCTTGCATTTCATTATGTACACAGGTACCTAACATGGCCTAGTAGTTGAGACCCATCTTGCATTTGCATCCTAGTTTTCGTAAGCTTAAGGGCATTCCCCTAAGTTGCACTTAAGGGGGGGTGTTGGTGTAAATATGTATATATTATTTACACTTACTTAAGTTTACTTAGGTTAATGCATTATTTTATTATTTCATTTTGTGAGACAATTAGGAGTTTGTGTACCTTTTTGAGTTTTCATGTTGACAATATAGAACTATGCAACTCCATTTCAGCACATGGTGTCTACAACACTGGAGTTTGCATCATTCACTAAGTTATCATGTAGACAACATAGTTATTTGCACTCCCTTTTTAGCGCATGTTGTCTACAACATTGATTTATATGTTACAGCCTTGTAGGCTTATCCTCTCATTATCACACTTACTTTTGTTCTTAATGGAGGATAACCCATATCTGGTGGACATGTGCCTAGTTGTATGACTTATCATGTAGTTCATTCTTAGGCATTCTAGATTCATCTCAAAGGCCTTTATATACAAGCACTCCTAGTGTACTCTTATGGGCATATTGAATTGAATACATTTTTATTTTGATCATATTCTTTTTTGGTCTATAGTTGTGCTTGTGTTTGAAGTCTTAGTTCTTGGGTAAATTTTTCCCTAAGGAAAATTCTTACACTTTCCTTTTGAAATACACTTCCTAAATTCTTTAATGCAAGTATCAAAAATAATTAAATCATTCTTTAGATTTTCAAATATTTGATTAAATAACTTAGCCTCATGGTCTATTTGAACTTTTACCTTTTCTGTCTCCTCTAAAGTGGTGAGATGTGCATCAAAATCTTCAACAATATTCTCTAATTTTCTCTCCTTATCTTACTTTACAAATTGAGTCTGAAATGTTAAAGTGTTTTGAAGTCTTTCAAGTGCAAGGTGGAATACTTTTTGTGTGATCTCTGCCTTCGTTTATGATTCCTCAACAACTTTAAAAAATATAAAAAATTTCAATTGCATGTATCTTTTAGAATCCATTTCTCTTTTCATCAAATTTTAAATGTCTCCTTCAAATTAAGTTTATAAAGAAGGTACTTAAGTTCTTGAAATTTATTTTCCTTTAATAACTAATTCAGTAGGTTTTTAGATTACCTTAGTTTGAGTCTCTTGTCTTACTTCCTCTAACCTTTTGTCTTCATCAAGCCTTTGCTCTATTGTTTATTTTATCTCTACTTCTACCTTATGTTCTATCATTACTTGTTTAGAGGAGTCAAATGTTGATTTTAACATGGTTGGATCAACATTATATATAGTTAATAGTGTATCCTTAACTATAGCCTCACCTTACAGAATAGATTGGTCATCTTTTCCTTGCTCATATGTTACCTCTGGCTAACTTGGTCATGCACATCTATCTAATATGTATCCCATTCTTCCTAATCCTCATCATTACTTATATCATCATTTATTATTACCTTAGTATCCAAATTGCCAAAAAAAAATTTGATCTTTCATGGGGTCTTCAACTAATGTGTCTAATGAAATGTGCATTCCTCCTATGAATACATCAATTTGATTCATAGTTCTCACAAATCATTGAATGCCCTTATCATCATTTTTCAAAATGGTACACCCACTAATATGGATTCTATATAGTTTAATCTACATTAATTTAGGGTCCTTTAGGACTTGGTGTGCTACTTTTTCTATTTCCTCAATGACTTCAATGTACGCACCTACCATGATTTGAATTGTCCTTTATTTTCTCCTCAATGGTGACTCCATATTCTTTAGGAAAGTCTTTAGATGTTCTTGACTAATTATTGGACAAATATTGCTTATAGTATCTTCACTTATCTTCTTGTCTTTTGCTACTACCCTTAGCATTCTCTCCTCTAATTTCATGTAAAGGTCATAAGGTATGATACCTTTTAATTCAAGAACTAATCTTTTAAATTTCAAAAGATATCTTGCCATAGTGATTTCTAAGTGCCTTTGTTGATTCATATAATATTTATCATTGAATTTGTTTAACTGATCCAAGTTACC
Organism: Cupressus sempervirens; assembly: GCA_028749045.1. Lineage (NCBI taxonomy): Eukaryota > Viridiplantae > Streptophyta > Pinopsida > Cupressales > Cupressaceae > Cupressus > Cupressus sempervirens. The sequence continues at coordinate 59,391,758 of CM053783.1, forward strand.
TTCTTTTAATATTTTGATGTTTAGCTTGCCAACATCTAGGTTTCACTACTTCTTCCCAAATGCTAATCACCAAGTTGTCTTCCTTCATCTTACTAAACTATAGTATGTTCTTCTATTTCTTTTGTTACACTTTCTTCTTTTTCCTCACTCTTCTTTCCTTTTCTCTTAGCTATAATATTTTCCTTTTTAGGTCCAAGGCCTTGTGCCATTTCCTTTGGCATTTTAATTCTCTTAGGATTTTCCTTCTTATTCTCTTCCATAGTCTCTATTTTAACTACTTTAAGTTTACTCTCTTTCGCTACAAGAGAAGTCTTTGATGATCTCCCTATAGATATAGGTGGTGAAGTTTCTTGAACATGAATGATTTCAAATTCTTTATCTCTTGATGCTTCCTCTACTACTATTGATGTTGTTTCTATTGCTAATGAAATTGTTGTAGCCTTAAAGTTTCTTAACCATAAGCACACTAGATTTTCAACTACTATGCATTTCTATGGTAATATACATTGCTCTCTTCCACTTTTATTTTTTCATTCCTGAATCTATAATCATCTACTCTATCTTCTTAGCAAATTTCTTCTTCACTACTCTGATATATAATTTATCTCTAACTTCACCAATTTTATCTTCATAGGTACTCCATCTAGGATATTCTTCATCTCTCTTTGATTCTAATAGCCTTGGCATAGACTTCCAATATTCCTTCTAATGTAGGGCAAGGAAGGAGAATCCTGAAAGGAGATTTCCTAGCCCCAAACAAATAACCATAGTGGAAACACAACACAAGATACAAGTTCTGATACCAAACTCAATTCTTTATTCATGAAATAACTAATCACATGAAATGTGTTGAAATGTAAGGCCTTCCCAATTACGACCAAGTACATAGCAACTAATAGTTTTGCAAGATCCCTCAAGATACAACCTAAACCCTAGATAGCCCAGATCCACAATATGATTGAAAAACCCAAGAAGAATCTAAAATTGTGCTCACAAGCTACCAGACAACCTTATTGTTCCCAAGCCACAAGTACTAGCTTTGTTCATAAACTTCACTCCTGTCAACTACTCCATACTAAACTCAATAATGACTCTGGACTCCACAAGACCCTCTACTTATAATAAAGCAAGCCAAAAGTTGGCCTAGCATAAAAGATATTAAATAAACACTCTCATTAAATACACTTTCAACCCACAAGTTGGCTTGGTAGCAAACACTGAATACATGAAAGAAGGAACTTTCCACTAACTTCTAAAATTCCACCTATGCACCTCTATAAATGAAATGCCTCTTTCCCTTTTTTCTCCATTTTTTAAATTTTTTTATTTTCACTAATTTTTCATCACTTTCTCTCTCCTCCACATTTTTTTTTTAAATTTTAATTATGACCCATTTTATTTTTTAATGCAAGATTTTCGTTCATCAAACTCCCCATGTAGATAGAAAAGTATGTCCCGTACTTTGATGCCAAAAGAAATATATGTACATAACATCATCTTCACCAAAGTTTTCCATTTCATCCCAGATAAAAGAACAAATTTGAAAATAAACCATTTATGCTTTATCCACTCAAACATCATAATTGAATGAATCTCAATAATCGAATCTTGACAAGCTTACTCCGAGGAACAAACTAAATATAATACTTCACCAACAATCTCTACAACTGATCACAACCACTAACAACAATATCCTCAAACATGAAATCCATGTCAGCAACATCCAAAACCAACTCAGCAACATGTAATCTCAAATCCACAATAAAAGAAACATGTAAATCTTCAGCCATGTCAACCACTATAAAATCAAGAACACAGAGATCCACAATATCATGTAGATCCTCAACCACATCAGCAACTCACGAATCCACACTAGCAACATCTAACTCCACATCGGTAGAAATATCCATATGTGAATTCTCATGATTAGCAATCTCTTTATCCACAATAAGATGCTCTAAAAATTTTAATGTCATCTAACTACTCATGAAAATAAACATCCTCTTTATCTTTAGTGAATTTGTCCTTTACCTCTTTCTTAATAGTAAAATATCTTCTCCTCTACGCAATATTCTTAATTGGCTAGAGCACTCTCTTTCAGATCAGTAGACTCCAACTCCAAAAATCTTTGTGAAACTCAATTATCCCTTCCTTAACTTGATTTGTCAAACTAGCTTTGAATCGAGTAGACATCTCTAAAATCTTCTTCTCCACCACATCACAGAGATCTACGCTCATCCTAGAGTCTAATCTTGTTGGACCCTCTACAAAAAATCTTCAACCATATCCAACCTTCACTCAACAAGATCAACCTTCCATCTTCACAACCATCACTTCATGTCATGATCCATCTATGAGCCCTCTCCAATTTTAAGTTAGAACCATGATCTTGCACCTCACAAAAAAGATATCTAGGACTTTAGAAGGAATAATCCACCACAAGATTGAGCTTTACTTTAATATCACTTGAGGAAGTGCAAGACAGGAGAATCTGTAAAGGAGATGTACTATCCCCCAAAAAATAACCATAATGGAAACACGACACAAGATACAACATCTTATACCAAACTCAATTCTTTATTCATAAAACAACTGATCACATGCAATGTTTCAGGCTATAAGGTCTTCCCAGTTATGGCCAAATGTAAAGTAAGTAATAGTTATGCAAGATCCCTCAAGATCTAACCCAAACCCTAGCTAGCGTAGATCTAAAATCTAATAGAAAACCCCAAGAAAAAATCTAAACATGTGCTCCCAAGCCACCATGTAACCTTGTTGTTTCACAAGCCACAACTACTAGCTATGTTCATAAACTTTGCCCCTCTCAGCTAGTCCCATAATGAATCTAGAAACCACAAGAACCTCTACTTATACTAAATGAAGCCACATGTTGATCTAGCATAAAAGATATTAAATAAATACTCTCATTAAATACACCTTCAAGGCACAAATCGACTTGGTAGAAAATATTAAATACATGATATAAAGAACTTTCCACTAACTTCTAAAAATGCCACCTATGCACCTTGGTAAAAAATAAAATGCTTCTTTCCCTTTTTTCTCCATTTTTTTTTTTAAAAATAATTTGTCTCTAATTTTCGTCACTTTCTCTCTCCTCCACAAAAAAATAATTTAAATTTAAATTATGCCCCATTTTATTTTGTGATGCAATATGCTCCTGCATCAAACTCCCCAGGTAGATAGAAAAAGTATATCCCATACTTTGATGCCAAAAGAAATATCTATACACAACATCATCTTCGCCAAAGGTTTCCAATCCATCCCTAACATAATAAAAAATCTAAAAATCAGCCATCTATTATTCATCTACTTAAACATCATAATCGAATGAATCTTAGCAACCCAATAAACAAGCTTACTCCTAGGAACAAACTAAACATACTGCTTCACCAAAAAAAATTGTAACTAATCTTGACCACCAACAACAATATTTACAGACATGAAATTCATGTTAGAAACATCCAAAGACAACTCAGCAACATGTAAGATCAAATCTACAAAAAGAGCAACATGTATCCTCAGTCATGTGAACCATACAAAAATCAAGAACACACAGATCCACAATATCATGTAGATCCTCAACCACATCAGTAAACTCCACATTGGTAGAAACATCCATATGTGAATTCTCAAAATCAAAAATCTCATCATCCACAATAAAATGCACTACAATTTTCATGTCATCTAATTGATCATGAAAATAAATATCCTCTTTATCTTTAGTGAAGTCATCCTTTACCTCTTCCTGAATAGCAAAGTATATTCTCCTTTGCACAATCTTCTTAATTAGCTAGACCACTCTCTTTTGGATTAGTAGACTCTAGCTCCATAAATGTCTGTGAAACTTAATAATCCCTTCCTAAACTCGATTAACCAAGTAGACATCTCTAAAATCTTCTTCTCCACCACATCTCGAAGACTTCTAATCATTCTAGGGTCTAATTTTCTCGAAGACTCTATTAAGAGATTTTGAATTCATTGTTACAATGGTTAGAAAGAAACAATGAAGTGATCTAAAACAATATGCAACTTATCTTTGTTGATTACAAATCTCTATTATTCTTGATCGAATCCTTAATGATCAAGTACAACTTTTTAGCTCCTTCAACACATCTGATCCTTCATCAAACTTTTCTCAACATTTGCCTTTTCATTTCACACTATAATGTACCTTCATAACTTTATCACACTTCACCATTGATTTACAACTTGAGTGACCATATATACCTTTCAAATTATCTTAGTCAGCTCAAATCACTGACCAATAATCAAACAAATACAATAGTCGGCTAAAAATAATGAAAATTACAAACCAACAAATCCCTTTACTAGCCGACCCTGCTCAATTAATCCTGTTCAAAAAATAATTCCTGTCTTAACCGACTGAGCTCGGTTAATATAGTGAACTCCGTGACAACCCTTAAATCGTTGGGAGAACTCGGTAAAAATTGAGTTTCCATTGATGACTGAATGAGTGTTAGGATAAACCACGGACAGAAATAAAAAACTACATGCAAATATAACCAATAACAGAAAATAATATAACACACAGAAATGAACACAAGGCACCAATATTTAACATGGTTCACCCAATCCCTAGGCTATGTCCACCAAACAGCAAGTCCAATCTTATTACAATCCAGTGATTACAACCTAATTACAATCTGTAATCCCTTACAGCTCAATACCACCGCAAGAACCAATTTTGTATCACAACATTATGAAAAATACCCAACCCTAAGCCCTTTTATACAAATATTAAACCGCTTTAGGGTTATAACATGTCATCCATATGTCGCCTATAATATGTCGGCTACCATGTTAGCTACTGCCCAAAAAAAATTTATGAAGTATGTACAGTACTTTCCTGATCAGTCACCACAATCTAACAATTCCCACTTGGGGATTGATCAGGCTCCACACTAAACAACAATCTCCCACTTGGAGATTGATCCTGTAGCAATACCACTACCACATGGGGCTCCCACTGGATCAAACCATCTTGGACTCTACTATTCTTTTATTCATGTTCAGTCTAAAAGACCAACTGAAGCTGAAGAGAAGTTCAGATTCTCCCTTGTTACAACCTTTGTCAACATATCTGCTGGATTTTCATTGGTATGTATCTTCTCCAGCTTTAACTGTCCATCCTCCAAAACTGACCAAATGAAATGGTACCGCAACTGTATGTGTTTGGTCTTAGAATGCAGAGCTGAATTCTTAGCAAGATGAATGGCACTCTGACTATCTGTGAACAAATAATTATCCTTCTGAGGCTGTCCCAATTCTTCCAAGAAGAAATAAAGCCATATCATCTCTTTGGCTACCTCTGTAGCAGCAACATACTCTGCCTCTGTAGTGGATAAAGCATTAATCTTTTGTAACCTAGAAACCCAGCTCACAGCTGCCCCACCAACAGTAAAGACATAACCTGTAGTATTTCGCCTGGTATCAATATCCCCAGCCAAATCTGAGTCAACATAGCCTTGTAAATCAGTAGTAGAGCCCCCAAAGTGTAAACACTTATTGGATGTTCCTCTCAAATATCTGAGAATCCACTTGACAGCATTCCAATGCTGAAATCCTGGATGACTCATATACCTGCTAACGACTCCCACTGCATGTGCAATATCTGGCCTAGTCCATACTATAGCATACATCAAACTTTCTACAGCTGAAGCATAGGGTACCATGGACATCTTATCCTCCTCTTCATGTGTCTTGGGAGACATCTCCTTAGTCAATTTTAGATTACCAGGTAAAGGTGTGCTGACAGCTTTAGCATTCTCCATAGAGAAACGTTGCAACACCTTCTCAACATAATCAGCTTGAGATAGCATCAATGTTCTATTCTTCCTATCTCTGCAAATCTTCATACCAAGGATTTTTTTTTTCTGCCCCCAAATCCTTCATAGCAAATGCATGTGCTAATTGGCATTTTAGCCCCTTAATATGATCCATGTTAGACCCAGCTACAAGCATATCATCAACATATAAACATTAAATAATGTAGCTATCATCATCCAACCTCTTAAAATAAACACAGTAATCTGAATGAAACCTATTATATCCATGCTCATGCATAAAACTGTCAAATTTCAGATACCATTGCCGAGGTGCTTGCTTCAAGCCATATAAACTTTTCTTCAATTTGCACACTAAGTTCTCCTTACCTTTGACCTCAAAACCCTATGGCTGAGCCATATATATTTCTTCATCCAAATCACCATGAAGAAAGTTTGTTTTAACATCCATCTGCTCTAAATGCAAATCTTCAGTAGCCACAAGACTTAAAACAGTATGAATAGAAGTCATTTTAACAACAAGAGAAAATATCTCATCAAAATCAATTCCCTTTTTTTGTGCAAATCCTTTTACAACTAACCTGGCCTTAAATCTTTTCTTACCTCCTTCCTCTTCTTTCAACCTGTAAACCCATTTATTCTATAAAGCCTTTTTACCTGCAGGCAACTTGCACAAATCCCATGTCTTATTTTTCAGCAAAGAGTCCATTTCATCTTTCATTGCAGACTCCCACTGAATCTTAGTATCCACCTGCACAGCTTCATCATAACTTTTAGGTTCACCAACATTAGTAAGTAAAATAGAATACAAAGAGGGAGAAGACCTTTGTGGAGGTCTAATTTGCCTTGTTGACCATCTAACATTCACTGGTGTGTGTGGTATTTGCTGTTGCAGTTGTTGCACATCATGAGGAATGGCTAGAACATCAGCTTTTGGAGTATCATCCAGCACTACATAATCATCTTCTTTCTTCTCATGTTGCTGCAACAGATCTTTGTACAACACTTTCTCATTGAATATGACATCTCGACTTCTAATAATTTTAAGATTTTCAAAATCCCAAAGCCTATAACCAAATTCATTAATGCCATATCCAACAAAGACACATTTCTTTGATTTAGCTTCTAGCTTGGTTCTATTTTAAGAGTCTATATGAGCAAAAGCTTCACAACCGAAGGTCTTGAGAAAAGAATAACTCACCTTCTTACCAGTCCATGCTTCCTCTAGAAAACCACATCCCAAAGGAGTAGAGGGACCTCTATTAATCAAATATACTGCATTATTGACAGCCTCTGCCCACATGTGTAAGGGCAACCCAACATGCAACCGCATGCTCCTTGCGCGCTCCATTATAGTCCTGTTCATGCGTTCAGCCACTCCATTTTCCTATGGAGTCCTTGGAATAGTTTTTTTTCTATGAATACCATTAGTGGAGCAATAATCTTCAAATTCATGACTGCAATACTCACCACCATTATCAGATCTGAGACATTTTAATTTCTTACTAGTCTCATTTTCAACCAAGCATTTCCATTTCTTAAAAGTTTGAAATACATCAAATTTTTGCCTAAGGAAATAAACCCATACTTTTCTAGTTGCATCATCAATAAATGTAACATAATAATGAGAGCCACCAAGGGAAGATACCTGAGCTGGTCCCCATACATCTGTATGCACAAGCTCTAATTTCTCCATTTTGTTTTCCTTCCCTGTCTTTACAAAACTCACTCTCTTTTGTTTTCCATACACACAACTTCACAGAAATCCATATTCACACATTTTAGACCTGGTAAAACTTTCCTTAAATGAAGTACTTTCATACCTTTCTCACTCATGTGCCCAAGTCTATTATGCCACAGTGTTGTATCAGAATCTACAGCAGCTATTTGTTCTCACTGCTCAATTGTAGTAATTGTTCCTGAATATTCATTTTTCTCTGAAACAATCAAAGTAGAAGGAATAATATGACCCGTACAAAGATATAAGGTGCCTAGTTTCACACCTTTTGCTACTACAAGGGAACCTTTTGAAACCTTCCAATTTTTATCATTAAAAGTAACTACACAACCCTCATCACCGAGTTGCCCTGCTGAAATTAAATTCCTACTTAGTTGTGGAACATGTCTTACCTCATGTAGTAGCCAATGATTCCCATTCTGCAACTTAATCTTAATTTTTCTCTTTCCAACAATCTGATAGGGTTCATTATCCCCCAAATAAACAAGCCCAAAATCCCCTTGGACATAATCAATGAAATAACCTCTATGAGGTGTAGCATGAAATGAAGCACCAAAATCTAAAACCCATGAATCATCAACACTCTCTAAAGATAGAAGCAAAGCATCCTCTTCAGATTTGTTACTTACCACATTTTCCTCCTTGTCTCCATCTAATTTATCTCCTTCATTTTTCTTTCGATTCCAGCAATCTTTATTTTTGTGCCCTGGTTTTCCATAGTACCGGCAATCATTTGGTCCTCTCGATTGAGACCTCCTCCCCTTTGACTTTCCTCTTGATTTTCCATGATTTCTAGAGTTAGTTCCTCTTTCAGTTGTTCTGCCCCTACTTTGTGCATTTAAAGCACTTCCTAATGTAGATCCACCTGAGGATTTTCTACGAGTTTCCTCACTTAAAATAAGACCGATCACATCATCATATTTTAGGGTACTAGATCCAGGAACAGAATTACTCACCGCCATTACCAACCATTCTAGCTTTCAGGTAAAGAATACAAAATCAAGAGAGCCCTAATTTCTTCATCAAAATTGATACCCACAAAAGATAATTGACTAGTAATAGTATTAAACTCATTTAAATGATCTGCAAAAGATCCACCTTTTTCCATTTTCATATTAAATAAATGCTTCATGAGAAATACCTTATTTGAAGCGGAGGGCTTTTCATACAGTGTCGCTAGGGTTTTCATCAAATCTTTTATCACCTTTGCTTTTGTAATATTAAATGCCACTGATGGTGCCAAGCATAACCGAATGCTTCCAAGTGCCTTTCTATCCAAAAGATCCCATTCTCTGACATAGTTCCTTGATTCTTGGCTTTTCCTTCCAACGGCTTCCATAAATCCTTCTGATATAAATATTCTTCCATTTTCATCTACCATAACTGGAAGTTCTACCCATTAAACCTGCCAGCCCTCAACTTACCCTCATCTGCCATCACTCCCACTCAGTTGTGAGACTCCCACTTAATCGTGAGATGTTCCTGCAGAGGATAACTGAAAGACAACCTAGCTCTGATACCAATTGTTAGGATAAACCATGGACAAAAATAAAAAACTACATGCAAATATAACCAATAACAAAAAATAATAGAACACATAGAAATGAACACAAGGCACCAATATTTAACGTGGTTCACCCAATCCCTGGGCTACGTCCACCAAATAGCAAGTCCAATCTTATTACAATCCAGTGATTACAACCTAATTACAATCTATAATCCCTTACAGCTCAATACCGCCGCAAGAACCAATTTCGTATCACAACATTATGAAAAATACCCAACCCTAAGCCCTTTTATACAAGTATTAAACCGCTTTAGGGTTATAACATGTACAGTACTTTCTTGATCAGTCACCACAATCTAACAGTGAGCTCGGTGGAAACTGTCTTTGCCAAATTCCTTTATTGACCAAGTGATCTCGGTTAACATTGTTTGCCTCATTTTCTTCGATAACCGAGTGAGCTTAGTTAACACTTGTTTGCCTTATTTTATTTGATGACCAAGTAAGCTCGGTTAACACTTGTCTACCTTATTTTCTTTGATGATCGAGTAAGCTCGGTTAATATTGACTGCTTCATTTTCTTTGATGACCGAGTGGGCTCGGTTGACACTATTTGCCTTATTTTCTTCGATGATCGAGTGAGCTCGGTTGATACTGACTGCTTCATTTTCATTAATGACCGAGTGGGCTCGGTTGACTGAGACTAATAACTGATATGAAATTTTTGTGATATTAAGGACAACATTATCCAACAATCTCCCTCTTTGGCATTGATGGCAATACAACATGTCATAACAGAATGAAATTTTGAAATAAGTCCAGACTTCTCCCTCTTTTAATAGTCTCACTCTTTTAAGGAACTTTATAGAAAATTTTTCAAATTTCACAATGTTCAGAAGGATATGACAGTAGATCTCTCCCTCTTTGACAACACATTCCAAAGATAACAGAGGTAAAGTGAATTGCAATGTACCTTTAGTACTTATTCATATGCAATGATTTTTGATTAAACTGCATCAACAGATAGATCTTCAATCTTATATGCATTGATGCATCACTAAAACTTATTTTAGTGAACTTCAGATAGGGGAATGACCCCTAACTTACTTCTAAGATTCAAAAATGCATCCTTAGATAAGGGCTTTGTGAATATATCAGCAATTTTTTCCTTTGTGTGAACATATTCCAATCTGATCTCCTTATCTTGCACCAATTCTCTGACAAAATAAAATTTGATTGCAATATGCTTGGTCTTGGAATGCATCACTGGATTCTTGGATATGTTGATTGCACTAGTATTGTCATAGAACATAACAACTGGTTCTTTGATTTCCATCTTCATTCCTTGTAATAACTGCTTAAACCAAACAATGTTGGAACAGTTTACTGCTGCAGCAACATACTCTGCCTCTACTGTAGAATGGGATGTACAATTTTTCTTTTTGCTTGTCCAAGAAAGAATGCTCCTCCACTTGTGCTTTTTTTGTCATCAAGATTCCCTGCCCAATCAACATCAGTAAAAACTTTCAAATCCAAATTACCTCCAAATTTGTACCATAGTCCATAATCTTTAGTTCCTTTCAAATATCTCATTATTCTTTTGATTGCCATTAGGTGAGTTTCTCTTGGTTTTGCTGAAAATCTTGCAACAATACCAACTGCAAGAGCAATATCTGACCTGGTATGAACTACATACTGCAACTTTCCAATCATAGATCTATACAATGTTTGATCTACTTCTTTGGATTCATCATCTTTGGTAAGTTTCAATCCATTACACATAGGAGTTCCAACAGGTTTGCAGTCCTCCATACCAAACTTTTTCAATATCTCCTTGATGTATTTTGATTGAGTAATGAAGATGCCATTCTTATTTTGTTGAATTTGAAGACCAACAAAGAATTTTATTTCACCAAACATAGACATTTCAAATTCCTTGCTCATTTGTTCTGAAAATTCTTTGCAAAGATCATCATTCCCTATGAAAACAGTATCATCTACAAATATTTCTGCCAAGACAATCTTATTATCTGGTCCTTCCTCTATATACAAGCTACTATTATCATTAGTTCTTTGAAAACCAATCTGAATAAGATAGTTATGCAATCTTTCATACTGTGCTCTAGGGGCTTGTTTCAGACCATACAGTGCCTTGTGTAATTTGTAGACCATGTTCCTTTTATCTGGATCAACAAAACCTTTAGGTTGTTCAATGTAAACCTCTTCATCTAGTATTCCATTGAGGAATGCTGACTTGACATCCATCTGATAAACTTTGAATCCTTTGTGAGTAGCATATGCAAGTAAGGTTCTGACTCTTTCCAATCTTGCAACAAGAGAAAAAGTTGCCCCATAATCTATGCTTTCTTCTTGAGAGTATCCTTTGCATACCAATCTAGCTTTGTTTCTGGATACCTTACCATCTTCAGTCAACTTATTTCTGAATACCCACTTGGTTCCAATTATATTCTTATCTTTAGGCCTGGGTACAAGAGTCCATGTCTTGTTCTTCTCTATCTATTCTATTTCCTCATTCATTGCCTCAATCCAACTATCATTTGCCAATGCGTCTTTAATACTTCTAGGTTCAAAATCAGCAAGTAAACAAGTATTTTTCAACTTACTTCTTGTCAAGGTTCCTTCATATTTGTCTCCAATGATCTGATCTAGTGTATGATGTCTTCTAACATATTTAACTAATATAGGTTCTTTACCTCTTGAATGAGTTCCATTGATATTTGTTTGTGCTTCAATTTCATATTCAGGTTGTTCTGGCTTGGTTGCTTCAGACTCGGTAGAGACTTGCTCGGTAGTGTCTGAATGTTGTTGTGGCTCGGTTTGATCTATTTGCAACTTGGTTACTGAAGACTTAGGATTTGAGGATTTTTGAGTGAATGGTATACTTGGTATAGTATTAGGTTCAATGTAAACAAATCTCTTGTAGTCTTCAAGTATCTTTTTGCTTTCTTCTTCTAATTTGTCTGCAAATTCATCAACTTTCACATGTGCACTTTCTATGACTTTGTAAGTGGATAGATTTAAACATCTATATGCTTTGCTTTTGCAAGAATATTCCAAAAATATTCCTTCATCACCTTTAACATCAAATTTTCCTTTTCTAGATTCTTTCAAAATATAACATTTTCTTCCAAATACTTTCAGATAACTTATATTGGGTTTGTAGCCATACCATAATTCATAGGGAGTCTGGAATGAGTCCTTCTTCAACTGTACTCGATTTAAGGTATGAACTGCAATGCTGATGGCTTCCTTCCAGTATTTGATAGCAATGTTTTTTTCTATCATCAGGGTTCTTGCACAATCCATAATGGATATGTTTCTTCTTTCAGCTATTCCATTTTGTTCTGGAGTTCCTGGTGCTGAAACCTATCTTTTAATACCTCTTTCAATGCAAAAGTTATTGAATTCATGTGAAATGAATTCACCACCTCTGTCTGACCTTAAACATTTTAGCTTTTTTCCTGTTTCTTTTTCCACTATTGCCAAAAACCATTTGAATTTCTCAAATGCTTCTAATTTATTCCTTAGATACATGACAATCATCATTCTTGAATAGTCATCAACAAAAAGAATGAAAAACTTTTCTCCAGTATAGCTTTCTATTCCAATGGGTCCACATAAATCAGTATGCACAATTTCTAATATATCTTCAGATTTATAGTTTTTACCTTTAAAACTATTTTTTCCCATTTTACCAATCTGACAATTCTTGCATAGACCCACCTTAGGTTTCTTAATGTTAGGAATGCCTCTTACTTTCTTGAATTTGCTTATTTTTACCAAATTATCAAAATTGACATGACACAACCTTTTATGCCATAACCAACTCTCTTCAATTTGAGCAATAAAACATGAACATTCACCAAGTTCTAGATAGAACAAGTTACCTTTAGTTTGGGTGCCAGATCCTATCAATTTTCCTTGCTCATTCAACAGTCTCGCCTTTCCATGCATGAATTCCACCTTGAATCCAATATTTAGTAACTGTGCAACACTTAGCAAATTATGTTTGAGACCTTCAACCCAGTAAGCATTATTACATATAAGTTCATTGGATAGACAGATTCTTCCTCTTCCTTTTATGAAATGAGGTTCATTATTACCAAACCTTACACTGCCACCATCATAGTCTTCAAACTTATCAAACTTAGTTTTATCACCAATCATATGATGTGAGCAACTGCTGTCTATAATCCATGTATCATTCTTACTTACATGAGAGATAAGAGCCATTTTATCTTTTTCATCACTGTCAGAGTCATCTTTAACAACAATATAAACAATTTCATCCTCACTATTATCAGAAACCTTAGAATTTTTAGCCATGAAACATGATTTCTTACCTTTGTTCTTGGATGATTTAAAGTCTTTCTTGCCATTCCATTTTTGATCTTTCTTTTCATCATTGTTTTTCTTGTTTGGGCACCTTGCTGCAATATGACCAATTTCATCACAAGAAAAATAGATTAGAGAAACTTTACCTTTGTATTTTCCTCTGCCTCTAAAATATTTCCTGGCTAGTAGAGCTTCAATCACTTCGAGATCACTGTCTGAACTTTGGCTTGATTCATTTTCACTTTCTGACTGTGATTCTATCTTATTTTACCTTTTCTCTTTGAGTGAGAGCTTGGCTTGAAATGCTAATTCAATTTTTTTGGAGGCTGGAACATAGTTGTCAAAGTTATCTAGTTCAAATGCAGTTAGTCTTCCAACTATGGCCTCAAGATTTATCTTATGATTTGCTTCACACCTTCTTTCCTGTATTGCAGAGACTCTGATTGCATAAATGGGAAGCAAGGTTCTGAGAACTTTTCTTATAACTGTTTCTCCTTTGATGTCACCTCTAGCTGCCCTGATTTCACTTACACATGCTTTAACTCTTTCAACATACTTTGCAATGTTTTCATCCTCTCTCATCCTCATTTGATCAAATTGTCCTCTTAGACTTTCTGCTTTTGCTCTTCTCACATTATCATCCCCTCCATAGATCTCTTTTAGCTTGTTCCACATGTCAAAGGCAGTTTTGTAGTCCTTAATGTCATCAAATTCTTCATAGATGAGAGCAGATGCTATGTCTATTATCATATTGTTGTGAGTCTTCTTTTTAGCAATATCATTAACTGACAATGTTTCAAAAGGTTCTTCATATTCTTCTTCAAGGTATTTCATTCCAGTATCACCAACAGTAGTCAGATGAAGTTTCATCAATCCTTGCCATGCTAAGAAGTTATCTCTGTTGAGTTTTGAAATTTCTCTTTTGTAAGACATCTTGATCTTTGGCTTAGATCCTTGAAATCTTTTCTTGCAAGCACCAAAAGCTCTGATACCAATTGTTGGAAATGACAATGGAGTAACTGAGAGGTGGAGGGGGTGAATTAGTTACCACAAAAACATTTCACAGTCCCTTAGATGTCTAAAAGCTTGATCTTAGTTACAAATTACTGAAACTTGATAATGCAGCAAATAATTATTATTATTAAGAACTGATAACCAAAAACAATTCAGCAATCATGAAGACTAGAGACACCAGATTTAATGTGGAAACCCAATATGGGAAAAACCACCAATGTAACTAGTTTCTGTTTTTCACTCTTATGAAGTGAGCCTTGTTAGGAGCCAACCCTATTAAAGGTTACAAAACACACTGTTAGGTGTGACCCTGTTAGAGGATTTAATCACCCTATTAGGAGTGGCCTTGCTAGAGGTCTTTAGAACAATTCAACTAAACTATCACCTTGTTAGAGGATTTATAGAATGGCTATTAAACCAACTCTATTAAGAGATTTTGAATTCATTGTTACAATGGTTAGAAAGCAACAATGAAGTGATCTAAAACAATATGCAACTTATCTTTGCTGATTACAGATCTCTGTTATTCTTGATTGAATCCTTACTGATCAAATACAACTTTTCAGCTCCTTCAACGCATCTGATCCTTCATTAGACTTTTCTCAACATTTGCCTTTTCATTTAACACTATAATGTACCTTCATAACTTTATCTAACTTCACCATTGATTTACAACTTGAGTGACCATATATACCTTTCAGATTATCTTAGTCGGCTCAAATCACTAACCAATAATCAAACAAATACAATAGTTGGCTAGAAATAATTAAAATTACAAACTAACAAATCCCTTTACTGGCCGACCTTGCTCGGTTAATCCTGTTCAGAAAATAATTCTTGTCTTAACAGACTGAGCTCGATTAATATAGCAAACTCTGTGACAACCCTTTAATTGCCGGGAGAACTCGGTAAGTACTGAGTTTCCATTGATGACCGAGTGAGCTCAGTGGAAACTGTCTTTGCCAAATTCCTTTGTTGACCGAGTGATCTCAGTTAACATTGTCTGCCTCATTTTCTTCGATAACCGAGTGAGCTCGATTAACACTTGTCTACCTTATTTTCTTTGATGACCGAGTAAGCTCAATTAACACTTGTTTGCCTTATTTTCTTTGATGACCGAGTAAGCTCAGTTAATACTAACTGATTCATTTTCTTCGATGATCGAGTGGGCTCGGTTGACACTATCTGCCTTATTTTCTTCGATGACTGAGTGAGCTCAGTTGATACTGACTACTTCATTTTCTTTGATGACCGAGTGGGCTCGGTTGACTGAGCTAATAACTGATATGACATTTGTGTGACATTAAGGACAACATTATCCAACATTATCTACAATTGTGAGTGAGAACCATGATCTACCACCTCACAAAAAAGATATTTAGGACTTTATAAGGAATAATCCATCACAAGATTAAGCTCTTTTCTCTACTACAACTTGATGTAGGGAAAGGAAAGAGAATCCCCAAAGGATATGTCCTAGCCCCCAACAAATAACCATAGTGCAAACACAATACAAGATACAAGAAATGATACCAAACACGATTATTTATTCATAAAAAAACTGATCACATGCAATGTAGTGGACTGTAAGGCCTTCTTGGTTATGGTCAAATATAAAGATAGTAATAGTTCTACAAGATCCCTCAAGATCTAACAAGAATCCTAGCTAGTCAAGATCCACAATTTGACGAAAAACCCCAAGAAGAATCTAAACTTGTGTTTTAAAGCCACCATGAAACCTTCTTATTTCCCATGCCATAGCTACTCCATGTTGAACTAAATAATGACTCTGGACTCCAAAAGACCCTCTACTTATACTAATCCAAGCCACAAGTCAGCCTAGAATAAAAGACATTAAATAAACACTCTCATTAAATACACCTTCAAGCCACAAGTCATTTTGGTAGCAAACATTATATACATGAAATAAGAAACATTTCACTAACTTCTAAAATGCCACCTATGCACCTTGGTAAACAAAATACCTCTTTCCCTTTTTTCTCCATTGTTTTCCTCTAATTTTTGTTACTTTCTCTCTCCTCCATCATTTTTATTTTTATTTTTATTTTTAATTATGCCCCATTTTATTTTGTGATGCAAGATGCGCTTGCATCACCTTTAGTAGCTTCATATCCCATAAGATCAATAAATGTTTATCTTGGTTCAAAAACTTCCATGCATGTAAAATTAGTTTCTATCATGAAGCAAATGTCATCCTTATATTTCTCAACAACAAATTTAGAGATTTTAATTATTTGTTTCATTTTAGTTTGAAAAGACTTAATCATCTTTGATAAATCATTTGTGCTTCTTTTTTTAGGCTATTTCATATAATATTTAGTAATCAGATTCATAGTACATGTTGGTCTGAATTTTCATATGATAAAAGTCCTTTGTCCAGGAGTAGAAATTTTAGATTGTGTCGATAAACGGATAATAGGGTTTCTAGCTAAGTCATCCTTTTGTTAGCCTTTGAAATTTTTTGTGAGAACCCTATGTTTCACTCCATTCTTAAGTGGTCAGGCGTGAAATATTTGAATTTCAAATAGGGCAAATATTCTATTGTCTTTTTATCCTCCGCACCCCCGAGCTACTTTTCCTCTCAAATTCCCCAGTCGTTCGATCTAAGTAGATCAGCCATAGTCATTTCCTCACTATGAAAACATGGGCACTCTTTATGTATAGCGAGGTAGTGAGTGCTAGAAAGTTATAAAATATGACTGTGAAATGGAGACACAGCAATTGGAGATTTGTTTTCTAGTTGATTATTTAGTCACAGACACCTGGCAAGTATTGTCAGAATGGAAAAAGGGACCCAATGAAAGCAGTAAAAAATTGATGCTAGAATGAATGATTCTTTCAATGTCTTGCTACCTCGCTATCAAAAAATTTGGTCATCTCACCATTAGCAAAGTAGTGAGGCATCGTAAAATACAAGACACAGTGGCCTTAAAATTTATTGGTAACCATGATTTGTCCATTGTCAGAAGCAGTTGGTAGGAGCAATAATGATTTTATGGGTCCTTGTATTTCATGACACTGAGATTTATTAAAGTTTCCAGAGCTTGCTACCTTGCTATCAAAAAATTCTAGCATCTCATTGTTAGCGAAGTAGCGAGGCACCGTAAAATCAATAGCTGGTGGGACCTCTAGTAATGTGGATGATGACTAGGACTAAAGTAAAGTCTTTTTGGGTGTCAGCAGTGCAGAATCTCCTATTTCATCAATACTCTGGACCCATGCCCCATTGATCAAGTGTACAGGAGATCATAATCATTAGAACAAAGTGAAATCAACAATCCTCGCTATCTCACTTTGGAAAGTTACAAGTTGTTTAAGCTATGCGACATAGTGAGTATGGGGCCCACCACCTTTTAGGAAACTTCGTACAGTTTCTCCACCTTTGATTTGATCTCAGATCAATGGTTGTCACTATCTCAACATAAAGAGTTGCTTGAATGATATGTATAGCGAGGTAGTAAATGAGGGCCCACCACTATCTTTCTAAGCAGTATAGTAACATATCATCTGCAAGATCAAGATCAGATTGATGGCTATCACTGCTTTGTTATGGAAAGGTGCTCGTTCTTTATGTATAGAAAAGTAGTGACCTACTGACACATGTCCTTATTCGCCAATGGATCTAAATAGAAGTGCCATCAAGGAAAGAGTTGTGTATGTGGGTAATTTTCATTGGATCAATTGATCAACTTGTCAAGTGCAATGCCTAGTTGTCTTTCTCCATATCCCATGATCATAGGATTTTTAAAGATCGATGGTGCAGATTTAAATGCAAAATATGGTACCACTTTGTGTATTAATTAGACATGAAAGCTTCACATGTGAGGAAAAAATAGAGTATAATACAGAAGATTTCATTAGTTTCACCTTACACGAGAAAATATTTTGAGCTATTCCTAAGCAGAAGCAATTATTGAAGAAATTTGTGCTGAAATTTGGAAAGCTTATGAAGCGGTTTGTTTGCGAAAAAAATTTGCAAGAATACAGAGGAAAATGAGGATGGATTTCAAGTAAGTAAATTTTCTGTAATCTCTGTAGGTGTTTCAGTTCTATAAAGCATAATCAAAGATGCCTCCAAAGAAGGAATTTTCAGGTCAAGTAAATTATTTGGATAGAAATGTACATGATGACTTGCTTGAGTTGATGCCTGAGTCTACTATAGAAATAGTGCAAGTTAAAAGGTTGACCTCATTAAACCCTAAGTTGAGAATAGCTGATGGATTGTATGAAAAGGGTAATTGGGTCCAGGATGCTCAAACCTCGCAAACTAGTTTAAATTTGTTCAAGAAGTGGTTTGCAGAAAGGAAATTGTATGCCCCACATGCCAATATATGGAATTTCAACCTTGGAAAGCTAGTTGTTCCCAGTGTGTTTATGGATTATGATCTCCTTCAAGCCATGGCAAAGAGTTATGATCAAGCGACTAGGGTAGTGAGAAGAGTAGACGATGAAGTTTTAATCACCATCAGTCTAGAAGAGATTAGGGAAGTTTTCCATTTGGGACCTCTCACTAGGTATCATGTGGCCATTGATTTGATAGAATTAGAAAAAGAAAATATGTCAAAGAAGGATGTAGTTAGACAAGCTGCATTGAAGGCCCACATTGGCAAAAATGGAACCTTACCAGCAATAACATCATCCTCTAGAGAACCTTTCAAGAAATCATGCTTCAATGCTAAGGTAGTAGAAAAATATAGGACCCTGTACAGAGTTTTTGGAGAGGATGAAGAAGACTTTATCCCTATGAGTTTTATGTATATGATCACTCAAATCTCTTCATTCAGTGTAGAAATAATTTTTGATTTTGCTTCCTACCTGGCTAATGAGATTCATAATGGATTGGTGGAGATTGCAAAGGGCAAGGTGGAGAAGGTTTGGGGCCAATACTCCCTGTTAATGCATATGTTTCTATTTAAGGGTGTTACATACTTTGGTAAAGAAATGGTTTTGAATAGAGAACAAGAGGGAGAAGCACTGCCAGTTAAATTATGGAGTGCAAATATGACCGAGGAGGCAAAAAATGCTAGTTTTGTTAGATTTGACAGGCACTTTGCCTCCAAACTAAGATGCCTCATATTGAGTGACAATCCCAGAATTCCTAAGGCACTAATGCACCTTGTTAGGCCTATGGACAAACCCCATAGTCTAAAAGTTTCACATAATTGGGGAGATATCATCCCATATTTAGTTTCAACTGTCATCAAAGTTTATAGATTCAAAGGGACACCCCATGTATTACCTTACCAAGTGCCCTTAAAGGTAGGAGTGGCTGATATTTTGTGGTAGTTGGGAGGAGTGGAAGAAGCCTTTTTGCACAAAAGGGGAACAAGATCATTTTTTCCCACTTGCACAGTAGCCCACTTGTTTGTAATAACCAAGGAAGGGTGGGTCTTCCTCTACAAATTTTTTGATTAGTATAAAATGGTAGTATCTCACTCTCATGTTTGTGATGCAAAAGATTTCTTTAATTTTGCTCTTAGGCATAGAATCAAGCTTCGTACAGTTTAGCATGAATTTTATTTCCCTGAAGATGTAATAAGGAATGAGTACTCTCTGCAAGAGCAAGAAACAAAGAAAGAAAAATGGAGACTCTATTCAAAAAAATTTGATTTCATTAATTGTTTTGATAAAGATTACAACCCTTTTAGTAATGTTGTGACTACTGCAAATAGAATAAATAAGCTTATGAGTACATTCCCCAAAAAAATGGAGGTAATGAATGAGAAGAAGCAACATTTCATTGATTCTTTTCCAGATAAAGCTTGGGAAATGATGAGAAGATTGGGTTTCACTCCCAATATAGGGGCAGGCTCATTAATTGTGAAAAGGAGGTTAGAATATACTATCATTCGAGATCAAAGGCCCATTGTGAATAAAGGAAAATAGATAATTGAATCTACTAGTGTTGTTTTTTAAGAAAGGCCACCTGAACCCTCTCCTAAGAGAAGGATAATAAGGGAAGAGAAATCACATGACGAAAGTTATTCACCTTCCCAAACCCCTATGAGAATTGGGGAGGATCATCTCACTGATGAGAAAATTGAACAAATTGGATCACAAGGGGGAGTCTTTGTTACCCAGGCAGAGATTGATGAAGGGAACCCCTAGGAGCCTCCTATGCCAAGTTTTGAGTTAACTATAGAAAATTTTAGGGGAAGGGAATTAGACCCTATTTTAGAACAAGTTTTTGTCACTGAGGTTTGCACCCTTGTCCAAAGCCTATGCATGAGGACAACCTAGTGAAAAATGGAAACAACCTGCAAGCTCTGGGACTTGAACTATGAGGTTGAGTCTCCGGAGAAGGCCAGCTTCCTCTTACTATTCGGATGCACCTAACTACTCTTGGAAGGGAAAAGGGAGAAGGAGATGCAAGAAAGAAAATCTACCTATTCTAATCTAGGGAGGTGATGTACTAAAATAGAGTGTTCAGACCAATCTCTACCCATATATGTACTATTAAGTTAGAATGAAACTAAGGATATACACATTTAGACTTTCTTTAATCTAATAATCACATGCAGATCAGAAGACCAAAATGAATGACACAAGGAAGGAGAGATTCACTTATATTATCATTCATTGGCCAATAGGAGATATAGTCATGCAAATTATAGATTTCCACAAAACACTAATGGAGACAAAGAGTTCTTGCCCTTTCACATCAATGGCTAAAGGAGATAAGGTAGAATATCATTCAGTTCAGAAGCAAAGGGAATTTCACACTGAAATTGTAGAGCAACAGTAGAGAAAAAATAGAGAAAGGTCGACCCTTACAAAATCTACAAAATTTTCCTTTATAGTTCAGGCATAACTGAGATGTCCTCCAACTCTAATTACTTCATAACAACCTACCATTAAGTCTTGTAGAGAATAATCATGGAGAAAATTTGATCTGGATACGAATCCAGATGCAATTATATCTGTTCTTCTATGTCAAATAATGCCTTGAGAGGATAGAAACAGTTCCATTAAGCTATTATGACTAGGTAGATCTATCAAAAAATGGGTAGTGGAGTGTCCATCTCTTTCTGCATTCATTCTAGGTTGGTTGGGATTGATTACAGAGATTAGATTCACAAGATAACCTTGGTTTTCCATCATTTTGGCTTGTGAATCAGCAAGTCAATGAGTCAAACTAAAAACACAAGTAGGACAAGCCACATGGACCAACGAGCTTATTTTTTTTTTCCACCCCATGGGTCCTCTTGAATTTGACCATGCCTTATGGACTAACTGTGCCACCTTAACCCTGACTATAGCGGCCTTGATAAAACCTTGACCATGGAAATTGTTTTAACCATTGTCACTAACTATCAACATTACTTGAGCCACCAGGACATGTGTCCTCCACCCACCTTCCCACATTACTTAACTCCTCCGCAACTTCATCTTGTGGGAAAGCGCTGATCGTTGATCTCCACGAGATCAATGATCGAGAAAATCCTTCATGTACTGCACTTTGTTCTTACCTTGGGCCCATAACACTTGGCACACATCTAGCATTATCCATACCATGCCTGGTAACACATGGCATCTAACTGGTGACCCATAGAGAAACTAGTCCTTTAGAGACACGTGGCGGCAAAGTGCTTCCCCGCATTATCTATCTTGCTTGCATCTTGACATTGCAGGAAACCCTCAGCCATAGATCTACTCATATCGAATGGTGAGAATTCTTCAAGCATCACCCTATGAGAAGAGTGGGCCCATGATGTCATTTGGGATAGGTGTCGACAGGGTGCATGCCCTCAATAATTAAAGCCCTTGCATCTCCATCAAGTAGGAAAGCACTAGCCCTTGATCTAGGGAGATCCGGTGGTGCCCGTAACTTGCACGTTGAAACTTGACGAAGACCCCATGTGATGTCATGATGTCCATGTGTCAGAAAGGGGCATTCTAGCATGATTTAACTCCCCTACATCTTCATCCTACAGGCATGCAATGATAGTAGATCTAGCAAGATCTAGTCGGTAGGTAAAAAAAATTACATCTCTGCAACTGGCCAAAGGAAGATGGACCCACCTACCACACAACACAAAAGGGGCTTGCCCGTAATACTTAAAACACTTGCATCTGTACCTTGTGGGGAAGCACTTGCTATAGATCTAGTAGGATCTGATGGAGGGGAAAGTTGTGGGCTGGTGGGGCAAAATATTAAAAATACCCTAGACATTAAAATATCATTAAATTTGGTGGGTAGCCATTAGATGGGCTGGATATTCAAATTTTAATTTGGCAGAGAGGCAAAAATGGCAATAATCTGGGGACTCATAGGGGGTGTGAGCTTGCTACGCATCTGATCAGTGGCCCTACACATCCATTGGGCTACAAAGTCATGGAAAATGTGAATCACTATGCCATAAAACCCTAAGCCTTCCTCTAAAGGCATAAAAAACTGGACATCTCTACCTTTGCAACCAGAACTAGGGACCAAAACTTCTTTTGCAACCTTTAAAATTTCAAAACTTGCTATCTCATGGAGACAATCATGTGCTCGTGCACTTCTTGGAAAAGCAGGGAACAAGCTAGGAATGAAAATAAGTTAACTATGTACATGAAATCTCAAACCCTCAAAAACATGGCTTAAGATAGATCCCATTGACTGCGATAGGCAGAATCTCACCATCAGGCTTGCTTACCTAGAAGGCATTTGCCTGTTTACGGCTTCCAATCAAATAAGGACCACTCCACAGTATGTCAAATTTTGAATCCCTCCCTAGTTTCACCCTATCTGCATCCCATTTCAAAACTAAATCACCTTCTCTGAAAGTCTTGACCCTAGCCTTTTTGTCAAAACTCCTCTTCACCTTTCGTTGATGTGTCTCTACGGTCTACATGGCTTGATTTCTTTTCTCTTCCAGCTCCATCAGTTCTACCATTCTCACTATCATGGCATCATCTTCAATTAGTTCCAACTGATGAGCTAACTCTAGGGCTAGGACCTCCAATGAAATTGAAAGCCTTGCCTCTCTACCATATACTAATACAAGTGGAGAATTCCCTATTGATCTCTTAGGTGTTATCTTATCAGCCCACAAAGTTGTCCTTAACTTTTTATGCCAACACCTCTAGTTATCCTCTATTGTCCTTTTAATGATCCTGATTAGGTTCTTCTTGGATGACTTTGCAAGTCCATTACCCTAAGGGTAGTAGTTTTATGATGTGCTCAAGTAAATGTTGTGGTCAACTGCCCATGCACAAATCTAAGCTCCTACAAAAGACTTTGCATTATCTAAAATAATAGTTGAAGAGGCACCAAACCTGGGCACAATTCCATCAAATAACTCAACAACTAAAGATTATGTGGCATCCTTCGATGCAACTACCTCTATCCATCTAGTGAAGTAATCTGTAGCAGCTAAAATCCACTTGTGACTAGAACTAGAAGGAGGATTGATAGGGCCTATGAAATCCAATCCCCACTAAGAAAAAGGTTGATCCACCTGGATAGGATGAAGGGGAAGAGCTGCAAGCCTTTGCTTGCTAGAGAAAAAGGCACATTCTTCACACTTCCTTACATACCTATGACAATCATGGAACAAGGATGGCCAATAATAACCAGCCCTCATGATCTTCATTGCAGTTGTTCTAGCTAAGAAGTGACCACCATCAGGACCATCATGAAGCTCTTTGATTATTCTTTCAGCTTGATCTATATCAATACATCTCAATAAGGCTCCATTAAAATCTCTCCTAAAAAGGATACCATCAACTATAACATAAGGGACTGAATGCAATCTATACTATCTCCTTTTAGCTTTATCTATTCCTTGAGCGTATCCATTTCCTAGCAAGAAATTCTTCATCTCATCCACCCAATTCCTTGGGACCTCATTTCTTGCTTCTTGTTCTTCTGTTAATACCATGGAAACTTCCTCATCTGATTCTTGAGATGATAACATTTTTTTACACAATCCTTTCCCTCTCACCAACTTGGTGACCTAGATGTCAACATCATATTCTATTACCCTTGTAATCCAACCAGCTCTTTTCTCACTGACATCTTTGCTCAAAAGGAAATCCTTCGCACTGGCATGAGGTATTAACAAATGAATCTTATTATGGGATAGGAGGTGTCTAAATTTTTTCAAAGCTCTGATGACTGCAAGGGCTTGCTTCTGTATGTAGTTGTACTTGTCTTCATACTCCTTGAGCCCTTCACTAAAGAAGGCTATGGGTTGCTCCTCATTTTTAGCATTTGTTTGAGTCAAGACAGTAAAAATACTTGACTCACCACCTAGGGTATAGAGAATGAAATCCTTCTCAAAGTTTGGGTTGATGAGAGTAGGGGCTGAGGCTATGGCTACTTTAATCTCTTCAAAACTTTCCTTCCCTTCCTTGGTCCATACAAAGACCATACTTTTCTTGAGCATAGTTGTAAGGGGTTTCACCATGGTAGAAAGATTAGGGATAAATCTTCTCACAAAATTTATCCTACCAAGGAAACTTTGCAGCCCTTTCTTGTGTTTAGGAAGAGGAAGAGAAAGTATTTCTTTTGTTCTCTCTAGATCAATGGTTAAACCATCCTTAGATACAATGTGTCCTAATAATTTTACTTGGTTGGTAGCAAAGACACACTTTCTTGGGTTAAGAGATACCCCAAACTCTCTACACCTAAAGAATACCTACTTGAGATGATCAAAGTGATCATCTACATTCTTTGAATACACTATGATATCATCAAGGTAAACCAACACAACCCTTTCAATCATATTCTTGAAGGCCATCTCCATTGCCTTCTAAAATGTAGCACCTGCATTAGTTAGTCCAAATGGAATTTTACAATAAGAATAGGTACCCCACTTGGTAGTGAATGTAGTCTTGTATCTATCAGACTCTTTGACCAGCACTTGATTATAACCAGAGAACCCATCAAGAAATGAAAATCTCTCTGAACCACTGACCTTGGATAAAATCTACTCCATGGAAGGAAGAGGGTGGTGATCTTTAAGGGAAGCTTGGTTAAGGTCCCTAAAGTCCACACGCAATCTAATTTCCCCATTCTTTTTCCTAATAGGGACAAGGTTTGCTACCCATGATGAGTGCTTGATAGGGAAAATTATGTGGGCTTCAATCAATTTGGATAGCTCCTTTCTCATTAAGGGTTCAATTTTAGGATTCACTAGTTTCTATTTTTTTCTTACTATTTTTACATCATTAATTAAATCTATGGTATGCTAAAACAAGCTTGGGTCAAAACCCTTTAAATCATCATATGTCACAAGCAAATATATCATTAAATTCTTGACATAGATGAATAAAATTTTCTTGTTCAATTTTAGAACATAACTTACCCATGTTTAAGGACTTTCCATCAGCAACCATGACTAGAGTGTAGTCATCTTCATCAGTAGCTAGGTTCATGACTCTGCCTCTTGCTTGATCATGAGGATTAAAAACACTCTCTAGAATAATGAAACCTTTACGCAGCTTGTTGGAGCTGAGATTAATGATTTGGTCATCATACTGATTCTGCAGTCTTGATTGATTTTTCTTTGAAAATTCTACTTAATTATGCAAGAAGCTTACAATTTTCTTGTCAAATTCAAACACTTGCCAATGAGTGGTATTGTTAGGGATGGCAGGTCGTACTACCACTCTGATTTGTTGCTCTTTCTTCTCTTCAAGATTCTCTAGCACATCATAAGATGCACCTATTTTTGTGAGTCTATCAACATGTCTATTTTCTTTTCTAGGGATGCTTTGGATGTTAAATGCATTGAAATCTTCAAGCAAATCGAATACCCTATGTTTATAAGATTTGAGCAAACTATTTTTAGTGATATTCTGATTTCTCACTTGATTCACCACCAACTCACTAGTTCCATATACACTTAAAGCTCTGATTCCTCTTTTTTGAGCAAGTAGGAGACCTTGAATCAAGGATTCATACTCGATCACATTATTAGTGCAACTAAATTGGAGCCTAAAGGAGAAGTAGTACCTTATATGTGTAGGAGAAATCAACATCACACTAGCCCCTGATCCATTCTTATTTCTTGATCCATCAAAGTACATACTCCATAACCCACTTACATCTTCTTCAGTCGCCACAAGATTGGGAACTAAAGAATTATTCTCTAATATACAATATCTACTGAGGCCTATCTCAAGAGTTTCTGATGTAGAATCAAATTGATATGCATCAACCCATTCATCTAAGAGAAAATTAGGTATCTTTGTTAGTGGTATGGTAGGCTCACTTACGATGTCATTCTCATCCACTTCTAGGATAGTGCAATTTATGCTGATGAGGTTTGGGGTGTAGGGCTTGGTATGATGGAGAGCTAGAGGCTCTACTCTAATTGAAGCTTTGGCTCCATATCTTGTTCTAAAAAACATATATGGCCAATCAGAAGATATGTAACCACCTATTTGGGCAATGAAGTCCCTTGACAAAAAATGGCAAAATGCGACTTGACTTCAGCCACTGATATATCTTGATTTATAGTAAAACTAGGGCATGTATGTAGGGCTATTTCTACATTCTTAAGGATCCCTATAGTCTTGACAGTATGACCATCCAACTATAATACATCCTTAACAATGGGCTCATATTTCATCTCCAGAGCATCAGCAACACACCTAGGCATCACTGAACTACTAGCTCCTGAATCAATCATGCAATTGTGGACTAGTTTATCCCCTATAATTAGAGAAACATAAAATGGGGGGGCCTAACCTTTTTATTTTTCTTCTACCTTATCTAATGGTTGCACTAGACTTGTGGCACTCTCCATGTTTGGTGACTGATCCTTTGGTTCAATACTTTCCAATTCTTGATGTAGCAACCTCTTTTGCATGGGTATAGTAGCAATAGCATCCCACATAGAGATATTCACATTTGTCTTCTTCATTTTCTCTACCACACTAAATGGTGTAGTGGGCACTTTGGTAGAAGCCTTGGGAGCTATCCTTGTAGGAGGTTGAGGTGAAACAACTAGAGGATCACTTGCATTATTTTTCTTTTGCTACCAAGAAACATTTGATTTCTTATTGGCTACTTGTTCATGAGGTACTGCACTCAAAGTTGAGGCTTGATTAGGAGGAGGGGTAGCATCTTCAATAGCTCTTCTCTTGTTCCTGGTGTTGTGAGCAACAAAATCTTTGTTTACATTGCAATGTTCCTCCATCTGATGGTTCATAAAAGAATAATCACCTTGCCCTTACACATATGAGGTGTCCTTAAATTGTCCTTCTTGGTATGATGGTTGTATTGTAGGCTCCTGGATGGTCAAATCCAAATAAGATTCAACCTTTTGACACATGCAACAAGCATAGGAGTAATTGTAGGAGGGACAAAAATCTTGATCTTGAACCATGTTGTTTTGAGGGACTATGACCCTACTTTCACTTGCATTTGAAGTTGAAGCATGACTATTTTGTCTATTTTGATCAAAAGAATTGTTCCCATAATTTTGATTTGGAGGCCTACCACTATTTGGAGTTTGGCCTTGCAACTAATGAGCTTTATTACCTTGAGCTTGTCATTCTAAAGTCACCACCTTATTGCTCATTTTTTGCATCACAGAGAAGCTATCCTCTAGCTTCTTCTCTTGGCCCTAAAATCTCTTATCCATATTCAGCATCATAGATTGCATCATCTCCTTAATCTCATCTATTCCATTTGAAGATGTGGAGGATTGAGGGACTGGGGTAAGGGATTGTGATGTGGAAGTTGTGGAAAGAGGAGCCATTGCTGGTTGATGGTTTGGGACATCAGGGAAAAGGGGCATACAAGGCCTTGGAGCTAACTTACCTCCTTGTATCAATATATTTTTTGCCCTTATTTCTATTTCATAAGTGTTAGGTAAAGTATCCCCTCCCATGGTTTGGATTGTAGTAGCAATGTCACTATTAAAGGCTCTAAGGTAATGCAAGAAGGCATTACTAGGGGTAGGCTTTACTGAAATTGGTATTCTATCCCATGTCTTTTGAAATCTATAGTTGAAATCAGTCATACATTCATGGGGGGCTCTTTTTATGGTAGTCAACTACTCTAAAAGTGACAAATGGTCACTTTTGTCCTCAAAATGTTTACATAGTCCTGCTCCTAATCCATCCCAATCTGTTATAGAACCATGAGCCAAACCTCTATACCATTTTAGTGCTTTTCATTTTAGAGATGAGGCTAGAAGCCTAACTGCAACATCATCTTCTATAATACCATGGATATTACAAAAATTTGCAACCTCTTGAATGTGTTCTAAGGGGGAAATGGAGGTTTCACCAGTAAACTCTGGTATACTTTTAAGTGCAGCTATTGGTATGTCATGTCTTTAGGCCAATAAAAGAGGACTGCCACCATTAAAGGTGGCAAAAGCATGAACTCTAGGCAACGCCATGTAAACAAGTGATCTATTGATATGTGCTAATGGAAATCTAGGCTAAGATCTAACGGTAGGAGGAGTAGAGATAGATCTTGAAGGTGTACTTGTTACTATTACACTCCCAACTGGTGATAAAGATACTATAGTCCTTCTTCTTCTAGGGTTCAAAAGTGAAAGTTCTTGGTACCGAAATTTACCTCTAGAAGATGCCCTTGTTTTAGCTTTGGGCATAAATTACTATAGCTTTGGTCTGGAACCAAATGTGCTTGAGGCTCAGAGTCACCAAGTACTTGAAGAATGAACTTCTTGAAGGCCTAAACACCAAAGCTAGTACTATCTCTTTAGTTTTAATCTTGAAATCTTCCTTCTAACACTAGTAGACTTAAAATATTCTAATATTGGTCCCACCAGGCATGCCAAATATTGTTGTCACTAAGGTTTGCACCCTTTTCCAAAGCCTATGCATAAGGACAACCTAGTGAAACATGGAAACAACCTCCAAGCTATGGGACTTGAACTATGAGGTTGAGTCTCCAGAGAAGGTCGGCTTCCTCTTACTATCCAGATGCACCTAACTACTCTTGGAAGGGAAAATGGAGAAGGCGATGCAAGAAAGAAAATCTACCTATTCTAATCTAGGGAGGTGATGCAGCAAAATAGAGTGTTCAAACCAATCTTTGCCCATATATGCACTATTGAGTCAAAATGAAACTAAGGATATACACATTCAGACTTTCTTTAATCTAATAATCACATGCAGATCAGAAGACCAAAATGAATGACACAAGGAAGGAGAGATTTACTTATATTATCATTCATTGGCCAATAGGAGATACAGTCATGTAGATTATTGATTTCCACAAAACACTAATGGAGGCAAAGAGTTCTTGCCCTTTCACATCAATGGCTGAAGGAGATAAGGGAGAATATCGTTCAATTCAGAGGCAAAGGGAATTTCACACTAAAATTGTAGAGCAACAGTAGACAAAAAATAGAGAAAGGTTGACCCTTACAAAATCTACAAAATTTGCCTTTATAGTTCAGGCACAACTAAGATGTCCTCCAACTGTAATTACTTCACAACAACCTACCATTAAGTCCTGTAGAGAAAAATCATGGAGAAAATCTAATCTGGATACAGATCTAGATGCAATGATATTTGATCTTCTATGTCAAATAATGCCTTGAGAGGGCATAAATAATGCCATTAAGCCATTCTGACTAGGTAGATGGATCAAAAAATGGGTAGTGGAGTGTCCCTCTTGTTCTGCATTCATTTTGGGTTGGTTGGGATTGATTACAAAGATCAAATTCGTAAGATAACCCTAGTTTTCCATCATTTTGGCTTGTGAATCGGCAAGTCAATGAGTCAAACTAAAAATGCAAGCAAGATGAGCCACATGGACCAACGAGCTTATTTTGTTTTTCTACCCTGTGGGTCCTCTTGAATTTGACCATGCCTTATGGACTAACCATATCACCTTAATCTTGACAATGGCAGCCTTGCTAAAACCCTAACCGTGGCAATTATTTTAATTGTTGTCATTAACTATCAATGTTACTTGAGCCACCGGGACATGTGTCCTCTACCCACCTTCCCGTATTACTTAACTCCTCTGTAACTTCATCTTATGGGAAAGCGTTGATCATTGATCTCCATGAGATCAACGATCGAGAAAATCCTTCATGTACTACACTTTGTTCTTGCCCCGAGCCCATAACACTTGGCACACATCTAGCATTATCTGTACCACACCTGGCAACAGATGGCATCCAACTGGTGACCCACGGAGAAACTAGTCCTATAGAGACATGTGGTGGCAAAGCACTTCCCCACATTATCTATCTTCCCTACATCTTGACATTGTGGGAAAGCCTCGATCATAGATCTGCTTGCATCGAACAACGAGAATCCTTCAAGCATTACCTTGTGAGAAGAGCAGGCCCATGATGTCATTTGGGACAAGTATCAACAGGGTGCATACTCACAATAATTAAAGCCCTTGCATCTCCATCAAGCAAGAAAGTGACATCCCTTGATCTAGGGAGATCTGGCAGTGCTCGTAACTTGCACGTTGAAACTTGACAAAGACCTTGTGTGACATCATGCTATCCACATGTCAGAAAGGGGCATTCCCACATGATTTAACTCCCCTAAATCTTCATCCTGTAGGCCTATGATGATCATAGATCTAGCAAGATCTAGTCAGCAGGTAAAAAAAATTGCATCTCTATGGCTGGCCAAAGGAAGATAGACCCACTTGCCATGCAGCGCAAAAGGGGCTTTCCTGCAATACTTAAAACACTTGCATCTATATCTTGTAGGGAAGCACTCACTATAGATCTAGTAGGATCTTACGGAGGGGAAAGTTATGGGCCGCCAGGGTAAAATATTAAAATTACCCTGGGCATTAAAATATCATTAAATTTGGTGGGTAGCCGTTAGATGGGCTAGATATTCAAATTTGAATTTGGTGGGGAGGCAAAAATGGAAACACAAACCAGTCATCAATTTTTGTCTGATGATAGTTTTGTAAGGTCTAGGGCTTTCCATCAGTTTTCTTGTAGGGAAAACATGCACAATTTTGAGGAAAGATGTAAAAATATGAAAGCAAAGCATCCAAAAATGGATGAAGCCTCCATTCAAGATCAAATAAAGGAAAAAATGATACAAGAGTTCTAAGATTATAACCCCTGAGGGGAGATAGATGGTAAAGGCTACAAATATTTTATTATTGCCCAATTGGGACATTGTTGATGCCTTGATTTTTAATTCTATGTCAAATAATTTGGGATTGCAAGATCCAGATAGAAGGAAGTTCTTGGGAATTGCATTCAGTAATAACCAAGCTGCTCTTGTTATGTGGTCATTAAGAAGAGGATCCAGGGCTACTCCATCATAGCCTGATGATTCAGGACTAACAGGGAGTATCATTGTGAGGAAAGTTGCTAATACTTCACATGTACAAGCAGCCCACATGAATGTGGATTATTCTCAATTTTCCTTGGCTACTGTAGAAAGGGAAGAAAAGGAAATTACTGAGCTATAGAGCAAGTATGAAATAGTGGTGGATGCCTACAATAAAGAGGTAAAAAAGAGAATTGAGCTTGAGAACAAGCTATTGGGAAAATCCACTAGGTCAAGAATAACATATCCTCACCCCCCAGTTGAACCCTTCAAATCCACCCCCCTCATAAAAATACCAGATACACCTCAAAGGCCACAATACTACACTGCTGAGGATTTTGAAGAAGAAAAAGGTAAATTGTGGGCCTTACATGTAGAATTGGAATCCAAATATGAAGATAAACTAAGAAAAGCTCTCACATATTTGGGGGACAAAGTTGAATGGTCGCTAATTTATGATCAACTGGCCAGGGTGATCAATATCAGGGAGGATTTGAAAGCTAATGATGAGGCTCTTATGCCTATTGTGAATAAATGGGTAAGAAGGGAGAAAGAAATAAAATTTTTGTGTTTCTCTATTATAGATGATTCTTTTGATCGAATTGAAAAAACATTTGATATTGTTTTTGATCTTGCTAATTTTATAATAAAAGGATTCATTTACAAAAAATAGTAGCAGGCTACTTGAACAAGTACAAGAGCTAGAAATTCAATTTGTTTCCTCGTGCCCTAGATAAAAAGAATAATTTGAAAATCAAAGATGAATGGGCAAATTAACTTGATGATTTATTATGTTTAAGAATGAATCAAGTCATTAATGAAACAGGGCATGCATGATGGACTACCACAATAGAAGAAATGGTGAAGGCCCAAATATTCTTTGATTCTTTAAAACAAGAATTCGTTGCCATTAATAATGAAGTTGAATATGTGCTAGAAAGATAGAGGGATATTTTGCAATTCAATTGGCCAGATGATACATTATTTGACAAGTGGATGGCAGAAATGGATCCTGGTGAACAATTTAATGAAGATGAAACTGGCAGTGATGAGGTGCAAGGTGAAGAAGTCCAAATCATTGACACTGTCACTACACAAGCCCAACTAGAAGAAGAATAATAAAAAAATAGTCACCTTTAGTTGCAGGCTCGGGCCCATAAGATGTTGATATGATTGAAGAAGAGAAAAAGGTAGAAGTCACTTCCACCATACAGGATAAAGGCGATGAAGACCCACAGGTGGAGGTTAATGTGCCATCATCAGAACCAACTTCATTATTGGCTAATTTGGTTGTTGCATACAAAGGAGGATCAGAATAGTAGCCAACTTAGTAGCATTAGAACATGTGACAAAAGTTGACCCACCAAAAAGAATGTTTTGATTTGGATATCTTCTGTTACCCACATTTTTGTCATTTTGTGATAGGTGTATGTAAATATTCCTTGTAAGAGACACCTGTCTTTTTCTTTTAGCCTGAAGCTTGTTGCATCTCACACTATACAAGTGAGATTCTAGGGCTAGAGAAAGGGTCCAAATTCTATTTTTCTTAGTGATACTTAGTCTATTTTTGGTCCATCATTTTAAGCAAGTTTGTGATGTATTTTCTCTGTCAAATCTTGAGAATACATTAATATAGAATGATCTATGTTTCTTCTGAAGGTCATTCTGCGTCTATTGTAAATTGCATACAATTTTCAAACAAAAATAAATACAAATTATGAATTTTCCCCATATCAGTTCTTTCTAAACTTTGTCTTCTTTTGATTACTTGGTTATCTGTATGTTGTATAAGTAAAGGCTTGTGCAATTGAATGCAATCCAATTAGGTTGTATATCTGTTTATCACTGCTATTAATTCAATGGATTAATTAAAAGCTTTGATGAATGTGATAAGGTTGCTGTTGTAGTGGAAAGGATTTTGAATGATGAATTCTGATAAGAATTGCTGATAAACTTTGTTGTAAGGCAACAAATTAGATCTAAGAATTTGTTGTAGACTCTGAACCCCAATGGATTAGGCACTGATCAGATTTGATCCAGCTGAAAGAGAAATGTGTCACAAATGGTTATCAAAAATGTAGAATTATAATCAATTTTACTTTTATTTCTTGAAGATTTTCAAATTTGGCCTGTACTTGTATGCATGAAATGTTTTAGCTTCAGTTAGCCACTATTGCTGAGAACATCTGCAGACCTATAGAAGATTTTTGGCCATATCTGTTATATGGGATGTGTTTATCAAATTATCAATAATTGTACATATATTTGAGGATTTGAGATGAGAATCAAAATGAAACTAAAATAATCCTCATACAGTGTCTCCTAGTCTTGAATCATCCCTGGGTATACCCACCTTGGTTTTGCAGAGCCAAAAGAGTAGAAAACCACCCTTGGTTTTGTTGAAGTTGGGCCGAAATGGTTTGCACATACAATTGTTAGTAAGAATTGGCTATTCTTTAGGTTGTGTGTGTAATGTCATCTTGGTATTGAGAATTTTGTTGCTTCGTAGTTTTAAAACACCAACAGTACATATTCTAGTATTCCACACATAGTTTGGCATATTTTAGAATATAATAATTACTTGAAAGAATAAGTGAATGAGTAGTGACTCAAACAAGAAAAGGGTACTTATGTAAATTTAATTCTTTTCACATTATCAATCAATTTTAATCTCATAATTTCACACATGTTGACTTACTCTTTACCTTCTATCATCTTGTATGCAACATAGATGAATCTAGTTCATATTAAGTTTGGCCTAGAGAAATAATTCATTTTATAGCCTATAAGCTTACCAATTAATCTAACATTCATTTTCCTAATTACATCAACCTTCATTCCTCTTTTATTCCTAATTGCTCCTTGGTTTATCTCAACCCATTTCTTAACCTACTTGGGTAAAAGCACAAACCTGTGTCACCTTTAATAAAGAAACATGATATCAAAATGTGACAGTTCAATATTAGTGACAAAAAAAATGGTATTTGTGTTTAAAATATGAAGATGATGTAAACTGATGAAATGTGTAGAATTGGATTAATTTTATGCCTATAATTTTTATAATTTTTTTGAGTAGGAATTTATTCATTTTATTTTATTTTGAAGTCCCTTTTTTAACTATAAAAAATATAGGGTGCAGTTCTCGTCAAACAAGTATATGCAAATCATCTTTTTTTTGTTCTAATTTGAAAATATCTTATAGATGACATGTATAGCTAGAGCACAAAAAAAGAAATAATTATTTTTTATGTATATTTTCTTTGTTATAAGTATTCAAGTTCAACCTTATCAGATTCCAACAGTTTTTTCCTCCCGTCAAAACTTTCCTATCAAATCTATACCTTCTTGAAAGAAAACTACATATTCATAAATAGGATTCTCTCCTCTAGAGATAAACTTAATTTTTTAATTTTTTTAATATGATTTAATATTTTTTTCCCTTTTTTGAGGGAGCATCTTCTGAAATGTTGAAATATCGACTTATAATACTTTGAGATTATAACATATTATAACTAATCAAAACACTCAAAAATTTATATAATGATGATATTGAATCTGAGATCTATAAAAGGGTATTTTTAGTTTTTGAAAAAAATTGAGTTTTGATAAAGAAATGAGATTTGACCAAAACAGGTTTTGGTATCACAAATGGTGACATAGATCTATATCCTTTTACCCACTTCTCTATAATAGGGATAGTTCTTGTGTTTCTCAAACAATTTAATTTATGAATAAGGTCATGTGTAATCATTACTAGTTGATCTTCAATCCAAAACATGTTTTCATGAAATCTACTAAGAAAGATTCTAGTCCATTATTCATTCTCAAACTCTTCATAAAACATATATTGTGTAATGTTCAACTGATCTAAGTGCTTAAACATTTTCTTATATGTCTTATCATTGTTGTATACCTTATCTAGGTCTAAGAAGATGTCTATATCCCCTAAAGTTACAAACTTTCAATGCATATAGGCACAAATACCCTTTATGTTCCATAATCTATCAGGAATTTATGACAAAGCTCCTACCAGATCATCTCCAAATATATGAAGGGATGATTCTTAAAATTTATACCTTGGTCTCTCCCTTATATCACACACTACTAGAGTTTCCATAGCTTCAAATTAAGTTCAAATGCAAATCTTAACATGAACTTGCATATTAGATAAATGTATTTTCATTTGTGGTTAGGCATTCCAATTATATTCACTTCAAACTCTTTGATTTTGCTTCCAGTTCATTCTACTACCACTTTGCTCTTCTTCAATGTTCTAATGGTGATGAAAATCAATCAATTTATAACCCTTAATTCTTGACAAAATCAGATCTAGAATTAATGTGTACAAGATATTTCTCAAAAAATTGTTTACAATACCTGTACTCTTCAAGTTTTCAATGCTCTCTAATATATGCATATTAAATTCTTTAGACTTAGATATATATTCCATATTATCATTCCATGCTATTATAAATTGTGCATAATTTGATTCTACAATTCACAGGTTTGATAGATTTCTAGGTGAAATATCCCTTATTTATTCTTATGAAGAAATAATTCATCTTGATGCATGGGGTTTAGTACTAGGAATTATTTCCATCTTGTTCTCAAATGATTCTTTTGACTTTTCTACCCACACTTTAGTATTTTCTAGAGTTCCTTCTTTCAAAAATGTTCTATCAATTCTTTGTATTTTCTTCATATTCACATTGAAATATTTTCTCACATTGTTCATGTTGTGTCTTGTATTAGGAGTCCTCAAAGTTGATGCTCTCATGTTAGGTGTTCTTATGTTTCTACTAAAACCATTAAATCTATAAAATCTTTTTTTGTGACCTAAATTGTTAGAAATGTGACATGCCATAACTATATTTCCATATCTTAGTCCAAATTGATTAATCTAAAGTCTACAATCTCTTACAATATGTCAAAATTATTTTCACTTATAACACATAAATCCATTGGTAAATATGTTATTCATTCCCAAATGTCTACTAGTTACATTGTTAGTCCTTTCATGCATTATTACCTTTGATTTTTTATTAGGTTTTCAACATTCACTAGATGTACATTCATAAATAGAGTAATTAAAACAATAACTAGAAAAAGGTTTAGAATACTTACCTATGCAATATTTTTTTATGTGTTGAGATTGGTTGCATTGAAAGCATCTTCTATTAAATTATCTCATCAATTCTTTAGATTTTTTAGAATGGTTAGGTGCTTGATTATTCTGATCTACTTACTAACTAGGTTGTTGTACAACTTGTTATTCTTCCATAATTTTGCATCATGATTCACCTTCAATACAGCCAATTCATATCATATCTCCTACAAGTCTTTGTTTCATGGTTACTCCATCAATTTTCTCTATTCTTGTGTACAATTTCTCAAGATGTTGCCTAGTTTGTATTTTCTCTACTTTCATAATATTATTATACTTCTCAAGTTCCACATACTTTGATTTAGATTCTTCAAGTCTTGATGTTATCTTGGTAAGTTGTGATCTCAAATCCACATTCTCATTCTTCAAATCTATTTGTATCATTTTATCATCTGCAATCATGCTCATTTTTAATGGTGTCATTTCAAGCACATGTTTTAGGATTTCATTCTTCTTTAGTTTTGTAGTTGACTCACAATCCTTGATCTTCTTAGGTGATTCCTTTTTTTGAATCTTGAATTTTCAATTTAATCTTTCAACTTTTGAATATAATGTTGTGCATATATAAGCTTAATTTCTTATTTGTTTATTTCATCATTAGTTTGATCTAATCCCTCAAGAGTTTCTTCAAGGTTCTTTTGCAAATCTTCTAAATCCATAGTGATCTCCCTCAAGATGTTAGGCTCCTTTTGAGTAACTATGCTCTGATACTAATTGTTAGAAAGTAAAGTAATTTTTGCACTTTAAAAAACTTTTTTTCCAATTATGTATTGTTGGGAATATTCAAGACTATGCTAGGTTACTAAGAGGGGAGGGGTGAATCAGTAACCTCAAAAACTTTATCAAATTCACATCTAACTGTAATAATCAAATAACCATTTAATTCATTAAATTAGATCTAACTGTATGCATGAGAAATTGAAAACATAAACATTCATGGCACATGAACACAATAATTTGGTGACCCAAAAACCTTCCAAATAGAAAGTAAAACTGGGGTGGGGATGATACCCACAAAACTTCAATACTGCAACATAAAGTTGGCCTATTAAGGCTTACAATGATCACTTCTAATGATCTACCCTATTAGGAGCAATTACGACTGCTAGGTCCACCTTGTTAGAGGTTTTACAAACATATAATGAAGTATGCACTTGGTAAAGAGATTTGACAAAAGACTGTTAACTCTATCTTGTTAGAGGATTTGGACTAGTTCACCTGTTAAAATGAAATAATAGATCTCTAACTTACAACTGATTTTTTGATAGAGATTCTTTGAAGTACTAATCACCTTTATGTGATAGATATGAATCTGCTACTCCTTTGTTGATATGGCCTTACAATAAACTTTGCTGCTAATTTCACATGCTTCTTACATATTCTTCATGTTCACTTATTTCCATACATCCATATATTTTGATATGATACAACACATTACATATATATATATATATATATATATATATATATATATATCAATCTAATTTACAAAATTACAAAGTTGGCCAATATACTAGTTAACACCAATATTACAAAGTCGGCTCAAATGAAGACACTCGAGTTCTAAAGATTGACTTGATGAAGTTCTAAATCACGATGTCCACTATCATTACTTGAAATCATCATGCATTTGGTAGAAATGGAAGCTTGGTCCATACTAATCATCTCAAAGTAGTCTCAAACTCAATCTGCACTGGTGACTTGGTAGATACTGTATAACTTGGTAGAAATTAAATTACTCATTTACCATGCCTGCACTTGGTAAACACTAATCATCACATAGCTCAATTAAAACTAACTTCACTTCACATGAACTACTAGCTTTTTTGAATTGCAAAGCTTGCTAACCACTGAACTACTCAAGTTGAACTGCTAGACTTCACACTGCCTAATTTCACTTGGTAACAATTGGGATGCTTGGTAGGAACTATAAAGACTATTCAATGAGCTCAATAACCATATAGAATTTGAATAAGTATTGTCACTAATAACAAAATTGACCTAATATCAACAATCTTCCCCTTTTGCATTAGTGACAAAAATACTTATCAGCCAAAACATATATACATCATAGTGTGATACTAGCTCGGTATGGTATATTGGTATTGAGAAAAAAAAATTCAAAATTTGTCTTTGTAAGTATATATAGTATACTGTATCTACATGATTCTATACTTTCCTTTCCTTTCCATGATTCTCCCCCATACAATATACATACTAAGTGTCTCATATATATACATATTGTTTTTCCCCCTTTTGACAATAATGCCAAAGATTAATTCAAAACTTATTTACATAGAGACACCAATATAAGAAAGAAACTCAGAATGTACCTTAAGTATGAGTGCTAAAGTCTTATCCCAATTTTCTTGCAAAACTTTTCATGTATGTAGAGTGATTTGGACTTCTACAAAGATTTCTATCATGTGATCTATAATTGAGAAGTTTTTGTCATGGATCAATGTTTTTGAGTAAACAATGTGCTTCTGCATTGTGTCCATGATGGGAAGGATCATATTCTAAAAATATATCAGTGAAGACTGGATCCTTGCTTCTTCTCTCAATAATTCTACCTACATATCTAACAAGAATATGATTTTCATATGATGTTTAGAGCTTGAACTAGGGTCAAGTTGCAACTGTTGTGCACTAGCCTTTAGATCTTCATCAATCCTTGTCAATTTTCTCTTTATTTCCTTTGTGAGCTCGATAACACATAATTTTCCAAGAAGTGATGTTACATTTGTGCAAGAGTTTTTAAGATTGGTCAAAATTGAGGAAAGCTCCACTTGCTTGATGGCAATTTGTTGAGCAATGTGCTCAAGCATTTTGTTATCAAATTTCTTTTCTACTTTCTCAATCAATTTGTCTTGAGCACTTGAGTCCTCATTAAACTTTTGGACTACCTCTTCTAATTGAAACAAAATTTATTGATAAGTATCAACTTTAACACCTATCACCTTTGTCAAAATATTATTAGCACTTTCTATGATTTTATATTCTTTATCTCTTTCCTCTCTCAATTTTTTCTATTTTGCTTTCTTTTGGAGGAGTTGACTAACTATTTGCATTTGATCTGCAGTGGTATTATCAAAATCCCATTTTGGAATTTCAATCTCTTCATCTAGGTCAATTTCCTCCTCTATCTCCTTTCCACTCAAAAGTCTTGTACTTGGTTGAGCCTTAGGTTCAACTGCCTTTGTACTTAATGCCTTAGAATCTAGAATGGAAACAATAGTAGAGATAGTAGGACTAGCTATGAAAATTGATAAAGTACCAATACAAGGAATACTAACTAGTATGCTTACTAAATCCAAAACTAAAGCACTTACAAAAGTATCTAAATCTCTAGAAAACAAAACTATAGAATCCAAAATTATAGAACTCGAAACTGAACTTATTGCTGAAGAACACAAAATTGTAGAACATGTTATACTCACTGTTGATGATGCTAACTTGAGAGATAAAGAAGAGGGAGGCAGCAGCTCAGTAGATGAAGTGGTATCCACTTCTATTAGTGATGTGTTGAGCTGTGAGGGAGCGAAGAGTGATGGGACATTTAATGTATTTTTTGTGGTAATAATCAAACTTGCTGAAGTTGTCTCCGAACTTGATGTAGTTGTTGATTTGCTTGGAGAATGAGGAAGTGAGACAATGACTATTGCTGCAATCTTCATAGGACTAGTCTCCTCATCATCTTCTTTATCTTCCTTGGTAGCTTCTTCCTCTTTATCTTCTTCAACTTCTTCATTGTCAAACTATATTGGCTCAAAATGTGTTCCTTCTTCCTCATCATCAGTGTCATTACCCTTGACTTCTATTGGAAAGTCACTTTGTTTATGCAAATGATAAATATTCTTCCACATACCTATAGCGTTCTTGACTAAATTCTCTATATCCTTTAACAAAATTTAACATGTATTAAATCTAAGAGTCGTCTTGTCTTCATTTTTCTTCATAGACTCTTTTACCTCAGCATCTATGATGCTTGATAACAACTGCCTCAGGGTTTGTTTATAGATATCTTTTTTTGTCTGCATAGATGAGTCCCATCTTGGCTTTAACTTCTCTAATAGTTCATTAGAGATCTAAGAGGCTATCTAATCAAGGAAATACTTCCATTTTCCCATCTTGGTTATGACCAATTCTTTAACATGTTTCTTCTCAACCTCTATCCTAGTCTCATACTTTAATGATTTGAAGTTGGTTATGCCTGTACCTTCTTCCAATTGTTTCAATTTTTTTTGGAAGGTGGGAGGAGCCTTGCTAAACACAACTTCACTACCTTTCTTCCTAGATCTCCTGGTAAATATTGCAATGGATGGCTTGGATGACTTGGTGATGATCACCTTGCCTTTCTTCTTTATTAACTCTTCTTCCTTTTTTGACTCTTCTTCATCCTCCCTTACCCTCAGTCAACATAAGATGTGTGCTAGTTTTGAGTTTTTCTATTATTCTCTTGCCTTTGTTAACTGCCTATGGAAGCTTGATTTCAAGCTCTATTCTTTCCTTGGCCTCATCATATGCTCCAAAGTGTGGTGCCTTTGGATCAGTAGGTTCATTTATCAAGGCTTTAATTATATCCTTTGCTTCATCAATTTTTACCTCATAGGGAAGAGGTTTTACCCATACAACTCTTGGTTTTACTACCTAAATGTAGACTTTGTCACTGTCTACCATGCAACAAACATCATCTTTATAATCTTCAACCAATTTCCTAGGAATCCTAAATTTGTTATTCATTTTCTCCTTGAAGACATCAAAGTAATTATCCATTATGCTAACAAAATTCTCACCCATTTCTATAATATACTCATTAATATTATACCAAACTGGCACATCCTTTCTCCGTACAACTATACCTTTTGAAGTGAAAAAATTTTGAACATAGAAAAATAGACATGTCAACAATGAACCAAATTTGCAAGGGTTGTTCTTGGATGTCCTAATACTTTCCATGTTTTTGTTAAGCTATTTCAATAGTAAGTCTACAAGATCATCTGACAAATTGTTCTTCATGACCTTGAATGCCAAGTCTACTGCTTCACATGACACATTATTTAGATGACTAGAACTATAGATCTTGTGAGCTATCACATGTATGCTAAATTTTAGTTCTGCATCTATTACACTACTAATCTTCATACCTCTATCGTCCCACTTGGCTAGGGTTTTCTTCTCTAGTTCCACCTGACCTAGGGTTTTAGTAGTTTTGGCATTGGACGACCAAAATTTTAAAATACTCCAAAAGGCTTCCCTAGCTTGAGATGCATATAATATACAAATTATGCTACCAATGGAGTATTTTTAAGTTAATAATAGTCTCAATCATCTTCGAGCTTGGTCTTCAAACAATAAATCATCTTCTTAATGATCAAAACTAGTTGCTCGAGCCATAACTAACCATTTTGAATTTGACTTAGGATGTATCTAATCCATTTGATTTGGAAACTTTGGGGCAAGTGGGGAATGTGGGTTAAACACTTATCTTCCAAGTGCTTATGTTTGGGTTTAAGAACACCATTCCCACACAATTGACCTAGGGCATCATCCATCTCTAGGGTTCTAATTTCTTGAATTGTACACTTAAAATGAGTTCAGATATCATTAATGAGTAGTACCTTAGGAGGGATCTGCAATTACACTCCATTTGGATCTAGGGTTTTAGCAATTGCTGGAACAAGTTTGAAATCTAGTGGTTTCCATTCAACTCCTCAGACCAACATTTCTAACCCTTTCTTTATCTTTCTATTTCTGCTTGATGTTGCCATGGCTACTCGGTATGTTATGGAAAAATTCAAAAAAAAATTGCAAATTATGCTCGAAATCACTTGATCACTCTGCAATTTTCTTGATCACAATAACACTTTAAAATTTTTGGTGAAAAATGAATTCAACTTCCTACCTTTTGATAACATTTTTCCATTAATGCTCAATACAAAAGTAGTTGTTATGACATCATTATGTGGGATAGGCTGTCATCCACTATCTATTTGGGTCACTCGATGAATGCATCATAACTCAGTAACCAAACATGTGTGACTAGTTACTCCCAACCTTGCTCAGTAGAGTCCATGATCCAACCTTACTTAGTAGAGAAAGTAACTTGGTGATAACTGATACTAATCTTCTATGACCCCTTTGTATCTTAATACTAATTTGGATCTTTACTTCTTTTCAATTTTGGAACTACTTAGATGCGATCATGATAATGTAGTTCTAGTTCTTACTTAAGAACTTAGTTGGAAATGGTTGAGTCACCCACTTCTTAAGTTACATGACTATCATTCTATGGACTAGCTTCCTTGGTGGATTTAGAAATCCATTGTTGCCTCATTTGTTTTTTGATTTTTTCTACTTTTGCTTTATTTTCATCTTCAATTCTACCTATATTCATGCAATTCTTGGCTAAATGACCAAGTTTTGTACAAGTGAAACATCTTATGGTGGTATCTCTCTTTCATGTGTGATGTTTAACACAATTCATGCCAATGTGTCCATACTATCCACAATAATGACATCTACACCAAGTTTTATAGTCCCAACCAAATATTGCTTTCATAATTTGCTTTGCTAAATTGACTGAATTGGTTCTATAGTTTGATGCCTTGTGACCTTGTTTCTTACATTTGTGACATTTTCCTTCAAATTTTGGTTTTTCTTTACATTCATTAGCCTTGTGACCATGTTGATTGTAATTGTAACATTTACCATTTAATTTTTCTTTCCCATTACTCCAACATTTTTTTGATGCATGATCTATCTTACCACAGTGATTGAAAGTAGGTCTTTGATTCCTTTGAGCACCTTGTTTGGAGGATTCACCTTCTTCTTTGTATCCAATTTTTGCTTTGCCTTTTTTTCTATAGAGATTTTTCTCATTTAGTTGATTCGATCAATTCATGTCTGCTTGGGATTTCATCATTCTCTCTTTGACTTTGTTTTCAGTGTTTGGGTCATTTTTTAATCTTTCATTGATTTTCTTTTCAGATCTCAGTTCACTTCTTATTCTTTCATTGATTTGTCTTTTTGAATTTAGATCATTTCTTAATCTTCCATTGATCTATCTTTGGCTCATGATTTCTTCATTTGCATTAGAGATTTGATCTATAAGATCTACATGCTGAAGGGATTGGCTCTAGATCTCATTGTTTCTTCCATCCATTTCTTCTTTCATTTTGTTCCTTTGTTCCAATATTTCACATAGCCTTACTAACTAAATTTCTTGTTCTCTTTTGAGCTTTCTTATTTCTTCTTGTAGAACCATTCTTTTCTAAGAGCTCTTTGATTGCATCATTTGCGCCATCTGAACTAATTGAAGTGAAATGCTCTTCAATCTTTTCTTCAATGTTTTGATGATCATTCATTTGATTTGCAAGTTCCTTCTTTTCAGGGATTGGGAAAGTTTCTCCTTAGCTTTCTTGAGTTTTGTAATGGCCATTTCTAGATCTAGATTTTCATTATCAATTGCCTTATCAAGTTTGAATATATCCATTGTCCTTGATCTTTACTCAAGTTGTCAAGCTTTATCTTGAGAACCACAAAAGC
Source organism: Cupressus sempervirens (assembly GCA_028749045.1). Classification (NCBI taxonomy): domain Eukaryota; kingdom Viridiplantae; phylum Streptophyta; class Pinopsida; order Cupressales; family Cupressaceae; genus Cupressus; species Cupressus sempervirens. The sequence goes on from CM053783.1 coordinate 59,436,166, forward strand.
TTTGATACCAACTGTTGGAAATATTCAAGACTCTGCTAGGTTAATGAGAGGGAGGGATGAATCAATAACCTCAAAAACTTTATCAAATTTAGATCTAACTATAATAATCCAATAACCATTTAATTCATTAAATCAAATCTAACTGTATGCATGAGACATTGAAAACATAAACATTCATGGCACATGAACACAATAATATGGTGACCCAAAAACCTTCCAAATAGAAAGTAAAACTTGGGTGGGGATGATACCCACAAAACTTCAAAACTTCAATACTATAGCATAAATTTAGCCTATTAAGGCTTACAATGATCACTTCTAATGATCTACTTTGTTAGGAACAATTAGGATTGCTAGGTCCACCTTGTTGGAGGTTTTATGAACATACAATGAAGTATGCACTCAGTAAAGAGATTTGACAAAAGATTATTAAGTCTACCTTGTTAGAGGATTTGGATTGGCTCACCTGTTAGAATGAAATAGTAGATCTCTGACTTACAACTAATTTGTTGATAGAGACTCTTTGAAGTACTTATCACCTTTATGTGATAGATATGACTTAGCTTCTCCTTTGCTGATATGGCCTTACAATACACTTTGTTGCTAATTCACATTCACATTCTTCTTTCATATTCTTCACTTATTTTTCATACATGCATGCATACATCCATATATTTGGATACGATACAATACATTATATATATATATATATATATATATATATATATATCCAATTTACAAAATTACAAAGTCAGCCAATAGAAAATTTGACACCAATATTATAAAGTCGGCTCAAATGAAGACACTCAGGTTTTGAAGACTGACTTGGTAAAGTTTTGATACGTGGCATCCACTATCATTACTTGACATTGTCATGCATTTGGTAGAAGTAGAAGCTCAATTTAAAATAATCATCTCAAAGTAGTCTCAAACTCAATCTGCACTAGTGACTTGGTAGATACTGTGTAACTTGGTAGAAACTAAATTACTCATTTACCATGACTGCACTTGGTAAACATTGATCATCACATAGCTCAGTTAACACTAACTTCACTTCACATAAATTGCTAGCTCAGTTTGAACTATGAAGCTTGGTAACCACTGAACTGCTCGGGTTGAACTATTGGACTTCACACTGCCTGATTTCACTTGGTAACGATTGGGATGCTCAATAGGAACTATAAAGTTTAGTGACTACTAAATTACATGGAAAACATTATAGAATATTCAATGAGCTCAGTAGCCATACATAATCTAAATAAGTGTTGTCACTAATAAAAAATTTGACTTAATGTCAACATGTATATCATTTATAAATCTTAAACTTGAATATATGAGTAAAATGAGAAGTAAAACTATGCACAACATAAAGTAACTCATAACACCATATTTTTTTAACTAGGAAAGAAAACCCCAATGGGGATGGTACTCATAAAATGATCGACTAATCAAAAGTATCTTGTGAAAGATATTAACCATATTAGGAGTCTATTACATGCATATAGTGTATCTTTCCTTGCATATAGTGTATCTTTTCTTATGATAGGACTAGGTCTTTTTATAAGCCTCAAACCTATTAGAAGTTATTGGTACAATACAAAATACAAGTTGAGCCCACTATCCATACATGCATTTACAACTTTATGAGTTATATGAATAGATACAAAACCTTGACCATGTTAATATCTTGAATATTTGATTAGTTCTTGTAGTACCTCACATAAAAAACATCATACAATAGTATACTCTTCTTTGATCATCAAAATTTTTCATATACACAGTATAATCAAAGTGTGCATATAGCAATCATATCATTACTATACAATTGCTAAGTTTGTTAAACCAATAGATCTTCTTTTATACCAAATTCTTTAGTATGTCACCCTTGATCTCCTACACACATTTCCAAAACTTAACATTACATTCTCCCATCTAAGGGATAAAATCTAGGATATTTTCCCTACCTTGTCAAGATCTTGTTTTGACAAGTCAAAAAAAAATCCTTCACCAAAAAGCCAACTCTACCATTTACCCTATATCTGCGATATTATACTTGTTACTAAAAAACTTCCCAACGCATAAGAAAAATATTAAAAAACCTTTAAAATCCTTACACATGTCTTTTATGGTGTTCATAATATCTTCTCTCAAGATCTCTAAACCATATCTTTCCTAAATGAATCTCTTTGAAAGAAATAGTCTACATGTACACTATAATTCTTTCTTAGACAATTTTCTAAGCATCCTTATACCAAACTTAACCTTTAACTTATGCTATCTTAATATTGTATTGTGTTTCAGTTAATGGTAACCTAAACACAATACCTTAGCCAAATTTCAAAAAAAAAACCACAAGTTCAAAATTAATTGTTGGTATAGAAACTATTGAAGGGTTATGGGATAGATTTGGGAATGTGGAAGATTCTAGGCTCCCAATACTAGGGCTATAACTATTTAAGTTGTGGTATGGCTGAGAAAATTTAACCAACCTTGAGTCCACTGTATGGATGTTCAATTTGGTAAAACTTATTGTCCCAAATGTATATTAATATTATATGCATGAAAAACCTACCTATTGGGAGCACGCTTAAACAAGAAAAATGTTAGTTGTAAAAGAACATATGCATATACCAAATTCAAGAAACAAAACAACTAACAAGCTTGAGTTTTACAAAGAAATGCAACCAAAAAATAGAGTCTCACACAATCTCAAAGTATCTTAACAAGGGCACCCAATTGAACCTTATTGGTGTGCTCAAGATTGAGGGATGTTGATGTTCTCTCCCCAAACACAACTACTACTGAATCCCAAGATTGATCAAAAATGAAAATGAGATGAAACTAAGATACCATGATCAATAATGCTTCAAGATATGGATATGGAAGTAACCATTCTGGGGAGAACTCAAAGGATGTGAATATGGATACAATGTAAGTAAACTATCAATGCAAAACTACCATGAAAATGCAAGAAACTAAGAACAATATGCAAACAACTACCAAAGATTATCTCTAAGCATAAAACTCGAAAATATATAAACTCAAAATAATATGATGATAATGCAATGGAGGGAGAAAAGAAATGCTTGAGATAAGGACTCCATTTATAGGTTTGAGGGAGACCTTAAGGAGGTGGCATCTATGTGGCATCCACAGAGGTTCCACAAGTGATACATATGGGCTAAAGAACAAGTCATAAAAAAAAGTCATAAAGATTCTTTAAGGTTTGAGTAGCTCAAGGCGTACCTTGGGGAAATGAGTGGAGACAAAGGTGTAAGAGTACCTTTAGGAGTTAATCAAAGGGTCTCCTAGGGACTAAGTTGATCACACATGTGTGGGTAACCACTTAAGGATTGAAAAGGGATTAAAAGGGGTACTTAGGCTAAGAAAGTGGGATTAACTAGTGGGTAGGCTTAGAAGGATGAGAGTGATGGGTGGTAGGCTAGGATTTAAGTAGGATTTAGGATTCAATTTAATGGTGGATTTAGAAATTTTAATCATGTGGAGGGATTTAAATAAATAGAATTTATTTTAAAAGGGGATTTATGGGGCACTTTGTATTAAATAAATTTAATACATTAGGAGCATGTATTTGAATTAGATTTGAATACCTTTAAGAAAATGAAAATTTTTAATTACTATGACAATAATAATTAATTAATTAGCAAGAGCCTACATCACAACAATAAATTGTGAGCCTCTTATATGGGAGGTCTTGGGTTTGAATATACTCAAGTATAACTAATAATCAGAATAATTAATCACAACAAATGATAATAATTAACCTTGGCTTTGGTCTCTTACCGATAAAAAAAAACAACAATAATAATAATGAATAATAAATTATAGTGCCATAGGAAATATTAAATAAATTAATATAGCATTTTGGATGATTTTAAGTATCTACATTTTCCCTCTCTTTGATGCAGTGTTAGAATGGCATTGCATCAAAGAAAAGAAAATATAGGTTTCCATAGAGAGGAGAGTAGTCCTAAGAGTCATACCATAGTGATGACAAGTAAGGAGGGTGCCTCCTTGAGAAATTAGGGCAAAAAGAACCTATTTTGCATAATTTTCTCAAGAAAAACACTAGAAGGAGAAAAGGAAGAGAAAAACAAGACTAGGACATTTCCATGACTTGTGGGTATAGGAATGAATGGGATAGTGATCACTTGTCCTCAAAAATATTCATACTGAATCTAAATAAATTCTAAGTACATGATACCAAGGGATTCATTTTCATTCATATGGGAGAGCACACCCTATTTTGATTTTGCAAAAGGAGTTTTTCATCAGGTGCTATAGGAGCACATATGACAAGTTTCCTTTGGGTGCACTAGACTCTTGAACACAATATAGACTTCAGGAACATAGATGTAGATTTTACAGTCATGATGGAATATATGACACATATGTGCTACAAATTCTTTTTAGGGATCTTGGTGGAAAGTGTGCTAAAATGTTGCCCTTAATGAGAAATGCCTAAACATAACATTGAAACTAACATAGATACAATAAAGAATTAGGAAAATAGATCATGTTAAAAATGACGTGTGTAATCAAGTGTTTAACCATTCAAAAGACAAACCAAGATATTAAAGATTAGGGAAATCTTGAGGAGGTTGTAACTGGCACACAATGATGAAATCAAAAAAAAATACTTCCTGACCAAGTAGTCATTCAATCCATAGTTCTTGTCATGAAATTTATTCTGATGGTAAAATTTGATATGATGCAATTGTTGTGAAAGGAACAAGGTTCTTAGATCATGTGGTCTCATTGTGAAATTGTGTAAGGTCGATTTGAAATCACTATTTGGAAAAGCTAGGGATGAGGTGATAGTGAAACTAAGATGATAAAATATGATTCTTATAGTACATTAGAATGGGTTATGATACAAATCTAAAAATGTTCATGGTGTAATGTAATTCTTTGATGTTCTTTTCAAGCTCAAAAAATGGGTGAAGTTCAAATTGATGAGATTTGGTGATGAGTAGAAGAATTTGGATAAGATATGATTAGATGATATATGAAGTAAAAACTTGATTGGATTGGAAGAATTATTTTGATAAGTTTTTGTTAGAAGAAAAATAGATTTAGGTAGGATGGAAATTGATTTGAGTAGAAGATACAATGATTTGATATAAAAGGATTGGAAAAAGAGATATTGATTTACATTAGAGGATAGATGAATTTATTGAATTGATGAAAGGTAGAATATATTAAAGCCAATAACAAGGAAGAATGAAGGAATGGTAAATGGTTGGGAAGGGTGGGGAGTTTTTTTAATGCACTAATGATAGAGGGATGAAATAGAAGGTGAAAGAATATGGAGAACCAAATGATATGGTATAGGAAAATGGGGAGCCAAGGACCACACTTCAAAGGATTTAAAATTTGACATACTAAAGATAAGAAAAAAGGAAGGAAAGATGGTGGGAAAAGATGCATGATAATGGTAATGTGGTGTGAGATCTATTGTATGGAGGAAGGGGAGGCTTTTCTATTTACAAAGCATGTATGTACATTTTTTTTTATGCCTCTAATTTTGATCACAAGCATAGGTATGAAAGTGGAATATGGATGGACAAAGGATATGATACAAAGGAAGTGATTATGATAGGAATAATGAAATCAAGGATGGATATTGATGAAACATGTTACATAAAATGGAGGAAATACATGGGATAATCTATTGGAAATGATTGAAAAGATCATGAATGAAGAATAATGGAACTGGTAAAGAATGTTTTTAATCATTATTTTGTCATTGATGTCAAACTTGCTACTTGTAGGAATGACAATTGCTTTAGTGATCCTAATACTATCAATTGGTTGATTGACAAGGAGGAGGCAATCAAAATCAATTACACAATTATTTTGTGGGTATCATCCCCACTCCAGTTTTACCTTCTTATTCCTGGAGGGTTTTTGGGTCATCAAAATCCTTTGTGTTATGTGGTGTGATTCATGTTTACTTTTCATGATTGTTTAATGTTTAATTGCATGCATGATAAGAAAGTAAAAAGGATAGTACTTCTAATTCACTCTTATTTTATTAGAAATTTTGAATTGGACATTATTGGACCTTGAATAATTGATTCACCCCCCTCTCAGTTATTCTAATGAATTCTAACAATTGGCATTAGAGCACACTGCTGATTTGTTTCAAGGTACTAGCAGCAGGAAGATCAAGATGTCCAAGAGAGAAGTTCCCAAGATGAACAAAGAAAACTTTGTTACATGGCAAAGTCTGATGAAGCTACACCTCAGATCAATAGGTGACTATGCATAGACCTCAATCATAGTTGATCATGTAGACCCTATAGGACCCCTCACTACAAATGACATGAGCAAGAAGAAGGAGCAAAATCAAGCGATCTTAGATATTGCTTCAACAATAAGCTATGTCGAGTATGATGACATCAAAGAATGTGGTACTGCACATCAGATGTGGGAAACATTATCAAGAATCTATGGAGGAGATGACAATGTCAAGAGAGACAAAAGGGAGAGCCTAAGAGGAAAGTTTGATGACATGAAAATGGAAGAAGGAGAGAATGTTGCTCAATATGGTGCAAGGATGAAGGAAGTAGTAAGTGTCATAAGAAGTGTAGGAGGACAATTAGCAAAAGAAATAGTATGTAGCAAATACTTGAGAACTTTGCTTCCCATCTATGCTATAAGAGTATCAGCCATCCAGGAGCTAAGGTGTGTACCAAGAAATGCATTGTCATTTGAAGGAATAATTGGGAGACTCACTGCCTTTGAGCTATCCAACTTTGACAACTACAAGCCAAAAAACTTTGAATTTGCATTCAAAGCCAAGATGACAATAAAAGACAATGAGGAAATGCAAACAAAGCAAAAGAGTGGAAAAGGAAAGTATGTATCTAGTGACAGCAGCACTAATGAAGATGATGTAGACCAATTGGAGGCATTACTAGCAAGAATATTTCACAGAGGAAGAGGGAAATTCAAAGGTAAGTTGCCAATAATTTGTTTCAATTGTAATGAAGTTGGTCACATTGCAACCAGATGTACACAAAAGAAAAATTACAATGATGGAGGCAACTTCAAGAACAAGAAAGAGGACAACAAGGACTACAAAGGTAAAGGCAAAAGATACTACATTGTTGAAGAAGACTTTGACGAGAATGATGATGAAGTAGTCTATGTGGCTATGAAAGATGAATTAGATGAAGATGAAGCAACTGCGCTGGTAACCTACATGAACAAGAATGATAAATGGATCATAGACAGTGGATGCTCTCATCACATGACTGGAGATAAAAGTAAGTTCATTTCCTTTACTCAATATGAAGGAAATAGTGTTAGATTTGGTAATAATGCACCATGTCAAATCAAAGTGAAAGGTAGTATCAAGCTTACTAAAAAGATATCATGTGATAATGCATACTATGTTAAAGGCCTAAATTATAACTTGTTAAGTGTCTCACAGTTAGGCAACATGGGTTGTAAGGTTGAATTTGAAAATAGAGTTGCAAATATCTATGATTCTCAAGGAAGTCTAATAGGAAAAGGTGACTAGACTAGGAGTAATTTATTTTACCTTGACATGGAAGATGCTTCTTTTCTCATTGTTCAAACTGATGATGTATGGTTATGGCACAAGAGGCTATGTCATGTAAATTTTGACAATCTGATAAGCATTAGTAAAATGAAGAAAGTCAGAGGTCTACCAAAGTTGAAGAAGCCTGATAACACCATGTGCAAACAATTCCAACTAGGGAAGATGACTAAGTCAACTTTCAAAAGCAAGACTTATACTTCTAATGAAGTATTAGAGCTAGTTCATACTAACTTGTGTGGTCCTATTGAAGTACAAAGCTACAAAGGTGATAGATGCATAATGTTATTTGTAGATCACTATTCAAGGATGATGACAGTCATGTTCCTAAAACAAAAATTAGATGCATTTCAAATGTTCAAATGGTACTTGGGTAGAGTTGAGAAAGATAATGGAAAGAGCCTAAAATGTCTCAGATCTGATAGAGGAGGTGAATTCACATCAAGAGAATTTGAAGAATTCTACAATGAAAGAGGAATCAAAAGGCGGACATCAGCACCTAAGACTCCACCTCAGAATGGTATAGCAAAAAGAAGGAATAGATCAGTTATTGACTGTGCCAGGACCTTAATGATGGAGAAAAATGTTGCACTCAAGTACTGGAAGGAAGCTGTAAGTACTGCAGTCTACACACTCAACAGAGTTCAAATCAAGAAAGGTACAAATGCAACACCTTTTGAATTATGGTATGGGCATTCTCCTAATGTAAAAAATTTCAAAATATTTGGATGCAAATGCTATATATATATATATATATATATATATATATATATATATATATATATATATATAAAGAGTCTAGAAATGGAAAGTTTGATACAAAAAGTGAGGAAGGCACATTTCTTCTTTATTCTACTAGAAGCAAAGCTTATAAGTGCTTGAATGTTAACACTAACAAAGTAGTAGAAAGCACAAATGTGAAATTTGATAAGCTTGAAGAAGTTCAAAGTGTTGAGAACACCAAGAAAGTAGAAGAATACAAGACCTTTGTATACTTTTATGAAGGTATACCTACTAATGCTGAAGTTGCAACTCAGAATGACAATCAACAACAAAATCCAATATCTGTCGAGTCACAGACAGTGAATGCTGAGCAGCAGACACATTCAGAAGCCAAGCTGCAAAATACAGAGAATGTTCATTTAGATTCTAAAAATAGCTAACATGAAGGAAATGAACAAATACCTGATGAAAATATGCATGAGGGTTCAGATTCTGATGCAGGAGCATCTTGCATTGGAAAATTATTGGGAAAAAAAAAAAATTAGAAAAGAAAAAAAGGCAAAAAAAAAAAAAGAGAGAGAAAAGAGGAATTTCTATTTTCAAGGTGCGTAGGTGGCATAAATAGAAAAATAAAAAAAATATTTTTCATTCCATTAATCAAGGTGTGTAGGTGGAAATTCTAGAAGGTTTTGGATAAATCATGTATTTAATATTTGTTGGGTGCTTAGTTGTATTTGGGTGGGAATTTAATATTTATTTAAAGGTAGTTGTATTTACCTTTTATCCCACATTGGTTGTGTTTGTAATGTCTTGGGTTAGAAGTGCCTATTTAAGCAAGGCTTATTATCATTTGTAATCAAGTTCAAGAAATAGAAGCTTGAGAAGTAGAAGTTGTGGAAGGAGAAGCTCAAGGAGAAGCTTGATATCATCTTGTGGGTGTTGTAAGGATCTTCAAGTATAATAAAATTTCTTGTGAAGCATTTTTTTTATTTCTCTTGGTCTCTATATTGTTTCTTTCTTGATTGTGAGTGGGTAAGGGTGGTGTGGCCCTCTATCAAGTGGTATCAGAGCAGGAGTTCCTGAGTGTACAAGCAGATCACTGAAGTGTGAGGCAGTTTGTACCAGGACCTTGGTTGGGTGAAGTTTATTAGAGCTGGTGGATTGCAAATCTATTGTCCTAGACTTGTGATGTGGTTCTTGATTGTTCATGCAAGGTGGCAGGTTGCAATCTGACTTGCAAACAATTTGGTTGTCACAAGGAGCGTGGGAAGGATTTGTTGCAGAGGGTTTACGAAGATCTTGGGAGATGGCTCCAAGAGGATTGGACCCTAAGATGATTGCAAAAATCCATGATATAGTGGAGAGGAATTTTTCTAAGATGTTTGCTCGGTTGGATGCTAAAGCTAAGAAGGTCAAGGTGGAAGAGGATGGTTTTGCTGATCAGTTTGTGGAGCCTGATGCAGAACCTACAGAGCAACTAGAGGTTGTTGCTAAAGATATTCCTAATGTTGTTGATGTTGGGATAGAGGTTGGTTTTCATGATCAATTGGTTGAATCTGACATGGAGATTATAGAGCACTTGGTCATGGATGATCTGGCTGTTGGAGGTGAGTTATGTATTGCAGAGCATCTTGTTGTGAGCAATGAGGTTGCTGGTGTTCAGAGTTTGGTATGTATTGATGGAGATCTACATGTTGGTGCTGATATGGAGTTTTTTGTTGCTGATGCGGGGTTTGTTGCTGCTAGTGTGGATTCACTAGTTGTTGATGTGAATGGGAGTTTGCTAATAAAGCATTATGTTCAGTTTGTTCCTAGGAATGAGCATGTTGATTGGATGGTTGAGATTCTAGTGTTTGATAGAGTAATGCAGATGTGGAGGATTTGCATGGTGTTTTTGTTGTCCCTGTTGAGGTGGAAGCCTTTGGTGAAGATGAAGATGGTTGTAGATTTTCTTTTTGGCATCCAAGTGTGGGACACACTTTTCTATCTACTGGGGGAGTCTGATGCAGGAGCATCTTGCATTGGAAAATTATTGGAAAAAAAAAAATTAGAAAAGAAAAAAAGGCAAAAAAAAAATTAAAAAAGAGAAAAGAGGAATTTCTATTTTCAAGGTGCGTAGGTGGCGTAAATAGAAAAATAAAAAAAATAGTTGTCATTCCATTAATCAAGGTGTGTAGGTGGAAATTCTAGAAGGTTTTGGATAAATCATGTATTTAATATTTGTTGGGTGCTTAGTTGTATTTGGGTGGGAATTTAATATTTATTTAAAGGTAGTTGTATTTACCTTTTATCCCACATTGGTTGTGTTTGTAATGTCTTGGGTTAGAAGTGCCTATTTAAGCAAGGCTTATTATCATTTGTAATCAAGTTCAAGAAATAGAAGCTCGGGGAGTAGAAGCTTGAGAAGTAGAAGTTGTGGAAGGAGAAGCTCAAGGAGAAGCTTGATATCATCTTGTGGGTGTTGTAAGGATCTTCAAGTATAATAAAATTTCTTGTGAAGCATTTTTTTTATTTCTCTTGGTCTCTATATTGTTTCTTTCTTGATTGTGAGTGGGTAAGGGTGGTGTGGCCCTCTATCAGATTCTAAAAGAGACAACATGCAAACAAGGAAAGAACTAGTATTGGCAAAGTATGTAAGAAGAAATCATCCCACAGATCAAATTATTGGAAACAAAGAGGTAGGACCAATGACAAGGAATAGACTCAGAAGTGAGATATGTCTGCTTAGCAAAATGGAACCAAAAATAGTAAGTGAAGCCATAAAAGATGATGACTGGTACAATGCTACGAAAGAAGAAATAGAACAAATTGAGAAGAACAATACATGGACCTTAGTCTCAAGACCAGCTAACAAGAATGTAATTGGAACCAAGTTGGTATTTAGAAACAAGTTAGATGAGAATGGTGAAATCACAAGGAACAAGGCAAGACTAGTTTGTAAAGGGTATGCACAAGAAGAAGGACTAGACTATGGAGAAACTTTTGCTCCAGTTGCCAGAATGGAAGGAGTAAGGACCTTATTGGCATATGTAGCCTTCAAAGGATTTAAAGTCTATCAAATGGATGTTAAGTCCACATTTCTAAATGGTATACTTGAAGAGGAAGTCTACATAGAGCAACCAGAAGGATTTGTTGATGAAAATAACTAAAACAAGGTATGTAAATTACATAAGGCTCTATATGGATTAAAGAAAGCCCCTAGAGCTTGGTATGAGAGACTTCACAAGTATCTAGTGAAAATAAGATTTAAAAGAACTAATGATAACAGCAACATGTACATTGAATCAGAAGAAGGTAAGGATATTCTCGTATCAGAAATATTTGTGGATGACATAGTTTTTGGAAAGGAAGTACTTTGCAAAAGTTTTGCTGACAAAATGAAACATGAGTTTAAAATGTCTTATTAGAAAGTTTGAATTGGACATTATTGGACCTTTTTCTAAAGAATTCTAACATAATCAAGACCAAGGACACATGAAATGAGAATGGAATTATGTAGGATGATGGATGGAGGATGGAGGAAATGAACATGACAAGGACTATGGGATGAAAGATATGGATAGGATGTCAAGATCAAATATGTTAAATGATTATAGAATTATGTAGGATAATGTGTTCATAATGAGAAAGGGATATGGCACATGAGCATAAAAATGGATGGAAAGAAAATGATAGTAAAATATGGGAAGGGATGATGAACTTAGATAGGATGATGGATAGTAGAAGGGGATATGGGATATGGAAGATATGTAATGTAGAATATTATGATGTCGAGTTGCTACATTATTTGTTAAGTCAAAGATTCACCAGATCAATGATGATAAGTTTGTTACATTGAATTTTGTGAATTGGTTGGATGATAAGGATGGTGAGTAGATGTCATAGAATTCTATGTAAACCACGCAAACCAATTCAAGGCAAATGTCGATGGACTTATCATTAAGTTTCTAGAAGAAACAATTTAGAGGGGAAAAAATACCATTTTCTCAAGATCAAATTAAGATTTGAGTGGGAAATGAAGAATAGAACTTCTTTATAAGGAGTTATAGGTTAGAGATCAAATGTGCATGTGTGAGAGGGAGTTGGTCATAAAGTGTGGTCGTGCAAAGAAACCAAGAGGAGTAAGAATAGAGCATCAAGACTCTATGTTGATCAAGTGACCATAGAGTGCATTGGCATAACAAGTGGAAGAACTCAATGAGACAGATCTTGAAGGGTGAACAAGCTGTCAGCACTACAAGGGATAAAAACCAAGCAAATAAAAGAATTGAAGAGTGACCTGAAATCTACACAGTTAGGGTTGCAATCTTTATCAGTTCAAAACCCTTTTAATACTCTCTTACCATTGTATTAGACATTGAAATCCTACATTGCTAGGTTATCTTAACACCTAGGTGGATAAGCCTCAGGAAAAGGATAGAAGATCCCCAAGAGAAGGATAAGAGATCCTTAGGAGAAGGATAGGAGATCCTTAGAGAGGGATAAAAGATTCTTTTGAGAAGGTGACTGTAAATCCCATGGACTTGGGTGGGCCTAACAGCTCTATGTAAATCCCTTAATAGGTTGACATTATAAGTTGAATTTTCTTAAGTCTTCTAATAGGGTACACTCCTAACATGGTGTAGAAATCCTTTAACCACAGTGTGTAAAGCCTTTAACAAGGAAAACCATTAGAAGTGGTTGAAATCAATTGCGCAATTATTTTGTGGGTATCATCCCCACTCCAATTTTACCTTCTTATTCCTAGAGGGTTTCTGGGTCATCAAAATCCTTTTTGTTATGTGGTGTGATGCATGTTTACATTTCATGATTGTTTAATGTTTAATTGCATGCATGATAAGAAAGTAAAAAGGATAGTACTTCTGATTCACTCCTATTTTATTAGAAAGTTTGAATTGGACATTATTGGACCTTGAATAACTGATTCACCCCCCTCTCAATTATTCTAAATAATTCTAACATAAATGATACCAAGGACACATGAAATGAGAATGGAATTATGTAGGATGATGGATGGAGGATGGATGAAATGAACATGACAAGGACTATGGGATGAAAGATATGGATAGGATGTCAAGATCAAATATGTCAAATGATTATAGAATTATGTAGGATAATGTGTTCATAATGAGAAAGGGATATGGAACATGAGCATAAAAATGGATGGAAGGAAAATGATAGTAAAAGATCAAATATGGGAAGGGATGATGAACTTAGATAGGATGATGGATAATAGAAGAGGATATGGGATATGGAAGATATGTAATGTAGAATACAATGAATGGATCTTTTCCTCAAGTTTAGAGTAAAAGTGGAAGAGGACAAGTGAATAGTTGGATATACGAATTCAGAAGATGGTGGATACAAGATAAGGAAATAGAGGGAGGACTCAAGCATCTAGTTGTATGGATGGTATCTCTTGATATTTATTCTTTTCCTTCTTTTTAAAATTTTATTTTTTGCTATTTTCTCATAGATGTTGGTAAGATGGTGGAAGAGAGGATGAAAACAATTGGGAAATGGAGGATAAGGACTTAAGAAAAGGATTGGATTAAGGGGGTGGAATGGTGGGAAATTAATGCTGCTTGGTGGATGCTAGATTGGAAGACTCATGATGACTAGATGGGGGAGGTGGAAAGATCATCATTGGCACACATCTTGAAAGGTGATGGAGAGGAGGATATTTTGGAGGAGAAGTTTTATTTTCGGGATATAAGCACCCAAAATGGATGATGGATTTAGGATAGTGAATTTTGGGACATAAGGACCCAAAATGGAGTTGGAAGATGGAATATTTAAGGATTTGTGGATGAAGAAAGCCTTTGGATTAGCAAAAGTGGATTTCATTTTAATATTTTCTTTGAGAATCATTTCTTCATTAAGTAGCTTTGGAATCCATGTGATTTTTGAATTTTTCATTTTGAGACTTTGTGGCCTTTTTATTTTTTTCTTTCTTTTGGATCGTATTTTTTCTTTTCTTCAACATGTATTTTAGAGGGGACATGTTGATCCTTGTATGTTTGTTTATTTTTTGCTTTATCTACTCTATATTTTGCATCCAATTTGTTTCTATTGGCCATGCTATGGGTGAAAGGGGATAAATGGTATGGAGAGACCATAGATGAAATGGTATAGGGTGAATCTTGGAAGGAATTCAAGGATGTGTGCCTTTGTTGAGATTTATTATGAGCATGAGGGGATGAAGTGGAAAACATGGATATGGTGGATGGATGTATGTAAGGAGCCAAAATGGATGGAAGGGATGAAGGTTTTGGATTTTGGACAAAAGGACCCAAAATGGATAGAAATGAGGAAGGGATGGGAGTATAGATATAAGGTCCCAAAATGGACTCGAAATATGGATGATAGGAACATTTAGATTTAGATAGAAGAATTTGGATTTAGAAGGAATGGAAGGTGTACCAACATATTGAGAGTTTCTTCAATGGGATATGTATTATTTTCAACACAAGATGCAATTCCATATATATGGGGTTTGTGAATGGATTGGATAGGCTAGATGTGATCTTGTGGAGGACTATGATCATGAGGGGAATCAAGAGGGATAATAGGATTGTGAGATGGATTGGGATCATAAAATGCAAATGAAGGGGTATTTTGATCATGAATTATAAGAGGATTATGTGGTGGAATGGAAGGAATGATTGGATCATATAATGTAGTGGAGGAATAGAAACATTAGATGGAGTGATTTGATCTTGACATGGAGGAGTATTAGTGGATGGAGTGAAATGAAATTCTTCCTCAAGTGGAGGATTAGTAGATATTAACACTTGAGATGGAATGGAATCATTAATTGGTGTGGTAGAGGGATGTCTTGATCTTGATTAGGAAGGAAATCATGAGATGGATTAAGAGGGGCACATGATTTTTGAGGGATAATAAAATAATTGGATGGAAGAATGCTTGGATCTAGAGAAGAAGAGGAATCTATGGTAGCATTCTTTGGAACAAGATCTTGACATGGCATTGGTTGTGTACATTTGGGTGATTGGGTCAATTTATTTTAGTTTGGGATTTAGACAACCTTTTGATCACTTTTTCAAATTTAAAGTCATACTTATGTGGGGATGATGTGGATTTTTAGGATTGTATGGAGTTTGAGGATTAGGTAAGGGATTCGGATGATGGTTTTGGACATTAATTTTAAAGTGTGGGGGATATCATGGATGATTTGGGTTGTATTGAATATGGGCATTATGGACTTGGTAAAATGAGGAGAGTGGGCATAAGTTTTGAAAGGCGTATGCTTGGTTCTGACCCCCATATTGTAGGCAAAGGACATAATTTTTAAGTTCATTAAAATTCTTGGGAAATGGTATTAATGTTTGAGTAATTATATGGGCTCTGAAAGAAATCATATGTGGATGAAGGATAATATGGTGGATTTCCCTTGTTAAAGGTAGAGTAAGGGTATGACATGTGAGATGGATGAGGATTGGACATGCAATTCTGAGGATTTATTTGATACATGGGTTGGGTTGGAGGTATGACTTCATATTATTAGCATGAATATTGATGATATTCCTATGGGGAGTATCCTAGCATTACTAGAGCATTGGAGAGATTGACATCATGGCTATGTGATGCACTCATGACTATGTTTGTCATTGATGTCAACATACTAAGAATATTGGTAGAGTAGCAAATAATTTTTGAGGTTATGTGGATCAAGTATTGAAGATGAGGTCAAGCACACTTGGGGAGATTTTCTACAATATGTCTTGATTTAGTGGTTCAGTGTGCATGAAGAAAGTCAAAGACATGTTGCACTTATTCAAGATTCATAAAAGACAGTTTACAAATAGAGTTCTTGAGAAGAGGTTTTTGGTAATTGGATTATATCTCCTAATAGGGATAGAATCTAGTTGAGCATAGTTAGACATGGATAGAAGACATCCTAATGATGATGTCAACAAATGCGTAGGGTTTTAGGTCACAAATGTGAAACATTGTAATTACTATGAGTTGACAGTATTATGTAATTATGAAAATATGTATTGTAGCATGTTATCTTAATGAGGTCCTATTGTAATTATAATTGGGAAGCCTCAAGATCGACTCAATAAATTTTTTTAAGGACTAGGTATAAAGGAAATTTATTTTCCTTATGATGAAAAAAATGTAAATAAGTTGATCAAGTGTATGTTATAAGTGAAGTGTATTAGTGAATGCGAGTAAGTGATCTAAGGGATTATTATGATGTGAATTTGCAAATCTAGTATTGAGATTTGAGAATTTTTTGGTGTGAAAGAGCTATGGTAAGAAGAAAGAGCAAGAGTTTGAGTTTTTCAGATCAGTTGCATTTCTATTATTTTGAATGGAATAATATAGAGGCTGGTTGGATAGTGAGTTTAGTGGTCTTGCCCCTAAAGTTATTTGGACAATGGATCCATCTACCTTCTACAAATCCTAATAGGGTTGGAATCTCCTCACAGGGATTCAAAGTGTCCTAATAGGGATTGATGTGTACAAAATGTATTTCATTGGCTCCTAAAAAATTCTGCCCTCTTATAAGGAACTTATATATTAGTACATTATTTTGTGGGTACCATCCACACCAAGGATTTTCCTCTAATCAATGATTTCCCTACTTAACATATCTAGTGTTATTGTGTATGTATCTTCTTATCATTGCTACTTATATGATCACATGTGTGAAGGTTAATAAAGTTGATAAAAGTAATATTGATTTGATAACTCATTCACTTTCCCCCTCTAAGTTATCTTGGTGGACTTTACTTTCTAATAATTAGTATAATACCATTACGTCCTCGAAGGAAAATCTTAACATCTTAAGGACATAAATGGTGAGTCATTTCATAAGAGAAAGTCTTAAGTTTGATGGAGTTAACTATGAAAATTAGAAAGAGAAGATGAAGACACATCTTCTATTCATGGGTCCAAAATATTGGTTGATTACAAAGAATGGGAAGAACATAGTGGAAGAAAGAAAACTTGAAGAATGTATTGAAGGTAAAAGAGATCTATTCATGTGTAATATGCTTGCTAGAGAAGCACTTTTGTTAGCTCTTCTTGAAAATGAGTACACTTAGGTAAAATCTTTGGGATTATCTAGTGAAATTTGAAAATCTTTGGAATCTACTTATGAAGGTGATAGACATGCTAAAAGGGTTAGATTATAAAATTGGATATGTTTATTTCAAGAAGCTAAGATGATGGAAGATGAATATGTAAGAAGTTATATTAGAAAAATATTAGAAATTGTTGCAGGAATCAAGGCTTTTGAAGGAACTATAGAAGAAGATTAGATCATATGGAAGATCTTGAAAAATTTTACACCACCATTGAAGAAGACAACATAGATAACAGAGAAAGTGATACCTTGTACAAAGAAGTTCTCTAGAGAGACTCTTCTTGGAAAATAAGAAGCAATAGAAGTAAGTTTGAAATAGTATGGGGATTTTCCTAGAGTGGAGACTAACTTTAGCACATTAAGTGTTTGTCCTTCCCTATCAAGGAGTTCAAGCACTAGTAGAGATTATGCTAGTAGTCGAAAATCGGGATCTGAAGAAGATAGAAATATTGAAGAAGGAATTGCCTTGCTTGTGAGAAGAGAACCAAATGGTAAGAAAAGATTTAAATATTAGAATTGTAATGAATTTGGTCATTATGCTTCTAAATTTCTTAAGAAAGTAAAGAACTATAAGAATAATATCAAGTACAGAAGGCCTAGATTATGTTTGTATGCAAATAATGATGATGAGTTAGGTTTTGTTACTATAAAAGAAGAAAATCATGAAAAAAAAGTTAGAGAGGAAAACTCCCTAGTGTTACAAGTTGAGAATAAAGTTGATTGGATCATAGATATTCATTGTTCACATCATATGACTAGTGATACGAATAAATTTGTTGAGCTCAATAGTTGTGATGGAGGAATTGTTAAAGTTGGTAACAATGCAGCTTGTCATATCAAGGGAATAGGATCTATAACTCTTGTTGGTAAAACTAAAACAAGGTGATGCTTATTTTGTTGATGGATTGAAACATAATCTTCTAAGTGTTGGATAGTTGGTTGACAAGGGATATCAATTACAGTTTTTAGAGAAGACATGTATCATCAAGGATAAGAATGGTAAGATAATTGGCACTGCCAAATCTAGAGGTTATGTTTTTCAATTGAATCCTATAGAGATAACATTCTTGGTTGCTAAAGTTGATAACAACTAGTTGTGGCATAAAAGTTTTTTCATATAAATTTTTGATAATATTGTGAAAGAAAATAGTACACTTTATGTTAGGGATTTGCCTAAAATTGTGAACCCTACTAATGTTGTATGCAAGGAATGTGTTATGGCTAAATAAAAGAAAAGAACTTTTCCTATCAAGAAGTTTAGTATGACAAAAAAAGGTGGAGATTTTTCACATTGATTTGAGTGGTCCTACAAAGACAAGAGGATTATACAATGAAAGTTCCTTTATGATTCTTGTTGATGACTTTGCTAGGATGACATGGGTAGCATTTCTTAGAGAAAAGTCTAAAGAGTTTAAGAATTTTAAAGTATTCAAGAAAAGAGTTGATAATGAGTTTGGATTAAAGATTAAGTGTTTAAGATCTAATAGAGGTGGAGAATTTACCTTGAATTAGTTTAATAGTTTTTGTGAGGTGAATGGTATTAAAAGATAGCTATCAACCCTTATGACACCTAAGCAGAATGCTATAACTAAGAGAAAAAATAGGTCTATAATAGAAGCAACAAGAGAGATGATGTTTGAGAATGATGTATCAAAGACATTCTAGAGAGAAGTAGTTAATTTAATAGTGTATACAATGATAGAGTGTAGATCAAAAAATGTACAAATAAGACCCCTTATTAATAATGGTTTGGACATACATCGTCAGTGAAGTATCTGAAAAAAATTGGAAGCAATTATTATATTAAGAGAGATGATGATATTGGTAAGTTTGATGAAGGAAGAAATGAAGGAATGTTCCTTGGTTATTCATTGAAAATAAAATCTTATAGATTTTTTAATCAAAGGACTAAGACTATTGTTGAGAGCACAAATGTGAAAGTGGATGAGAAGTTTGGAGTTAAAGAAGGAACATTTGATTATAATTTTGATGAAGAAGCTAATCCCAAGGCTAACCAAGAAAATATTGAGTTATTTTATGAAACTAACAATGATTTATAGAATGACATTTAAGTTTTGGAAGAGAGAGGAACCAGGATCTAAACTTAGACTAGAAGTAAGAGTTGAGACAGTAATACCCAACAAGAATTTGGCAAAGAATCATCTTGCTAATCAAATTATTGGAAGCAAAGACAAATAGGTTATGAAAATAAATAGAGTACATGAAGAGTTATGTTTGATTTCTCAAGTAAAGCCTAAAAGTGCAGATGAAGCCTACAAGGGTAATCCTTGGATTTAAGCAATGAAGAATGAACTAGATTAGATTGTGAAGAATGGGATATGGGAATTGATCCCTAGACCTAAGGACAAAAATGTTATAGGAACTAAGTGGGTTTTTAGAAATAAAATAAATGAACAAGGAGAGGTTGTAAGAAACAAAGCTATACTAGTATGGAAAGCATATTCACAACAAGAAAGCATATATTATGAGGAAACATTTGTCCATGTTGTCAGAATTAAAGTAGTAAGAATGTTCTTGGCTTATGCAACAAACAAGAAGTTCAAAGTGTATTAGATGGAGATGAAGTCAGCATTTATGAATGGAGAACTTGAATAAGAAGTCTATATTGAGTTTCCTAAAGGATTTCCTCTGATAGAAGAAGGATTTATGGTATGCATGTTAAATAAATCATTGTATGGACTAAAACAAGCATCAAGAACCTAGTACGCAAGATTAGACAAATATTTGAAAAAATGGGATTTACTAAAGGTATTGTAGATAGTAATTTGTATTTAAAAGAAATTGAGAATGGACTATTTCTTATTGTGATATTTGTGTATGATATAATCTTTGGAGGCGATGATGAAGCAAGTGACAAATTTGTTGATGAAATGAAGAAGGAATTTGAGATGAGCATGATTGGTGAGATGAAGTATTTCTTGGGTTTATAGATTATGCAGAATAATGATGGTATTTTCCTATCACAAAATAAGTATTTGAAAGACTTATTGAAGATATTTTTCTTGGAAAAATGTAAACTTGTTGGTGCACCCATGATAACTAGTCACAAGTTATCTAGCAAAGATGAGACACTGAAATGTCCCTTTTCTGATTTTACATGATATTTCCAACCTCTAATCAGATCTTTAAAATCAAATAGCTAATATCCCAAAGATCCACCAAATTCCTCAAGAAACCCCAAACCGGGTATGCTAAAAATAGTGCTAAAAGCTTCACAACTTCACAAATTATTAATGAATCTGAAAATGGAAATTTTTACAGAACTTTCAGCAGCATAACAGCTTACAAATTGACATTTCCAGATCCGTATAGCCTTTACACAACAGCTCAAAAATGTAGGACCAAAACTATGCTCATCGGGCTCCCGAAATAGCACAAAATATGTTCGGAAACACCACAAAAACACTAATAATCTATCTCAGAAGTTTAATCATGTCCCAATATATATATTCAGCTCTATTTTAACATTTAAAAGTCTGATATACAGCAGCAACCCAAACTGATATGAAATACTCAACTGTAAACACCAAACTCATACAAAAACACACCCGGAAACTCACAAATCTGCACTGTTCAGCACAAAGGCATACTCTGTATGAGCATGCACATGAAATGGCTTCAAAATCTCATCTTTAGCCTTCCTAGAAACCTGAAAACTCCCGTTCTTGTGTCTCCCTAGAAACCTGCAAACTCCCGTTCTTGGGTCTCCTTCTCCACAGGTTTGGCAGCCTCTTAAGAATAACAAAGAATGAGAAAAAATCAAGTTCTGGAATGAGCCCAAAATGCCTCCAAACCCCTTAAAAGAGGGCATAACTGTAACTCATGTCCAAGAGAGGTTAATGAAACTTATTTTAATAATAATTTTCATTTATTAGTCCAACGGTTTTCAAAGATTAACCCCCCTTTTTCCGAAACTTCACTTTCTTGGGCCTGCCTGTCTTAGCAAAGATTATTATTTTTTTATTATTTGAAAAGGGGACATGACAAGTCCTCCCCTCCCCAAACATTTTTTGTCCTCAAGCAATGGCTGAACAATAAACCAATCAATCCACCTGGATCCCAAATGTAGTCATGAACTATACTACTACCAATTAACATAGGCTCCTGTAATATCCTCTACAATATGGCCAAGAGGAATCCATAATCAAATTGACAATTATAGCTCAACCAAACTCCAAAATCACCACCACCATAGTCAAAAACCCATGAGACACAAACTCTTAGAACATCAAAACCCAAGTAAAGTGGACAAATCAAACTACCAACACAGTAAATACCATCAATGCATCCCACTGGCCTATATGAAATGTACCATCCAACTCTGCAACAATGGTGAACGCTCTCGAATGAAACTGTACCAAGTATGGAGAATCCACACACTATACAACTCCTATATTCAACACAACTTTGCAAATCACCGGCCACTATCTCATAACCATAACTCCCATGCACTACTGATGGTGAAAAGACATTACAAGATAAAGAGTAAGAAATGGAATCCAAACCAAATTTGTCTGCCATCAACTCCTCAGCACAAGGATCAAATGCTAACTGATGTACATACCCTGCAATATAATGTTGATAAAAAAAACCAACCTCAGTCAATAGCTCACCATGAAGAAGTGATACAACCCACTGTGACTGATCACCAGCTAAGTCAAGAGATGTCATAGCCAAAGGAGTAGAATCAATAACAACATCTGCTAAAGCATCACTCTAAAACTCCTGCTCTAAGTCATGTATTATCAACCTGTCAACTGCAGGACCTATCACCATGTCATGCCCATCACAACTCTCATCCCGAGGCATCAAACTATCCCATAACTGATGATAAGCACTAGGAACCAAAGTACATCTCTGTATCATCATCTCATCAACATGGTCATCAAAGGTAGATTGATGAGCATACCTCACAGTGTAATGCCGATAGAATGTACCAATCTCAGTCAGTGGCTTAGACTGCAATCCAGATGTAACTAACTGCAATCGATCATTAACCAAGTTGGAACTAACTACTACCTCTGAAGACATTGTGAAGGGAGTAGTATTACTAGCAGGGACCATGCCAACTATCAGCTTACCAACATCACACATGGTCTTTGATACAACATCTCTAGTCTTCGTGCCATTAGTACTAGAGGTCACCACCATGTCAGGCACACCACAAAAATCTGCTACAGCACCCAACTCAATTGAACTTGACTCTAGTGGGAATGAACCTGATATGCCAATGTTACTATCAAGGATGGATGCATCCCCATCTCCACTATCTCTAACAATCTCAGCCATGGACATCCTCGAATCACCAAACACCCCAGCTTGTGACTGTATAGAATCAGGTAAAGACTGTAGTCGCTCTAACTCCATGGTCACCTTAGCCAAATGAAACTGTGACTCCTTGAAAGCCAACTGTGTACTCTTAAGAATCTCAAAAGTCACCTCAAGCTACTCAATAAGCTCACTCACCTCATCTTCCTTGGCCAACAATGCATCATATGCTGTACTACCCCACTCCATAAGATAATCTCTGTCGGCTACCGACTACATATAATTCTATCTCAAAATCCGAATAGCCTCCCATAAAGAGTGGAACTCTATCAAGGAAAGATAACTGCCTCCCTGCTCATCAGTAGTAGGAGAACCCCATCCATAAACTGCTAACAACTGACGAGCAACATCGAAATGCTGGCAAGTGATAGCAATATCTCGGTCACTAACTCTCAACTGATTAGACACATGATGGCACTGGCTTGATTGTCTCCTACAAACCTCCTCTGATGCACTATCTAAAGGAGTATCCTCAAAGTTACTAGTCTCTAGAGTATTACCATCCATATCTTATGAATCAAATCTAAAGCTCATATCAATATACGGAGTATCAAAAACATTATCACTGCTATCCAACTCCTCTGTACCCAAGGAAACTAAGTCTTCAAAACTACCCACTACATCCTCCTGGATGTCATCAATGCCAATATGATCCTGGGACTCATCTATACACACTGCCAAATATGAAATATCATCAACACATTCCAGCAAGTATGGTCGACTAGATATATAAACAAAGCCCAACACCGGTGTATAAAAACTAATACAAACATCGGATAAGCTCTTGGCACAAGAAAAGACAACACCGTGCAATCTACTAATCAAATCCATGGTAGCACCCAA
Source organism: Cupressus sempervirens (assembly GCA_028749045.1). Taxonomy (NCBI): domain Eukaryota; kingdom Viridiplantae; phylum Streptophyta; class Pinopsida; order Cupressales; family Cupressaceae; genus Cupressus; species Cupressus sempervirens. The sequence continues at coordinate 59,459,790 of CM053783.1, forward strand.
ACAATCACTGCTACCAAAAAGTGTTAATGATTTATAGTCAACTGAACCCCAAATGCCAATATAAGAATCTCAACTCCATATTTGTAAACTAGAATTAGCTGGTAACTCAAGAAAAATCCTGACTTGAGTAATATGACCAATACCAACTAACTCCACATACCTGTCATGATGAGATAATGTAGTGACAATACTATCTTCACACACCTTCAGTTGGCGGGATAAATCATGTGAAGTACTACTAGCCTCAACCTCATGTGACAAAGCATCTAACTGTTCCTGGTACTCTCTCTCAGAAAAGTCATGAATGCTCAATGTCTGCTCATCTACACCAGGTATCTCACCATCATGCACAACAACATCCTCATAATCATCATCCTTGAGGTCAAATCTATCTATCACTCTTTGACTAAAATCATCAAATGTAGTTACCTGATCATGACCTTGAGTAGTCATTCCAAGATACCACCAATCATAGGCTGCATCTTCCAAGTGTAGACTTGCAATTTGAACAACATCACTCTCCTTCATGGGGTTAAGTGTGAAGAAGGTCTATAATTTTTGTAGCCATGCTCTAGCTGAAATTTTATTTGTTCCATCAAAAGTAGGTGCTATAAACTTGCTTATTTTATTTTTGAGCTCTCTTCCACTTATGTCATGCTCCCTTCTATACTCTTTCTTGGGCATCAAAGTGTTCATCATATCCACATATTCTCTAAAAGGAACTGAACCACGAAAGTCATCATCTAAGCCATTATAAGTAGCTCTTAATGTAATCAAGTTACCTGTAACCTCTTCCATAGGATTAATGGCTGGATTTGGTACTGGTGGCTCATCTACAGGCAAAAAAATAGTTTTGGTTGATTTAGATGGTGTGGATTTCAGATTTCTTGGCTCCTCTGAAGTGCTCCCTTTCTCATTAATAGATGCAACTCCTTGTAGTTTTTCTGTCAATATTCGCAAAGCCTCTCTAGTTTCTGCCAAACTATCCACTGTTTGCTTCTGAGTATTTTGGATGTCTTGGAAGAATTTCTTTGCCATCTCATCTGGATCAGCCATAGTTTTCCCTTCCTTGGATTTTTTACTTTTACTTTCAACTGGAGGTTTGATCAAAATTTCTTTATTCTTTTCTCGCTGCAAATATCTTTTTTCTCTTTCACTTAGTTGCATGCAACCATAAATTTTGACATGCAGCTGATTAGAAGCAACATGCAACCACCAAATTCACCAAGAACTAACATGCATATGATTAGAAGTAGAATGCAACCATAAATTTTGACATGCAAGATTTGGGTAGTTATGCAAGATCTAGGTAGTTGTCAAAACTAACATGCAAGATCTGGGTAGTTGTCAAAACTGACATGCAAGATCTGGGTAGTTGTCAAAACTGACATGCAAACTTCTACAACCACCAAATTCACCAAGAATTAACATGAAAATGATTAGAAGTAGAATGTAACCATAAATTTTAACATGCAACTGATTAGAAGAAACATGCAACCATAAATTATGACATGCAAAATCTGGGTAGTTGTCAAAACTGACATGCAAGATCTAGGTAGTTGTCAAAACTGACCTGCAACTTCTACAAACCCTCAGGCTGGCAAGATCATGGCTTTGATACCACTGAAATGTCCCTTTTCTGATTTTACATGATATTTCCAACCTCTAATCAGATCTTTAAAATCAAACAGCTAATATCCCAAAGATCCACCAAATTCCTCAAGAAACCCCAAACCGGGTATGCTGAAAATAGTGCTAAAAGCTTCACAACTTCACAAATTATTAATGAATCTAAAAATGGAAATTTTTACAGAACTTTCAGCAGCATAACATCCTTCAAATTGACATTTCCAGATCCGTATAGCCTTTACACAATAGCTCAAAAATGTAGGACCAAAACTATGCTCATCGGGCTCCCGAAATAGCACAAAATATGCCTGGAAACACCACAAAAATACTAATAATCTATCTCAGAAGTTTAATCATATCCCATTATATATATTCAGCTCTATTTTAACATTTAAAAGTTTGATATACAGCAGCAACCCAAACTGATATGAAATACTCAACTGTAAACACCAAACTCATACAAAAACACACCCGGAAACTCACAAATCTGCACTGTTCAGCACAAAGGCATACTCTGTATGAGAATGCACATGGAATGGCTTCAAAATCCTGTCCTTAGCCTTCCTAGAAACCTACAAACTCCCGTTATTGGGTCTCCCTGAAAACCTGCAAACTCTCGTTCTTGGGTCTCCTTCTCCACAGGTTTGGCAGCCTCTGAAGAATAACAAAGAATGAGCAAAAATCAAGTTCTGGAATGAGCCCAAAATGCCTCCAAACCCCTTAAAAGAGGGCATAACTGTAACTCACATCCAAGAGAGGTTAATGAAACTTATTTTAATAATAATTTTCATTTATTAGTCCAACGGTTTCCAAAGATTAACCCCCCTTTTTTCGAAACTTCACTTTCTTGGGCCTGCCTGTCTTAGCAAAGATTTTTTTTTTTTTATTATTTGAAAAGGGGACATGACAGACACCTACCATTGAGTAGAAAAAGCACAGATCCATGATTGCAGATTTGTAATATCTGGCTCACACAAGACTAGATATAGAAAATGTAGTTGGTATGGTAGCAAGATTTCAAGTTGATCCTAAGGAATCACATTATGTAGCAGTGTTGGTAAACAGATTTGTCACAGTAGAATTGGCACAACAGAGTGTGTGGAAAGCCATTCACAACAGTTGGATAGGCCCTTGATATGCGGCCTTCCTCTGCGTTTAGAGGGGCAGCTCCCTCGTATGATATAATTTTGAAGCTTTTCAAATAGATATAAAATTAAAATTGAAAGGGGAGAAAGCTCATGATGACGAATGCACCACACGACTTCAAGGCTTTCCCAAACTACTAAATTAAAACCGCTAATAACAACAATCAAGATCTACGCTTGAAAGCTCTTACTAGCACAATGTTGATCCATAGATTCATAAACATCTACACCATACCATGAGAATTCTCACTACAAAGAGAATCAACATCCTAAATAATTTAGATTTAGAATCAGAAAACTCAAATTGCACGTTCCTTTACTTTCTTGCACCAAGAACTTAAGAGGAATTTCTAATTATAAAGACAAATTTGTACATACTTTCCAAATATCATCTTCTAATCAAAATTTCTGCATAGTGTTCCCTTCTTCTAAAGCCAAAAAGTCCCCTTTACAAAGCCCAAAAGAGCCCTTATATAGACATAGAGGTTAATAACTACCTCTTTGTGGTTAATAACCACCTCCCAAATACGTGATTTGGGTGAGGTTAATTAACCTCAACAAAATTAACCTCAAATAGCAATGACCACTAATTGAAATGTATAGTTTGGAACATGTCTTCAGATGGTCGAATCATTGACTTGTTGTGTTGCTTGATAAGACTCTTCTTCATGATCATTGCCAAGTTGGACATATCGAGTATGGACAAAGAAATAATCTTTTGCAACATGAATTACTCATGCACTAACTGTAGAAGGAAATGTAAATAGATTTGCTTTCAACCAAGACCATTTCATTTGATTAATGAGTCGCAATGCCCCCTCGCCAAGCCCACTCTGGGCATATCCATTTTCCAATGTTTCTAGACTGGCACAAGCACTGACAACACTAACAAAAGTTAAATAGTCCAGTGTCAAGCCTGTCATTTGCATAGTCTAAAAATTTCAAGGGCCTCTTGACCATGCTCATGCTGAGCATAACCCTGTTCAACACATTCTTAAGAAACTGGTTATCAAGAATTGATTAAGCTTCATTCCTGCCAATTGCATGTAGCAAAAGAATCTAAAGCATTCCTCCCAATTTCCACTCCGAGTGTTTTGACAGGGCATAGATATTCATAGAAAAATAATTGAAAGTAATCATAATATTCCACATGACAATGTCTGCATTATGCAAGTCTCTATCAGAGAATACTTCTGAATTGACTTCTTCTAGTAGTGATGTCCACGCAACCTCCAAATCTTTCCAAGTAGGAAAAGCGAGATGACAACACAACGCTCTCTCCAAATCATGGCCTGGTGCTTCTATTTGCTGAAGGATGTGCAGCTTGACTTGGAGAAAAAAGCATCGTACATGGACTTCAATTCCACCTCTATCACTATAAATATCTACTCTGGAGATAAATGAGATTTTTCACTAAAGAAGAATTTTTCTCGTCCGTTCATTCAAGCTCTCATGAATATATATATTTTTGTACCTTTGCATATTCATTCAAAATAGAGCCTAGGGAAAACAAAGGATATAATTTTTGGATGCTTCTATACCCTCATGATATTCCCAAACATCAAGAATTTTTGTCGACGCAATATTCCAATCTTTCTCCCACTTCTTTAGCCAATATAAGTTCTTAGGTACTTGTAATATATCATCTTTAGCAAGCCTGATATAATCTTGATATATAAACTGCATTGCTCTACTTTCAACTTCCTCCAATGCTGCTGCTGACTATGATAATGGTTTGCATCAAAATAACCTTCATTCTTAAGGTTTTGAAAGGTTAATTTTTTTGAACATATATTAACCTTTCTTTTGTGTTTGGCAGGTTAATGGTTAAGATCTTGACCTCATCTTAACCTCTTTTAAGAAGTTAATTTTGGAGGCTTACAGTAACCTTTTGAGAGGTTAATAAAAATGTGTTTTTGAATGCTATCATTAACCTTTTGAGAGGTTAATGAAAATGTGTTTTTGGTGGCTTTCATTAACCTTTTGAGAGGTTAAGAAAAACATGTTTTTAAACATTATCATTAACCTTTTGAGAGGTTAATGAAAGCATGTTTTTCGAGGCTATCATTAACCTGCAATAACTTGAGGCTCAAAAGTCAGATTTTAAAAATTTTAAGTGTTGTGCGAAGTTGGGAACGAACCGAGAATGTGAAGATTTAGAAACTCACAAAAACTTGGAGATAAAATGGTCAATTGAAAGCTTAAAATCGGGCAAGTTTCAAAAATTAACCAAGGCTTATAAAATTGAAAGAATTTTATAACTGGGCAACAGCTGGCTCTAACTGGGGACAAGGACTGACAAGGACGAAGCTCAAATCTAGAATAATGAGAATAGTGCTTTATCCATGGGGCTATAGAGTCACCTGAGGGATCACTTTGCAAAAGGGAGGAAACTAGCACCAAAAACTAGACAACTAAAAGAAAAACTGGACACAACAAAAACTCCTAACTAGACTATATACAAGGTAGGTTTCCCTACCTCCAATGACTCAAGGTATAATCATGCAAATCCACTGAATGGATGGGGAAAATAAATACCATGGCGTGCTAACATGTGACAACTCCTAAGTTCCCATGGGCTCAGATATAAGTCGGCTCCTTGAATTCTAATTATGAGATTCTTAGCCTGCTCAACATCTCCAGATAAAGGGACGCATCCAAACAACCAGGCTTCATCAAAAATCTCAGACTTTAAAATCATCTCCACTTCATGTTGCCTGTCATTGATGAATTCATTTTGAAAGAGTCAAAGTATAAGGTTTTCAAGTTTCTCAACACATTTATGATCTTCTCTTGTACTTGGAAAACCCTCTATTTGAGTTTCTAGTAGTTGGTCATCATGGAGTCTTGAATTCATTTCTAACACTAGACACTCTTTCTTTTTCACTGGAATGATTTTTTTTGTATTCTCTATGAAATTATTCAATTATGAATGCACATCCTTTTCACATTGAATCTTCCTATGATGTATTTCGTCCTCTTCTTCCATCAAATCGCTCAAAGAGGAAACAATCATTCTTTCCATTTGGGTGCACATATGCTCTATTAAGTCTATCTCATCAAGAGAATTGATCATCAAGTGACATTGATGTAAGGAAAATTCTTTTAAAAGAGCATCATCATCTATGCCTTCATCTTGACATTTTTCAATCATTAAATCACAACACATTTCTTCAAGGCCAATTACTTGTCTAGTGCAAGGTACCATCATAATGTTTTCTTCAATGTGGTTTCCACTTGTGAACTAGAAAGCTTCAAATTCAGGTTTCATGCATGAGGAATAATAAGAACTTGATGTGTCATCTTCTCTTACTTGAAAGTTATCTTTCATTTCCATGTCTATTGTACTTGTCATTAAATATTCATCAATGTTTACACAAGCTTGGTGCATTAATTTTTCTTCATGACCATCTTCACAAAATGGGAAAAATTCATATTCCACTTGCATGTAACTTGGAAGGGGATCTCTTGACAGCCCAACATCTTTCTCTTGAAAAAGGTCTTCTATTCTTGTGATGATCATATCACTTCCTGAAAACTCTTCAACATCATCAAAAGTAAAGACTTCCATCTCAAGAATTAATGGAGATGTCTGCAAGATTTCACTTGAGGTTATTTCTTCACCATTGGTGGTACAAGATTGTGAAAAATATTCTAAAGAGTTGACTTCATCAATAGAGTCCTCGTCATTAATGATTAGGGATGAATTAATAGGAAGGTCTTCTCCAAAGAGAAAGTCATCATCTGAAACATTTAGGCACCAAGCAGGAATAAAAGTAGTATGAAATTTATCTTGATCTACATTTCCCCTATCTTTAATCATATCTTCTGTAATTCCCTGAGAAATACTTGATATCTCTTTTCCCTTCTCATTAGGATTGAGATGATTGAATATGTTCTCCTATTTTACATAACTAGACCCTTCTCCCATAGACATCATTTCTTGACCATTTCCTTGATTAGACATAGAATCCTCATCTTCTTTCATGCATGAAGATTTAGATGACTCATTTCTAACATTTGGATCAAGAGACATTTTGTTACCAAGGAAATAATTCTTGGATGAGTCTTCTTTCTCAAGTTCTCGCAGTGTTTGAAGTAAAGAAGGATGTAGGTTGTTAGGATCCAGGCATCCATTTCCATAGAATCTTTTTAAAAATTCAACTTGATTAGGATCAATACGAGCATTATTTTGATGAGCAATAGGTACAAAAATTAGGGCACCTTTTTGACCACCACTATCCATCTTTGATTGACATGAATCACTTTTCTGGTCAAACTCTTCCTTATAATTACACGTAGAACTTGTTTCTAAGGATGATTTGGGCTTGGGAGAGAAAAATTGATAATCTCTACCATCTTCTTGTTCAATCTTTTGCAATGTCTGGAGCAAAGATGGATGAGTCTCGCCTGGATCTAGTTTTTTTCCACCATAGAAACTCTTCAAAAAGCTAGCTTGTGTAGGATCAACAAAAATCTGATTTTGTTCAGGCAGAGGTGCATGAGAGATACTTTTATTATTCTTCATCATTGATTTAGATGAAAGACATTTTTCAATAAAGCCTTCTTTATCTTTATATGCTAAATCTTTTTCCAAAAAGGATTTTTGATCATGAAAAAGAAAACCATAATCCTTTCCATCCTCTTCTTCAATCTTTTGAAAAACTTGAAGTAAGTGGGGATGAACCGTTTTAGGATCCAGCCTCCTACCACCATAGAAACTCTTCAAGAAGCTAACTTGTAGAAGCTCATCAGGAATCTATTTCTTAGGATATTGAAAGTATTCATCATCACTATCACTATCACTGTCACCTTCAAATTTTCCCCTATACCAAACCATGATTCTGAATTTTTGCCTTCAAATAGAGTTGTTGATAACCAATCTTTTAAAATAGAGTCGCCAACCTTCATTCCAAGGAAGGTACCTTTAATCAACCATGTTGTTAATTATTGTTCACTTGGTTTTGAATGTGACCAATTTTTTGCCTATTTCTTCTTGGAATGACTACTATTCTTTCAACAATTAAAATGTTGTGGCTAATAGGAGCTCTTCACAAGATTTCCCCAAATTCTTATTCTTCTTCAAGAACTTGATTCACCAGATGGTATTGTTGAGCACTTCATCTACACCTCCAGGCTAGAGTGTTCAATTCTGAGATGATATCCTCCTAGGTGTCTTGGAAGCCAAGGTTCAGTTGGAGAACAGGAAAAATGTTCTCATGCGGAAGCACCATTATGCTTCATTACAGGCGACTGTCAATCTCTCTTGTTCGATCCCCAGCAGAGTCGCCAAAAATTTTTTGGTAAACAAATTTTTCATAGTAGAATTGGCCCAACAGAGTGTGTGGCAAACCGTTCACAACAGTTGGATAGGCCCTTGATATGTGGCCTTCCTCTGCGTTTAGAGGGGCAGCTCCCTCGTATGATATAATTTTGAAGCTTTTCAAATAGATATAAAATTAAAATTGATAGGGGAGAAAGCTCATGATGACGAATGCACCACATGACTTCAAGTCTTTCCCAAACTACTAAATTAAAACCGCTAATAACAACAATCAAGATCTACGCTTGAAAGCTATTACTAGCACAATGTTGATCCACATATTCATAAACATCTACATCATACCATGAGAATGCTCACTACAAAGAGAATCAACATTCTAAACAATTTAGATTTAGAATCAGAAAACTCAAATTGCACTTTCCTTTACTTTCTTGCACCAAGAACTTAAGAGGAATTTCTAATTATAAAGACAAATCTGTACATACTTTCCAAATATCATCTTCTAATCAAAATTTCTGCATAGTGTTTCCTTCTTCTAAAGCCAAAAAGTCCCCTTTACAAAGCCCAAAAGAGCCCTTATATAGACATAGAGGTTAATAACTACCTCTTTGTGGTTAATAACCACCTCCCAAATACATGATTTGGGTGAGGTTAATTAACCTCAACAAAATTAACCTCAAATAGCAATGACCACTAATTGAAATGTATATTTTGGAACATGTCTTTAGATGGCCAAATCATTGACTTGTTGTGTTGCTTGATAAGACTCTTCTTCATGATCATTGCCAAGTTTGACATATCGAGTATGGACAAAGAAATAATCTTTTGCAACATCAATTGCTCATGCACTGACTGTAGAAGGAAATGTAAATAGATCTACTTTCAACCAAGATCGTTTCATTTGATTAAAGAGTTGCAATGCCCCCTCGCCAAGCCCACTCTGGGCATATCCATTTTCCAATGTTTCTAGACTGGCACAAGCACTGATGACACTAACAAAAGTTAAATAGTCCAACGTCAAGCCTGTCATTTTCATAGTCTAAAAATTTCAAGGGCCTCTTGACCATGCTCATGCTGAGCATAACCCTATTCAACACATTCTTAAGAAACTGGTTATCAAGAATTGATTAAGCTTCATTCCTACCAACTACATGTGGCAAAAGAATCTAAAGAATTCCTCCCAATTTCCACTTTGAGTGTATCCTGCAACAAGTACATCTTTGAAGTAACCAGTTTTAATGGCTTCTATGTAAACTTGTTTGCCTTTCTCCAAGATTTTATATTTTGTGAACATTGTGACGATTGCATTTCCCACAAAAGTTTCTGAGTCAAATCTAAGTTTTATGACATGAGCATAGACCTTCTCCCATTGTTCCATAGCTAATAGGCTTGCACATGCACTCAAAGTGCTGGATATAATGAAATGGTTCATTTTGATGTCTTAGCAATGCATTTCATAAAAAAGGTTCAAAGCTTCTTCTGCATATCCAGATATAACTGCAGTCTAAGACACCACATTTGACTAAGGCATCTGTTCTAAAAGCTTTAAAGCCTCGTCAAAAACACCATTTTGTGAATATCTAGTAATCATAACATTCCATGTGATAATGTCTACATTATGCATTGTGTCAAACAATTCACGCGCCTTAGCTATCTGATCACACTTGGCATACATGTCTATTAGGAAAGTCATAATAGTAACATCTATCAGCAATCCACTTTCAATTATTTTTATATGAATATCTATACCCTATTCCAAGGCTCCCAATTTGGCACACACTGGGAGCATGCTGGTGAAAATTGCCAAGTTGGGTATTACGTCTACAAACAGCATTAGCTTGAAAATGTTCAATAATTCTTACATTAATGCATTTCACAAATTTTAGTAGCGATATGCCATTGTAGAATCAAATGTTCATGGTCTGATCCGGAAGCCCATTTCAGATCTGCCGCGAGGATTTCATTGTAGGACCTAATTTTTACTCTCCTTTTTTCGTAGAATTTAGACCATCTAACATAAATTTATCTGTAGAATTTTGACTATCTAACATAGCTTCTAATTTCTCTGTGATGAATTGTATGAATTCTTCTTTGACAGGCTTTGATTTGATGTACAATGACATAAGGATGTCTACCACATCCAGAGATTGAACCAGCTTCCACATGAAAGGGGAAACCGATGTGCAAGTCTCTATCAGAGAATACTTTTGAATCGACTTCTTCCAGTAGTGACATCCACGCAACCTCTAAATCTTTCCAAGCAGGCAGAGCAGGATGACAACACAACGCTCTCTCCAAATCCTAGCCTAGTGTTTCTATTTGCTGAAGGATGTGCGGCTTGACTTGGAGAACAAAGCATCGTACATGGACTTCAATTCCACCTCTATCACTGTAAATATATGCTCTGGAGATAAATGAGATTTTTCACTAAAGAAGAATTTTTCTCATCCATTCATTCGAGCTCTCATGAATATATAGATTTTTTTACCTTTGCATATTCATTTGAAACAGAGCCTAGGAAAAACAAAGGATATAATTTTTGGATGCTTCTATACCCTCATGATATTCCCAAACATCACGAATTGTTGTTGACGCAATATTCCAATCTTTCTCCCACTTCTTTAGCCAATATAAGTTCTTAGGTACTTGTAATAGTGACAAGATCACCCTCTGAATCCTTGTATTTGATTAGAATGACCCTAGGATTAGGGTACTTCCCTCTCACTATTTCTCTCAATTTTGAAAGCCTGCAATTTAATGGCTCCTCTACAAGCCTGATATCATCTTGATATATAAACTTCATTGCTCTACTTTCAACTTCCTCCAATGCTGTTGCTGACTATGATAATGGTTTGCATCAAAATAAGCTTCATTCTTAACGTTCTTAAAGGTTAATTTTTTTGAACATATCTTAACCTTTTTTTTTTGTGTTTGGCAAGTTAATGGTTAAGATCTTGAGCTCATCTTAACCTCTTTTAAGAAGTTAATTTTGGAGGCTTACATTAACCTTTTGAGAGGTTAATAAAAATGTGTTTTTGAATGCTATCATTAACCTTTTGAGAGGTTAATGAAAACGTGTTTTTGGTGGCTTTCATTAACCTTTTGAGAGGTTAAGAAAAACATGTTTTTAGACGTTATCATTAACCTTTTGAGAGGTTAATGAAAACATTTTTTTTGAGGCTATCATTAACCTACAATAACTTGAGGCTCAGAAGTCAAATTTTAAAAATTTCAAGTGTTGTGCGGAGCTGGGAACGAGCCAAGAACGTGAAGATTTAGAAACTCATAGAAACTAGGAGATAAAATGGTCAATTTAAAGCTTAAAATCAGGCAAGTTTCAAAAATTAACCAAGGCTTATAAAATTGAAAGAATTTTATAACCGGGCAACAAGTAGTAAAAACAATTTTTAGATATTTGAAGGGCACACCTAATTTTTAGTTGTGGTATGACAAATCAAATGAATTTACTTTATGTGTATATATTGATGCAAATTGGGCAGGAAATATGGATGATAGAAAGAGTACAAGTAGTGGACCATTTCTCCTTGGAGAAAGATTGGCTTCTTGCTTAAGCAAGAAATGGGACTGTATTATACAAAGTACAATAGAAGCAAACTATGTAGCAACAAAAAAAAAAATCAATCAAATTTTGCGAATGAAACAGATGTTGAAGGATATTGGGATAGAGTTTTTAGAACCTATTATCATACATTGTGATAACACAAGTACATTGATTATGTCTAAGAATCATGTGTTACATTCTAAGACAAAGAACAAATCTATTATGTATCATGTTTTGAGAGAGAAAGTTGTAGAGAAAGAGATCAGATTGGAGTATGTGAATATAAAGGAGCAAATTATGGATTTTTTTACAAAGCCTTTGACTAAGGATTCATTTGAGTATTTTAGAGGTATGCTTAGGGTTATGTCGTGACCTAATTTAGAGTAGATGATGAAGAGATTGCATCAATCTAATGAAACATAGCACTATTTTTTATCTAGATTGAATGCTAATGCTTCCTCTATAGGGGAGTATCTGTGTTTGGGAAGAGTCATAAAGGACTTCTATGATTCTTCTACTTTCTCTCCTCTCTCCCAAACCTAAACTAGACTCACTACTTATACTTACCAAAATGGCTTATAGAAGATTCTAGATCTTTACAATAGAGGAGGACCTCAATTTGGTCTGCACACATCCCAGTGCATGATCCTTGCATTAAATTTGTGACTCAAATTAAATAAACAATCTATCTCTCACTAGAACCAAGATTGACAAACTCAATCAAAGAAGGAACCAAGAATCAAAAAATTAATGAGCTTAGTTGGCACTTGAAGGAACTCAGGAACCACATGACTTGGTCAAAATAGGAACTCAACCAACATAGGGAACTCAGTCATCACTGTAACTCGTAAATAATAGCACTCAAACAATATAAGAACTCGACAATAACTACAAGTTGGAAATGACAAATAGAATGCACAAAAATGAGTAAGATAATGAGGCAACCTGGGATTCTCTTACATCATAAAAAGGTGGTGAATGCTATTATAGGAGATGGAGGAGACATATCTAATGAGATTTTGATAAGTAAGGTATTGAGGGCTCTACTCCCTATCTATGCAATTAGAGTATCTACAATTTAATAACTAAGATGTACACCTAGCAATGATTTGACATTGGATAGTCTAATTAGTAAAGTCATTGCATTTGAACTATCAAATTTTGATAATTACTCCTCTACTAGTGTTGAATTTCTATTTAAGGCACAACTAACCCTTGATGGATAAAAGAAAAAGAAGAAAAGAAAGTATGTATAAAGTGACAGTAGATCTAATGATGATCTTGATGAGCTTGAAGTATTATTGGCCAAAAGACTACCTAGAGGAAACGGCAAATACAAAGGTAAACTTTATATTATTTGTTTTATATGTAACAACATTGGCCATATTGCTACTAAATATCTTGATAGAGATGAAAAGGAGTAAATGAAAGACTTCAAGTATAGAGGAAGGAAAGACAATAGATAAAATTGAAGTAATAAAGATAAAGGTAAGAAATCTTGCTGTATTATTGAAGAAGATGGTTCTAATTGTAAATATGATGACCATGATGAAGAAGTTATTTATGTTGCAATGAAATATGATTCTAATGAAGATGAGAAAACCACATTGATTCCACATGTGAATAAGAATGATAGACGGATAATTGATAGTGGTTTCTCACATCATATGATTAGTGATACAAATAAGTTTGAGAAGTTAGAAAATTTAATGGAATTAGTGTTAAGTTTGGAAATGATGCGCCATGTTATGTAAAGGTAAAGGATCAATTATATTGAATGATAAGTTTAAATTTGATGATGCATATTGGCTTGATGGTTTAGAATATCTTTTTTTGAGTGTGGCATAGTTGATCAGTTTAGGCTACATAATTGATTTCCAAAGCAAGAAGTCAAAGATCTATGATGCTACTAGTGAACTAGTTGGAAGTGGGGAGAAAACAAGAGGTAACTTGTTCCATCTAGACCTATATGAAGATACTTGTCTATTTGCAAAAATTGAGGATGTTTGGTTATGACATAAGAGGTTATGTCATGTGAATTTTGATAACTTGGTAATCATTAGTAAGATGAAGAGAGTTATAGGGTTACCAAGATTAAGCAAACCTAATAAGGTGATGTGCAAACAATGTCAAATGAGCAAAATGGAAAAGTCTAGTAGCAAGAGCAAGACCTATTTTTTAATGATATTTTAGAGTTATTTCATACTAATTAATGTGGTCATATTGGAGTGTAAAGATATTATGGTGGAAAATGTAAAGATATTATGGTGGAAAATATCTAATTATGTGTGTTGATGACTTTTATAGAATGGTGTTTGTGATGTTTCTTAAACAAAAATCTGATGTGTTTTAAATGTTTAAGTGGAATTTGTCTAGAGTTGAAAAGGAAATAGGAAGGAGTCTATGTTGGAATTCTTTTAGAATAACTAAGAGGGGGGGTGAATCAGTTATTCAAGGTCTAGATGTACAAAATAAAAAATTTCACTATTCATTGAACCCATATAACATCCTTAACCATGCATGCATTCATTGTGTGTTAACCAAAACTAATATGTTACTGTAAAATTAACGTGCAAAAATGTAAAGCATAAAACACAACATATCCAGCAGCACATTTGACACAATGATTTAATGTGAAAACCCAATTTGGGAAAAACCACCAGTAACATGCTACTTCTTTTTCACTCTTCTAAAATGATGCCTTGTTAAAGGCCAACCTTGTCAAAGGTTACAACAGACACTATTAAATGTGACTCAGTTAAGGGATTTCAATCACTCGGTTAAAAGCAAGCCTTGTTAGAGGACTTTAGGCCATTCACTTGGAATTCCACCCTGTTGAAGGATTTTCCAATGATTGTTAAGTCAACCTTTCTTCACAGGATTAACCCTAATCTAATACAATTGTTAGAAAGTAATAGTAGAGCTTTGATTTGATACAACTTACAACCTTACTTAAAAATTACAGATCACTATTTAGTCCTCAACTCTAGTTGTCTTCCAATCTTTGCAACTCTAATAGCTTGTTCACCCTTCAAGCATCCATCCTCTTTAAGCATTCTTTCTTAGTTCATCATTCCAGACTTCTTCTCTTGGGTCACTTGATGAAGCAAACCCTCTTTCTTCTCCTTGTCAATTTTTCACTTCCAAAACTCTCTAACCTCTTTCCTTCATGACTAGATATCCCTACATATAAGTATTTAGAACTCTTTTTCCCACTCATTGTCCATCACAAAAATTAGGGTTTTTGATGGATTAGGTAGGATACAATGTATCTACCCCATATCTTGTCTTTTTTAGAAACTTCTCCTAGAATCCATTTGAATTTTCCTCCAAAATGGTTTACATAAGATTTTGTGCCTCCAACTCATTAATCTTATCTTCCTCCTGATTTACAAGCTCTAAGAAAACAAACTTGTTGGCTTTTATTTGGCAAATCTTAGATCTTTTTCATAATGCAATAGCTTAGCATTAACAATTTACCGATGCTCAGCACATACTATGTTACTTGACATCTATTGTAAAATCACTCAGCATCAACTAGATTTTACTAGTGCTCAACATCAATTGAAAATCACTTGGCTTCTACTATCTTTCTTGGCACCTACTAACTTTGCTCAGTATCCACTAGAAATTGCTTTCATTCGGCTCCAACTAACTTTTTGCTTAACTTGCACTAACTTTGCTTGACACCTTCTATCAACATGGTCAAGCTTAGCAAATGAACTTTGTTCAACATTATTCTTCTAAACTTTCTAAGTGTAGCCAATCATTTTGTAACCTCAAGTAGATCATTAATACATTATGTTATCACTATCTTAATTGATTCTTACACTTCAATACATAATCATAACTCAACCTTTCCTCTAGGTACTTTTGTTACATCTTGTTGATCAAATCCTCTTCATCAATCAACTAATTTATAGTGCTTGAAACATATAAGCAATTGTCTTACTAGCATATAACAAGTTTGACATCAATAACAAAATAATGATTGAAAACACACAGTCTTCTTACAACAATCTTTCCATTCAAATGATCTTTTCAATCATATATCAACAGTCTAAAGTGCTTGAGATCAGATGGAGGAGGTGAATTCATATCAGATGAGTTCAACATGTTTTGCAATGACAAAGGCATCAAGAGACAAATGAGTACACCTATGGCTCTACCACAAAATGGTATAGCTAAAAAAAGGAATATAGATCAATTATGGATTGTGTATGAACATTTCTGATGGAGAAGAATGTTTCATAGAAATATTGGAGAGAAGTTGTAAGTACCTTAGAATATACTCTGAACTGAGTACAAGTGAAGAAAGGTACACACAAAACACCTTTTGAACATTGGTATGGTTATGCACCTAATGTGAATTATTTAAAAGTTTTTGGAAGCAAGTGTTACATATTGAAAGATGAAAGAAAAGGTAAACTTGATGCAAAAAGTGATGAAGCCATATTTTAGGTTATTCCACTAAAAGAAAATCTTACAATTGTTTTGATTCTAACACTAGAAAGATTATGGAAAGTGAAAATGTTGGAGCTAATAAATTTATAGAGAAGAATGCAAGAAAGAACCTAAAGACTATGAAATTTTCTTCTATATCTATGAAGGTGAACCTAGCACCTTACTTGAACTAGAGAAGGTAGTTATCAAGCATTAGCAACTAGGCACTATCAAGGTTTAGCAAAGTGTCTACAAACTATTGAGCATCAGGATACAGGAGCCAAGTCATAGAAAGACACTATTGACCATTAGACAGAGGAAGCCAAGTTGCAACAAAAGATAATTAAAGAAGAAGAGCAAGCTGAATCCAATGAACAAGAAGAAGAAGAAATGATGGGGATACAACCCAAGAACAAAATGGACACAACAGAAAGGGAAAATTATATTAACTGAGAAAATAAGCTAGTACAAACAGTATAGGAAAATAAACTTCAAAATCTGCCCTAAGGGCTTACAATAGCATAAATCTGGAGATAATTTCTCCTTTCAGTACCTCCTCTCAAACTCCACTCCGAACTGCCTTTTACAATGCCATAAATCTCCTTAAATAGACCCCAGAGGGTTAAGGACTAGGAGTACATTCTAGAAAGTGCTAGTAGGCATCCACCAACCAAATAGAAGGTTCCAAAAGCTGCGTTAGAAGTCAGTGTAAATCTAGAAGAATCCAAAAATGGTAATCAAACTTTCGGGAGGCATAACTTTTGAACCGTAGCTCCGATTGACGAACCGATTACATTTTTGAAAAGCTCTCAAAGTGATCTATAGCCCTATGGACCAGCTTCACTCGTCCCCCATTTTTTGGCCCTCTTTGAGGTCATTTAATTCCCCTAACCTGACTTTGAAGCATTCTTAGGAGGTCTCAAAAACTCGAAAAAATTGCAATAACTTTCAAACTGTGGGGCCTTTTGACCTGATTCTTTTTCTGGAATGCTCCAAATCACAATTACATTCATCTGGCCAATTCACACCTTCTAGGTCACCAAAATGATGGCCAAATTGCATGCTCCTAATTTTTTGGGATTTTCTAGCACACTGATAGTTGAACTGTGAGAGTTGGAACCTTTATTTCACCCAAATGGGTATCCAAAAATGAAAAGACATGAAACAGAAACTAAGTCTAAGTACATTTTTTTGGGTGACACAGGATTGCCCTTATACCTCTAGATGCTCCTGCATCAGACACCCAGGGTAGATTGAAAAGTGACCTTGTCACTTTATGAATGGTAGAGAAAATCCCAAATGCGAAACCTCAACTGCTGAAATCCAAGTTGAGTCCTCAATCGACCGTCCTTTCCACTTCACCAAATACTCTTCATACTGCCTATTTCTGGTACTCCTACCCACACGATGATCTAGAATGTCATCTATCTCCTCCTTCTTAGAAGCAAGAATTGGACATGGTTCTAACACCAGCTCCTCATCTGCACCATCATCATGATACTCTGTTAAATCTGCAATGTTGAAAATGGGAGAAATGTGAATACCATTTGGCAGCTCCACTTCATATGCATTTCCTGAGTCATGTTTCTTCAAAAAAATTCAGGGGCCAAATTTCTTCATTTTCAGCTTGTTGTAAGTACCGGCTAGAAATCTTTCTTTTCGTAAGTGCACCATGACTAAATCCCCTACTTGGAATTCTTTATGTCTTCTCCTTTGATCAGCCCTAGCTTTATACTCTTGATTCATCTTGGTAATGTGTGCTTGAACCTCCTCATGTAGACGCTTGATATGTTCAGCAAATTCCTCAGCTTCAGCACTTGTCCTCTCCCCTTGTTCTATCTTCCTCAGCTCTGGTGCAGTCCTTGGGCTATTCCCATACACAATTTTGAATGGTGATTTTCCAGTACTCCTATTTACAGAGTTATTATAAGAAAACTCTACCTATGGTAGAATCAAATCCATCGCTTGGGCTTATCCCCAACTAAACATCTCAGCAAATTGCCCAGACTTCTATTTACCACTTATGTTTGGCCATCAGTTTGTGGGTGATGCGTGGAACTAAATTTCAAGTCTGTTCTTAACTTTTTCCAAAATGTCCTCCAGAAATACCCCACAAATTTAGTATCTCTATCAGAAACTATACTCCTTGGAAGACCATGTAGTCTTACCACCTCTTTGAAAAACAAGTCTACAATATGGACAGCATCATGAGTTTTGTGGCATGGAATGAAATGTGCCATTTTGGAGAACCTATCAACCACCACGAATATTGAGTCATTGCCCCTTTGTGTCCTTGGAAATCCAAGAAAAAAATCCATACGTACGTCCTCCCATGGCCTTGATGGAACAGGAAATTCCTGATATAGGCCAGTATTGTGACTAAACCCTTTGGCAACTTGACAAACCTGGCAACTCTGTACAAACTTCTTCACATCCTGTGAGATTTGAGGCCAAAAATAATGTTCTCTAAGAATGGCAATGGTCTTATCTCAACCAAAATGTCTTGCCATCCCTCCACTGTGTTTCTCCTTAATTAGATTTTCCCTCATGGAACTCCTTGGAATGCACAATTGACTACCCTTGAACAACATGCCATCCTGAATCAAATAGTCTAACCACTTGGTTCTATCTACAACAACAGGTTCTTTACAAGCTTTCCATGCTTCAAAAAAATCAGGATCCTCGAGGTACAAATTTTTGAGTTCATCAAACCCAACTACTTCAACCTACATTACTATAAGCAACAATTGTCTCCTACTTAGTGTGTCTGCAACCCTATTAGATTTTCCACTTCTATGCTTCAACACAAATGTATAACTCTACAAAAACTCTACCCACTTCATATGCCTCTGATTTAATTTACCTTGGCTATTAAGGTACTGTAATGCCTGATGATCAGTATACAAAACAAATTCCTTTGGCAATAAATAATGTCTCCATTTCTTTAAG
Organism: Cupressus sempervirens; assembly: GCA_028749045.1. Taxonomy (NCBI): domain Eukaryota; kingdom Viridiplantae; phylum Streptophyta; class Pinopsida; order Cupressales; family Cupressaceae; genus Cupressus; species Cupressus sempervirens. The sequence continues at coordinate 59,478,802 of CM053783.1, forward strand.
GCCTGAACTATTGCATAGAACTCTTGATCATAAATAGAATACTTCTTCTTTGCATCATTCAATTTTTCACTAAAATATGCAATAGGCTTACCTTCTTGGCTTAATACAGCCCCAATAGCGTTGCCACTGGCATCACAATCCACCTGGAAAACCTTTCTAAAATTTGGAAGTGCCAACACAGGCTATTCTGTTACCTTCTTCTTCAGCAATTCAAAACTTCTCGCAGCTACTGCTGTCCATTTGAACTCTTTTATATCCCCTCTTATTGTGTCAGTTAGGGGTGCACATATGCCACTAAAATTCTTAATAAACTTCTTGTAAAAACTAACCAGACCATGAAATGATCTTACCTCAGTAGAAAACCTCGGAATAGGCCATTCCAAGATGGCTTTTACCTTCTCTGGATCCATTTTGAGACCTTCAGGTGATATAACAAACCCCAAATAGACTAACTCCCTTTTTGAAAAGATACATTTCTTCAGATTAATTAATAGTTTCTCTTCCCTTAGCCTTTCAAGGACACTGCGAATATGCAATAAATGTTCTTCCAAAATCTTGTTGAAAATTAAAATATCATCCAAATAGACAATAACAAATTTTCCCAAGAACTTCTTAAGTACCTCATTCATGAGCCGCATGAAGGTTCTTGGGGTGTTCGTCAATCCAAAGGGCATGATTAACCACTCATAAAGACCCTCCTTGGTCTTGAAGGCTATTTTCCACTCATCTCCTTCTCGAATCTATATCTGGTGATAACCACTCTTCAGATCTATCTTTGTGAAGTACTGAGCTCCACTCAAGCAGTCCATAAGATCATCCATCCTTGGCAAAGGAAATTGGTACTTGATGGTTATCCTATTTATAGCTTGAGAATCTGTACACATCCTCCACTCTCCATCCTTCTTTGGTGCAAGTACTAAAGGTACTGCACATGGACTCAAGCTCTCTCGAATCAAGCCCTTCCTCAATAGCTCCTGAACCTATCTATTTAGCTCCTCTATTTCAGTAGGAGTCATCCTGTGAGCAGCCTTGTTAGGCAAACTAGCTCCTGGAATCAGATCTATCTGATGACTTATTTGCCTTATTGGTGGCAATCCATCTGGAACATTATCAGTGATAATATCTCCAATTTCCTAGGAATCAAAGCATAGCTCATATGCTGATGTTTTATGCCATCTAAAAACTTTCTTCCATCAACAAGACAAATCCTAGCACTACTACATACCTTTTCACCTTCCTTTTTCATGGGCTTCAATTTGTGGCAAACTCCATCCTTTGTTAGAGACTATGTGTTTGCATGTCCATCATGCACTGCATGTCTATCAAACTGCCATGGTCTACCCAACAATAGATGGAAAACATCCATCGAAATAATATCACAGAGAACTTCATCATGGTAACTTCCAATTTTGAATTTTACTAAACATTATTCACTTACCAAGACCTTATGATCATCTTTTACCCAAGAAATCTGATAGGGTTGGGGATGTTTCTCCCTCTTGAGCTTCAGCTTAGAGACCATCTCTTCTGATACCAAGTTATCAGTGCTACCACCATCAATGATCACGTCACAACATTTATCCTCACACTTGCATCTGGTACGGAACAAACTCCTCTGTTGTCCTGGTTCAATCTCTCCACTTAGTAGGACTCTTTCATTTACCAAGGTCTCTCCTCTTTTTGCATCCTCTGAATGTGATGATTGTGCATCCTCATCCACATGAGCAACCCTAGCTTGGCCCTCAGCTCTCCTATCTGTCCTTCCTTGTCGTTGAGGGCATTCAAATGCACGATGACCTTCTTCATTGCAATGGAAATAGGTACCAGGGAAGCCTCCTCTTCCTTGTCCACATCCTCTACCTCTTCCTCTCTGATTTCCAAAGTCTTGATCATGGGAGCGATTGAAACCCTCACTCCTTTGGTTCCTGCTAGTACCCACATCTTCATTTTTTTTTTGGGTTTCATTGTAGCGTCCAGATGATCTACCGCTTCCCCTTCCTCCTTGACCGCACCCTCTTTGTCTTCCTTCAAACCTTTTATTCAACTTCTCTTCAACTCGTAGGGAAAACTGGTATGCCTCTTCAACGCTGGTCATTCTTACCAGACTTAATTCCTCCTGGATGCTAGGTCGCAACCCACTGATATAATGAGCAACCTTCTCCTTATTTTCTTTTGCATGCCCTGCTCTAATCAAGAGTCGGTAAAATTCCTCTGTATATTCTTGGACTAATCTTCCTGCTTGCTTTAACCCATGCATCTTCTTAAACAAATCAAGCTCGTAGTCTATAGGAATGAACTGCTTCTTCAATTTGTCCACCATGCGATCCCATCTTGTGATCTTCTCCTTTCCTCTTCTATTTCTTTCCAATTGAACCTCTTGCCACCAAATTTTGGCATGGCCTTTCAGTTTTTCCTTTGTAAACTTAACCCTATCTAGGTCCCTGATATCCTCATACTCAAAGTATTCTTTCAGTTCATTGATCCAATCGATCAACTCATCTGGTTTCAGATTTCCTGAAAATACACCCACTTCAATTGTAGGCCTTTTCTCAAACCTAGTAATGGACCTAAAAAGCCTTTCCTCTGCATGATTTAGAACTTCCCTGTCAAATTCCTCTTCTAGTCCCATTACTTCTTCTTCATTGTCATCCTCACTGTTGTCACCTGCGGCAACATTTGCTCCTCTATGGAGCTCCTCTTGCATTTCTTGCACCTGCCTTTGGAGGGCTCTAACCTCCTTAGGATTAATAGCTATGGCCCTTCCACCACACTCTCTTTGTGGAGGCATCTTCTAACTCGAACCCACAACCACATAGTCCTAGTCCAAACTACCTCACAGTCGGCGCTCTGTCTACACACTCAGGAAAACCCGCTCTGATACCACTTGATGGGGACACAACCCAAGAACAAAATGGACACAACAAAAAGGGAAAATTATATTAACTGAGAAAATAAGCTAGTACAAATAGTACAATAAAATAAACTTCAAAATATGCCCTGAGGGCTTACAATAGCATAAATCTGGAGATAATTTCTCCTTTCAGTACCTCCTCTCAAACTCCACTCCGAACTGCCTTTTACAATCCCAGAAATCTCCTTAAATAGACCCCGAAGGGTTAAGGACTAGGAGTACATTATAGAAAGTGCTAGTAGGCATCCACCAACCAAATAGAAGGTTCCAGAAGCTGCGTTAGAAGTCGGTGCAAATCTAGAAGAATCTAGAAATGGTAACCAAACTTCCGGGAGGCATAACTTTTGAACCGTAGCTCTGATTGATGAACCGTTTACATTTTTGAAAATCTCTCAAAGTGCTCTATAGCCCTATGGACCAGCTTCACTCATTCCCCATTTTTTATCCCTTTTCAAGGTCATTTAATGCACCTAACTTGACTTTGAAGCATTCTTAGGAGGTCTCCAAAACCCAAAAAATTGCAATAACTTTCAAACTGTGGGGCCTTTTGACCTGATTCTTTTTCTGGAATGCTCCAAATCACAATTACATTCATCTAGCCAATTCACACCTTTTAGATCACCAAAATGATATCCAAATTGCATGCTCCTATTTTTTCAAGATTTTCTAGCACACTGATAGTTGAATTGTGAGAGTTGGAACCTTTATTTGACCCAAATGGGTATCCAAAAATGAAAAGACATGAAACAGAAACTAACTCTAAGTACATTTTTTTGGGTGACACAAGGTTGCCCTTGTACCTCTATATGCTCCTGCATCAAGAAACAACACCTGAACCTACTTTGGCATAATATGTGAGAGGACATCATGCGCTAGATCAAATCATTGGAGACAAAGATTCAAGAATCATGAACAGAAGAAGACAAAAGAATTATACATGTTTATTGTGTGAATTTGAACCTAAATCAGTCAAAGATGCTTTGGAAAATGAAGATTGGATCAAGGCAATGAATGAAGAAATTGAGAAAATTGAGAAGAAGAAAAAAGACATGGACATTAGTACCTAGACCAAAGGGATAATAATGTGATTGGAACTAAGTGGTTTTTCATAAAAAAGTTGAATGAGAAAGGTGAAGTCACAAGGGACAAGGCAAGACTAGTTTGTAAGGGATATGCACAAAAAGAAGTTGACTATGGTGAAACGTGTGCCCCAGTTGCAAGGTTGGAAGGAGTGAGAAATTTTCTTGCATATGCTTCTTACAAAGAATTCAAAGTATATCAAATGGATTTCAAATCTACATTTCTGAATGTAATTTTAGAGGAAGAAGTCTATAGTGAACAACCTAAAGGATTTGTTGATCCAAACAAGAGAAATGTGATATGTAAGTTACACAAAGCTTTATATGGTTTGAAGCAAGCCCCTAGAACATGGTATAAAAGGTTACACAATTATTTCATGAAAATTGGGTTTTTAAGAACTAGTGACAATAGTAATCTATATTTGAAAAGTGAATTTAAAAGAACTTTAGATATTTCTAGCTGAATTTTTGTTGATTATATCATATTTACAAGAAAATATTCAATGCGTAAGTCATTTGTTGTTCAAATGATGAAGGAATTTGAGATGTCAATGTTTGGAGAGATCAAATTCTTTTTGGGATTACAATTCTATCAAATGTAAGGTGACATATACATTATACAATATAAGTATGTCAAGGAGATATTGAAGACTTTTGGAATGGAAGACTCAAGACCAGTTGGAACACCTATGGTGACTAGACATAAATTGTCAAACAATGATAATTCTGTTGAGGTGAATCAAACATTATACAAGTCAATGATTGGAAAAAAACAATATGTTGTACATAGAAGACTTGGCATTGCATTAGCATTTGACATTGCTGCTAGATACTTTGCTAATCCAAGAAAAAATTAGATGGTGGAAGTAAAGAGGGTACTGAGATACTTGAAAGAAGCAAAAGACTATGGATTATTGTACAAGAAGAGTACAAGTTTGAATTCAAGGTCTACATAGATGTTGACTAGGAAGGAAATGTTGATGATAGAAAAAAGTACAATTGGAAGAGATTTCTTTATAGGAAAGAGACTAATTTCATGGACAAGTAAGAAGTAGAACTATATTTTACAATTTGTAGTAGAGGTTGAAAATGTTGTTGCAGCAGTAAATTGTTCAAATATTGTGTGGATCAAGCAATTGTTGAAAGGTATGAAGGAAGAGATCATTGAACCTATTGTTATTTATTGTGATAACACAAGTGTTATAAAAAAATCAAAGAACCATGTAATGCATGAAAAGATTGAACATTTTGAGATCAAGTATCATTACTTGAGAGAGCTGGTCCAAGATAAAGAAGTGAGATTGGAACATGTAAACACAAACGAATAGATAGTTGACATATTTACAAAGGCACTACCTAAGCCTACTTTTGAGTATCTAAGAGGTAACTTAGGGGTCATCCCCCTACTGGAAGAAAATTGAGAAGAGATGTTACATTACATCATTTTTTATGATCAAAATATCTTATAAGAATGATTGGGGAGGTTACACTTTAGGAGTTTCCTAAGGGTGTGAAAAACAAGACACTAAAATATGAGCAATGAAGTTGCAAAGAGTTAATGTTGGAGGGACATTTCTATATCAGTCAAAATAGTGACATGAAGATGTTATGTATGCTAGAGTAAAGAGATGAGATGAATGTGAATGGTTGATATCTTTGGAATTATTGTCAACGAAGGAGATGTGTGATAGTTACCATTCATATATTGAGGGAGATGTGTAGTTACTATTCAAAGAGAAAATCTATATGAAGTGATTGTTTTCAAAAAGGGAGATATGACAAAGATGGAGTATGTACTAAAATGACAGAGGGAGTATCACATAGTTGGTACTACTATAGTTGATGTTAGAGGGAGCATCTAGAGATTCCATTGAATGAGAATAAGAATGAAATTAAGAAAGAGAGAACAAACATAGAGGGAGTTGATAGTACAAGTCAATGAAGATTTTGGATTGCATGGTAACTACAGGTGTTATCATCATTGCCAAAGAGGGAGATTGTTGGAAACTACGATTGGAACAATTTTTATGTTTTCATTGATGTCAAACATATCGGTAAGACATTTTCTAACCACCGAAGAGACATTTACTAAATAGTGTAGAGTGTCATATCATTTGATTGATTAAGAGCATTTGAAAAGAGGAGATAGAAAGGTGAGATAGTGATGTTGATGAGTGATGTGAAGTTAATTATTATGGAATTTCAATGGGCATTTGATATGTTAGTCCTTGATAAGGTAATGTGTTATTTAATCATTACATGAAGTGAAGAAGATAGTTAAAATTGATGTATAAGTGAAATGACATAGTTAAAATTGATGTATAAGTGAAATGACAAGAGTTGAGTTAAACTAAGAATGACCAAGTATTGGTGTTGGTTAGTCAATGAAGGAACTAAAATGGAAGATTAAGGAACTTGAGTATAAGTCAAACAAACAATTCAAGATGAGTAACAGTTATTGCAGAGCAAGTTGATGAAGGAAGGTTAGTAGTGACCAAGTGTAGTTATAGTCAGGTAAGCTAGCGAATGTCAAGAGAAACATAATAGTAAATGTTGAGCTATACTACGATGACAAGTAGAAAAACTTAGTCATTGTTGAGTGATAGTAAAAGTTACAGTGTGTGAAAGAATTTTGAGGTGGATAGAGTTGAAATTGCAGATTAGTCAAAACACGTGGATGATAAGGATTGATGATCTGGAGTATTTAATACAAAAAGAGAGTTTTCTATGTGATCAAAGGAAAGGATTTAATCAAAATTTTCTAGATGTATCAAGAAAAGAGAAGGAGAAAAAAATGATGGAAGGATTTGATGAATTGAACCTAACCCTAAGATCTGAAATGATGTTTAAGTAGAAAAAGGTCAAAATTACCTATTTAAGAAGGCACAAAAGATGTTAATTAAGGTTGGTTATTGTTAATTGGAAATATTAAGGAGAACCTATGAGGAGAAGATTAGTAGAGCAGAAATGTGAAAATTTTGATGAAGTATGATTGCTTGAAGGGATGCAAAGAAGATCATTGATGGAGATGACAATGAAGGCTAGTCAATGAACCAATAGATGAGTGAATGGAGATTTGAATTTATAAAGTGAGTTGTATGTTTTATAGATCAAACCTTCTATTACATTCTATCCATTATGACATTTAAATCTTTTAATCAAGGTTGACCTAGTAGCTATTTTGTAAATCCTTTAATCAAGGTGACATTATAATGGAATGATTCAAAGTCCTCTAACAAGGCCACTCCTAATAAAGTGATGAAATCCTTTCATAGGGTCACATTTAACAGTGTGTTGTGTAACCTTTAACAAGGTTGGCTCTTAATTGAGCTCACTTCAAAAGAGTGAAAATTTGTGGTAGCATGTTACTTGTTTGTTTTTCCCAAATTGGGTTTACACATTAATTCCTAGTGTCGAAGATTTCATGGAGAGATGAAGGGTGTGCAAGAGGTCTAGTAGAGAATTTTGGGCATGATTCAGGAGATTATGGAGGCTAAGTGTGATGTGATTTTTCCCTTGGAAAGAGAGGACACTGAGGTGGTGAAGAGATTGGGGATTCATGGGTTATCCAAGAATTCTACATGTCTCAAGAGAGGTCGAAAGGTGAAGCCAAAAAATCATAGGGTTGGTAGTTGGTAACTCCCTCCTAATGGGATCTTGAAGATTAATACCGATGGATCTTCAAGGGGCAATCTTAGGCCTGCTGGTATTGGGGGGACTGGTAGGGTTTCTACAGGTTCAATGATATTCTTCTTTTCAATCCATGAGGGGATGGAGACTATCAACATTATGGAAGGGATGGTTATTCTCTGTGCTTTGGAGAGGGCTCATGCTTTGGGGTGGAGAAAGATTATATGTGAAGCCAATTCCTAGGTTATGATCAATTTTCTTATAGAGTGAAAAGTGGTGGGTGTTAGTTGGCAGTTGGTTATGATTGTGCAACAAATTTTGCAGGTTAGTTCATTACTAGAAATGGTGTCCTTTGTTCATATTCTGAGGAAGTGGAATCGGGCTGCTGATTGCTTGGCAAAATGGGCTTCTAATCATTTAGGTGGCTAGAAAATAGAGGAGTGGAAGATGGTCCCTATGGTTCTTTGCCAAGATTTGGGGAGAATTCTTGCTAAAGATAGAGATGGAAATAGAGTTGGATGATTCTTTTCTGTTGTAATTGTTGGTTTCTAAGACTTCGGTCCTTTTCTTTCTTTGCAATGGTCCTTTCTAATTTTCAATAAAACTTTTACCCCTTTTATTTTATTTTTAAAATCCTAGTGTCAAAGTGTTACTTACAAGTGTGGATAGTTCTTTATGCATGCTATTTTTACATTTTTTATTTAATATTCATTGGCACACATAGAGAGAACAAAAAATCAAAGCATGTTAAATTTCTGATGATGTGTTATATCGACTGAATTTTTTATGAGATTGATTGAGTTATTTGAGATTGTTAAGAGATAAATTGGTACATCTGGACCTAAGGATAATTGATTCACCCCCTAAGTTATTCTAAAACATTCTAACAATTTAGGACTCTTTTATAATATGTTTTGAATTTCTTTGTGTTTTTTGAAGTTTTATAAAAAATTTAGATTTTTGGATAAAAACACACAATGAAATCATGCAAGGAGAAAATTCCTAATGCTCAATTGATGCATGTCTCCTCTTTTTTTCCAAGTGGGAAAGGTGTTATATATTCAAGCACATCAAACATGCCAATAACCTATTCAGATTTTTGGCAGGATGTACAAGTTTAACTAGGGGATGGGATGTCCTCAATATATGTAAGGTACATGAGGCCCAAATTCATAGATGAAGAGAACGTTGCCAAACATCTAAGAAGAAAAAATAACCCAATCTCCATTTTCACTTCCCAAAGGTATATAGTTCTTTGGGGCTTAGCCAATATTGACAATATTGCTACTTCCAAGAGGCTTGTCTTTAGATTCAAGCCCCACTATTTATACTCCATCAAAACACGAGAGTTGAGGTTATCCCCTAAAGTGATTACTTCTCTAGGAAACCCCCCTAAAAATAAAAAGAAAGATCCCTTATTTATGTTCTCCTCAAACTCATTAACAAGGATGTAAGAAGAAAACATAAATTAGAAAATATTGGGGATTAAAAGACAAAGGGGTTCATTTCAAGCCCAAACCCAAGTGTGAATGATTGATTTTAAGTCTTTTTTTCAATTTTGGGAAGAAATGCCAAACAAGTTGAAAAAAAGAAAGAAATTATATGATCCTAAAAAAGAAGGAAATGATCAATATTTACAATAAAAATAAGAAGGCTTAGAATGTGTGCACCTTGATTTCATGCTTTCCATTTTTTTCCACTTTTTGCTCCTTTGACCTCCAAGTTGCCTTCACAAACTTTAATCAAGTGCATGAAATTATGAAAAAATTATGATAATTAAAAGAAAATAAATTGAAATATTCAATTCCATCCAAAATGACAACTCATATCATGCATTGAATCGTGTGCAAATAAAGCTCAAGCTAATCACCAAATGCTCCTTTTTTTACTTTTTGCTTATGACCCACTCAACAAGATTTGAAAATTCAAAGAAAAGAACCTTAATAAAAACCAAAGAGATTTCCAAAAATGGAAGAATTTTAGCAATATCTATTGATTTGTGCCCTAGGGACCCATTTTTCCAAAATAGATCAATTTTTCTAAATCAAGTTTTTGAGCTATTTTATTGCATCTAAATTAATAACACAAAAAAGTAACCCCCTTTAGAATAATCATATCTTTCCAAAAATGTAAATGTTTACAAAAAAATCACTGATTTGTGACCAAAACTTAGTTTTCATTAATAAATAAAGAAAAAATATAAGTCATAGATATCATATCAAAAAAATCTGAATTTTTGACTAAGTCACCTCTGATTCATTCCAAACCTACTTAAAAAAATTCAAATCTGAATACTTGTCTATTTGGAAGATATGAACAAATCTTTTGAAACCTAGGGTTTGGCCTTCAAGTCAATTTGCACAAGGGTTAGCTTTAAAAACCATGGTGAGAATCCTCCAAAACCACTTGATTAGATCCAATTAGAAATGAGAAATTAATCTAAAATATAAGTAAATTAAACTAATAAACTCAAAAAAAATGCAAGAAAATGAAGCTAGAAACTTGGTTCTAGCCCCATAGTGGGTGCCAAAAAATGTAAGTCACACTTCTATAGACCATTATTCTCAAGAATACCCATGAGGAATCGGATCTCAAGAGGTGGTATATAGCTCTCTATCTAAGGCATGCAAGAGTGCAATGATAGTGTGGTGGCTCTCAAATGAGCCTAGTTAGGTAACCCTTGCAAGTTGTACCATAGAATGAGAGATTCAAAGGAGTAGAGGCAAGAGTGCCAATATCCAAGAATCAAAGTATGCAATACAAATGCAAGAACTAGATGATATGAAAAATCTAAGATAACAAAGAGTTACAAACCCCCTAGTTAGACTAGGTAAGCTAAAATATTGCATAAAGAAAACTAAGCTAAGAATGTAAGTAAAGCTGAATGCAAGTGCAAGATGAATGCTCCAAGTGCTCTAGAATGAAACCTGCAACATAACAATAGCATGAGACTATAATATATGAGAGAGTGGGGGGAGACTCATTTTTAAGAGAAATGGACAAAAGAGATTAAGAGGAAAAATCAAGGGTGGAGAATGAGTCTCATGTTGACTTTGTGCACATGAATCTCAACTACGCAAGATCAGTAGTGGTGTTTAAGAGGAAGAAGATGTATGGAGGAGAATTATACTTATTTTGGAAATAAATATTCCTCTCACATGGGAAAGTGTTCCCTCTATGTGTAAACAAAAAATACTTTTCTTTTTATTTTTTAAATAGAATTTTTTTTTCATGTGCACACATGGGAATAAAGAGACTTGTGGATTTTATTTAATTAAAAGGGGACAAGTTATTTTAATTTTTAAAAAGGCTTAGGATAAGGTAGTCAAACCATAAGTTATAATCAATTAAATAGCAATGTGATGATGTGATCAAAGATAAGTGATAGGTAAACCATGTGAAATTGCTAGAAAGGGGGCTCGTAGTCTAGAGGACCATTTTTGGGTGATAACACTATTTTGCACCTTAGAATAAATAGGTTTGAATATATCTCTAGAAATATACACTAAGACCAGAGATATAATTAGGGATAAGCTTCTTCATGCTCATTTTTCTACATCACAATCAATTAATTATTATGTTGGAAAATTCACCCAAGAGCCTTTTTTTTAAAGGCCTTTACTAAACACTTGCAAGATACACATTACTCTTTGGGCCCATTGTTGGGAAGACATATAAATTAAAGTATGCCACCTAAATAGATATATATATTCATACAAATTCAACACCCTAGTTTTGTGGAAATCTATGATTACCCTAGTTTTTTAGTAGAGAAGATTCATATAGGCATTTTGGACATGAAGAACAAGGGAAATGGAGTGTTTTTTTGGTATTCTTTTTTGATGCACATGATATTGTTTTAAAATGATAATTATTGTGGGAGGCATATGGGGTTGATTAGGGAGTCAAATAGACAACCTATGTCTATGCAAACTTGATCCAAAATGATATCTAAGAATAGGAGTGAGTTCATCTATATTATTTTTTATGACTAATTTTCTTCTAGGGTTAGGGCTAGATTGATTGTGAACTCATAAAGGATTCCTATTTAACTCTTAGACTTCTTGAGGCCAAAGGAAATAAGGCTTGATTCAAACATCGAGAAAAATTGGGGGTATATATTATCCGATATATATTCAACACAACTATCAAGATTTATGGCTTCTTGAGCTATCCTTTTGTCCTTCCTTATCATGTTACATTAGGAGTTGGTTTTGGGGAAACAATCATGCAGATTGCTATTTCTAGGAAAATGAGATGGAAAATAAGAATAAAGGTACCATGTTTCTTGATTAAACTTTGCACTCAGCAATGGAGGATGATCTCATTTGACCAAGATTGTTGAGCCCTGCCATATGGGGGTAAGTATTTCAAGGTGTAGTGAACTTGAGGGTTTCTATAATTTATTCTTAAACTTGAAGGTTTCTATAATTTATTCTCAAAAAGAGTAAGACTCTAAGGTGTGCCCCATGAGTTCCATTTTTGAGAGGACTACATAAGAAGTATTTATAATGAAGAAAAGGAAATTGAAGTTGAAATAAGGGAAGGGTAAAGAAAAGTTTAAAGTTGACAAATCAATCCTAATTATCCAAGCGTCAATTGATAGTGACATAAATGAGCAGGATATCATAGTAATTGAAGTTGAAATGTAGTGGAAATACAAGAACAAGAGATTGAAGTTGAATAAGGGAAGGGTAAATCAAAGTTTAAAGTTGACAAATCAATCCTAATTATGCAAGTGTCAACCTATAGTGACACAAATGAGGAGGACATCATAGTGATTTTTGAAGAATATTTGCAAGTTGGTATTGATCCTCTCCCCATTGTACCCCTTCCAAATATTACATATTTGGAGATACAACACAAGGTCCATAGGGATTTAATTATGGAGGCATGTTCAAATTTTTTGAATTTTAAGGGTTTTATCAAATATATTTCCTATCAATAGTTTATGTGGAAAAAAACTATTGAAGAATACCAAATGAGACTAGAGGAGAGAAAGGTTCAAAAGCCTAATTTCTCTGAGAAAGAGGTTTTTAATCAAGTTTACCTACATCATGAATTTTAGGCTATGACATTAGATTAGGGAAATTGTGCATGAGGTCAATGTATTACTTTTACCAGAATGGGACATTAGTGATGCAGTTTGTATTCAATGTTGTAAGGAAAAGCATGAGGCTACATGGAACATAGACTAAACATGTGGATATAGTACTAAAAGGATCATACTATACTAAGGATTATGCCTCCTTAGCAATTTGGTCCCTCACAAGAGTAGATATCTGATATCAATGCTAGACTGAGAGGAAGTATAATATGACAGAGGTTTGTAGATACTGGAGGTGTGTGAGTAGTTTCATAGAACTTGGAATATTCTTAGTTTTATAATGATGTGGTGAAGAAAGAGAAAAGGGAAAAAGAAGAGTTGGCACTAAGAAATCAACACCTTTTTTGGGAATATAATAATAAGTCCAAACTATGTACAAAATTGGAGACAAGGGTTATTTTGTTGCAACAAAGGATAAATGATTTGGAATTAGTTTTCCCACATGATACTGTTGTACCATCTACATCTGCAAAGTGGTCCAGATAGTCAAGAATTAGACAAAAAATGATTGATAGGGACACATCCCTACCACCTTTTTCTATGTGATTATTAAAAGAGATGATATATTTGGTTGAGGCTTCTAGAGCTCAATAATATTATACAATTGATGAGTTGGAAAGGTCTTCTCTTAAGGATTGAGAAAATTTTGAGAAGAGTAAGAAGAGAAAGGTACAGTTTATTTTGTGTCATTTGAATGATAAGGCAAATGAAAAGTTGGTAGGAATTCATGCCTACTATACATCATTTCTTGAAGTCATCCACAACTTTGATGGAAAAGAAATGACAAGGCCACTATATGAAAGGTGGGTCCAAAGAGTGGATAAAATGAGATTGATCAATTTGGGATTGAACAACCATAGTGAGAGTCTTTTAAAAATCCAACCTACTAGATTTTTAGATATTGATTGATCACATTGAAGGTAGGACCAAAGAATCAAAAAGAAGTTTTAATGAGATGAAAGAAACCCTTCTGCCTTCAATTTTGGAAAATAATGGTAAGATTAAGTCATTATAGGCATTGAAAGATGAAGCTCAAGAAAGCTTGGAGGCTATAGTTGAAGATATTTTTGATGACCTAGATAAAGGACTATTGGAAATGCGCCAAAGTAACTAATTCAAAGGAACTAGTTGAAAAACTTTCAAAAAGAGTAAAGAGAATCAATTTGATTCTTACTACCCTTGTTCATATAAAAGGGTTATCAAGACCAAAGGTGAGGCTTTGAGTTTTGATGTATCAAGTTCTTTTGTTTAGAATTTTTTCAGTCCAATGTTAAGGTTGACAATTATTCTCATGAAATAAAAAATACTAGAATAGAAAGGTTTTGAATGAGTTAGTGTTTCTTCTTGTAGGTTTTATGATTCCTTTGTTAGACATATTCTATACAAATCCAAACCTCAAATCCAAAATACAAGGAGGTTAACTCATCATACTTTAAAAACTACACAATAAAATTAACTAAAAAATTAGTTTACCAAATATTGTTACATTGTATATGCAATCCTAATAGAAAGAGAAAGCCCCTTACCATGTTTTATTCTATCATACCTTGTTCTAGAGATGCTAAAGCAATTTTTTCTTTAATGATGTCATTAGGCGGCTTCTATGACTATATAAACTCAAATCTAGCTTATTATGATGGCCAAAAATTTGCCACAAAATTTGAAACTTGATATATAAACCCTCTAGTATCCAACAATGATGAAATGATGATTTTTACTTTCCAAAACCACCATTATAACATTGTGGGAAAATCAAAATCTACTGCAAAGTAGGACCATTGTTTTTTATTTTTAGCATTTGAAGTTTCAAATAACAAGCAAGGTTCTAGCTATTTACTTTCAGCCCATTACTATTGGGCCTATTGTTCCAAGACAAAATTATGAATTTGTGAATAAGTCTTAGCTTTTGGTCTTCACTCTGACAATGAAATCCTTCAGATGTTAAAGAACCTTGCAAGTTTTTTCCAAATCCTATCCATGATTATGAGATACTAAAGGATCTAGAGTCACAACAAAACTAAAAGAAAGCATAACACCTAGTGCAACCAAGTTACAATTAGCTCTCCTTCCATCTGCATCAACACATGCTCTATGTAGCTTCACTATTATCATATACAAATTGCATACAAAATGTGTCATGTCTAAATACAACATGTTTGCATCAAGACATGTACCTCCTTATGGGCCCACATTGCAGACTATCAATTACAACTTAGCCATGGCTAGACTCCCAACAAATTGAAAACTTACTATTATCTAATTCATCACAAGATTAATGGATAATTTTAAAAAAAAAAAAAAATCCATGGGAAAAATCATGGCTTTCAATAAGAAAATATAGAAATTCAATAAAAATGTTTGTTTAGTAAAGAAATAATTAAAAATTATGCTATTAAAATATTTCTCCATTCTTCACGTACTTTTCAAAATGGAATAAATACCCACGGACTAATATAAGAACATTAGTCTCCACATATACATAGAGGAGCAATTAATGCTCTAAAATTCCTCCTGTACTTAAAAGATAAGTTAATTCAATTATACATATTACCATACTTCAAAATTAATTAAATTTAGTTATAAGAATAGAATTAAAAATTAAAAATTACTTTAACAATTGTTCAAGAAGTTTACTTAGTTTATTTAGTTATTTCATTTCAAACATAATTGAAGGAAAATTATGTTAGGTAAAAAAGGATATTGGCCAGATTATAAAGTAAAATTAATTAATTAATTGAATTTACAAATATTTTAACTATTTAATTATATTAATTGGTTCAAAGGCATGTTTATTAGTATTAAAAAAAAAAAAAAGTTGAACAAAATGACAATAAAATTATTATTGATAAAAGTATTTTTTAAAAATGAAATAGATATTTTTATGAGTTTAGGGTTCCTTCACTTGCTTGTAGATAAGTTCTTCCAATTTTTTTTCAATTGAACAAAGTTAAGTAAGAGTAAATATAAGAAAAATCATGTTTCATTTAGTGACTTGTAAGTAATATTTGGCATTTGTATTTCTAAGGAAATGTATCTTTCAAATTATTTAAACATATTCTTAGAAAATGAATGTAGAAAATAAAAAGTTTAATATATCATATAAATTTTTAGATTAATTTTTTTTATTCAGGATTAAATTATTAGTATATAAATGTAAGAATTTATTAAAATTTTTAATAGTATTAAAGAAATAAATATAACTCATGTCTTAGTTACTATGTTTATTTATTTATTTATGAAGTTCTAAATGCTTGCTAATTTGAGAGTTATATTGTGGATGTTGCAATGCCATGCTTATGTTTTACATAACTCTAGAAATTTCTCATTACAAAAACTATGCTTCTTTTTTCAGGTTATATTTCTAACGGTTCATCCTCAAAATTTATTTCCCCATTTGTATTGCTTTGACTACAATATTTTTTGCCCTATTATGAGAAGTGATTCTTGCTATGTTATTATTTTCTTGTAGATCCTTGATTTGACAAATATATCTCTCTTCATCTCGAATCTTTAACATCTCTCAATCCCTCTATCGCTTTATATATATATATATATATATATATATTCATCAATCTCACTCTCTATGTTTCTCTACCTTCATCCTCATTTACATATCTTTATTTTCTTTTAGCCAGGAACTTTGACACATTGTGTCCCTTGTTTACCATGATAAATGTAGATATCATTGGCTTTAATTCCACAGTATTTCACATTGAGGATGATTACTTTAAAGAAGAAATGAATTAATAAATTCTTTTGTCCCAATGGAATACTTTAGCTGAGAAATTGTTGCAAGATGGGTTATTAAAAGAGGCATAATTGTGTATATCCAATAAGCAATGCACATGAATCTAATAATGGAGAAACATTGTGGTAGATTGATATTCAATTAAATATTTGATAAAATAATGGTATTTATGGCTATCCATGTTTAGAAGTGTGCAAAAATACATTCTCACATGTGAAGTTATTCAATTGGTGAAGGTAGAGGTCAAAATGTAGGGTTAAATCTAGCTTTATGAGTACCTTAAAAGAACACACTTAGGAGTGTTGTTTGTGGTTGAACTTCATAGAATGAAAACACCTATGATTATATCATTATTGTAGTAGATGACTTTTCACACGCGCGCACATGCACGCACGCACACACACACACTTTAATTTTTTTAAAATAATATTGTCTAAGTGGATTGTTTTATTTTCATGAAAATAGTAATGTTACATGGGTTGCTATGCAGCATTGCATTTGATAGTGCTGCCAAGTTTGTGGGTTGAGTTTCTAGAATGTTGAAGAAACTATATACTTTACTATAGTTTAGTTTAGCATATTATTCTTATATGGATGGTCAAATAGAAGTAGTTTAAAAGAGCTTCAAATTTTTTTGTCATGTCTAGTACTAGAGAATCATAGACATATAGGGCTCTTTTTTTGTAAATCTAAGATTTACATATACTATCTTATCCAACAAATTCTTTAGGATGCCATTAAAAATGGTTTAATTAGAGTCCAAGTGATGGAAATAGAATTTTACAATATCCAAGGATCATATGAGAAAAATATTTTATAAAGTCCCTACAGAATCTAATTAGAGTTTAAGGTGAGTGGTGCACAATGCCTAAGACTAGTAGATGTGAAATGCAAGAGATAGAATCTCAAGTTAATGACAAGGTTGTGACACACCTACGCAAGGAGAGGTTCCTAAAAGGAATTTATAGTGTTCAATTGGAAATGGAAGAAAATTCGACCAAATTGTAAGGAGATCTTAAAAATATAATGAAATAAGTGTCTATAAGGGATATGTTTATAGGGTATCTTGAATATCTCATACTTACACCCTCATACAAAGGATAAATTGATGAAAAATGTTAGAAACTTTTGAAGAGGTAGATTGTATATATAAATGGATAAAGAAAGTGAAATAAGTTGGACACGTTATATATATTGAAATAAAGAAGATATTTATGAACAATTATAGAGAACAATCAATCAAAATAAAGCCCTACAAAATTGAAGATGTGATATAGTTGAGTAGAACTATAATGTATTAGAATGACAAATCTGTGGTAGATCTTATGAAATATGCATGAGAGCGATCAAAATTTATCTCATTTACCTAAGTTGTACATTGTAGGAGCATCCAAGAGCATGAATAGTTCTCATCATTCTAGTATACGAATAAGTGAAATAAATGACTTATGTAAACCTTGTGTAGGCAAAATAGTTTAATTTAGTTACAATTAAGGCTTGGATCCTCGCACAAAAGTTGGATCTTTCACAGTAGGTAAAAATATGTCATGTGTCATATGAAGAAGACCATGATAGTACATATGGGTAATGAAAGGAAGATAAAGAGTTGAGAATGAACTTGATTAGTTAACACAAGGAAGATGAATGTTAGTTAAAGACATTGAATTGTTGGACAACTAGACTAAGGGTGCATAATGGTTAATCTAAAAGAAGACTATAAGTTGCTACAACTTGTGTATAAGAAGGGTCATTTTATTTCTTGCAAGGTATGTTATAACATTATAAGACTAATTTAAGAACATTTTTGTTCGTATTACATTTGAATTCAAAATAATTCTCTATATAGAAATTTGTTGAGACATCCAAGACTTTATCATCGACTTCTATCTTTCTTTTTTATAACATAGAAATAGAATTATCTAGGTGCACATAGATATGAGTGGAGACAACTACAGAATTAGAACCCAAATGACCATACCATTGTAGAAAACCAGAAATTTATTGTTAAGAAAGTTGAACCCAAATAACCATGTCAAATTATAAGAAACCAAATGAAATTAGAACTCAAATGACTATGTCAACTTATAATAAACCAAACACAATCAGCGCCAAATAACCACGTTGAACCGTAAGAAACCAAACAAAATTAGAACCCAAATGCCCTATCAAAATATAAGAAACCAAATGAAAGTGGAACCCAAATGAGCATGTCAAATTCTAAGACACCAAATGAAATTAGAACCCCAAATGACCATGTCAAAAATAAGAAAACATATCAAATTAGAATCCAAATGACTATGTCAAACTATAAGAAACGAAACAAAATCCAGACCGAAATGACCATGTCAAATCATAAGAAACCAAACAAAATTAAAACGCAAATGACCATATCAAATTATAAAAACCAAACCAGATTGAAACTCAAATGTCTATGTCAGATTATAATTAACCAAACAAAATTAGAATCAAAATGACAATGTTAAATTACGAAAATCAAGAGAGGCGTGGATAGATGTACATTCAGTCAAGTTTTGGCTTAAAAAACAAGCTTGTTTATTTAAAATCAAAATAGAAACTTGCAACAACAAAAAGAATGTATCAGAACTACAGCGTCAAAACCACCATATGACCACAAACGCCAACAGAAAAATTTAAAACCACTGCTATATTATATTTCTATATATACATTAATAATAAACACCCAAGATTTTAGCGCTAAAGAACATGGGAGTAAGGTCATGTAGAGGTGATTAGAGGAAGTCATGCCGTCATTAAAATCTGTATATACGCAACTCTAACATTATATAATATGTGAAAATGATTTCTCATGACAGGAAAATGTGCAACAATTCAAATCACTCTCACGTCTTCACCTGCAAATATGAATAAATGTAGTCTTTCATAGCATTAATGGTGGGAATTGTATAATAAACAATGATAAAGAAGAGCAGTTCATGATGAAAAGATGACATGTTGAGAGCAGTGATGAATTGATATTAAAAGTTGTGAAGGTCAACTCCCATGCCAAAAATGACGTCCCTTTGCTGGCTGCCCCCCAACAATGTCATTCAATGTAATTGTCTTCTCTACTTATCCAGATTATGATGATGATGGCATTCCTATCAGTTTAAGATGAGAAAAATGGTAGGTCTATAGTATACTAATAACTTACTAAGAATCAAGAAAACTATTTTTTTCATAAAACTCAACTCTAGGTTTGATTTTGTCTTTTGGGTTTGAATTTAAGATGTGATGGGTATTTCCATAGAAAATTGTGTATTAGAGTTTTTAAATTATGCTTGTGATTATCAAGATAAGAAGTAATAAGAGATAGAGATTGTAAATTCAGGTCATCAAATGAAGTCATTATAATGTTGTTTAAATTATATCATTTAGTAATTTAAACTGTTTGAATATAATCAAAGAGTTGGATATAAATCAAAAAATATTTGCATTGTGAGGTTGTTTCACGAGTCATTTACATATATAAAATGTTGTTGTCTCGAAGATTATAGTGATTATGGTCTTCCCATATGTTATTAAAAAATAAATTATTTGATAACTTTTTGTTCCATTGAGAAATATATTACCAGAGCCTTTAAACAAACTAAATCTAGTAATAATTCAAAACCCAATGATAATGACTCTCATAATATCTATGGTGCCTCCCTACCTCATGTCAAAGATATCTTTAACTTAACAAAAATCATTGACAAAAAATAGACCTTAAATAGTCTCCCTAAATAAAATTTACATATAATTTATCACTATGAATTTTGACCTTTTATCATTAGGTTATAAGCCCAATGGTGGATATTTTTGGGTGGTTTCAGCCCCAGGTTTTGTAATATTGTTTGGTTGTTTCATGTTATGTATGTCTCATATATTGGGCACATGAGATGTATCCTAATTATTTTGAGAGACTAATAGTTGTTGAGTTATTCTAAATCTCTATTGGTGATACTCCTATAAGAAGCTTACTGTGCAAGTTGTAGTGCAATCTATTATTAGTTTCTTAATAATTTATTGGGTGGCTTTTAGAGCATGGCGGTTTTTTTTGAAAGGATTTTGCCCATATGTAAATTATTATGTTGTAGTATGCATATCAATTATGTTTATTTTTATTAAGTTTATGTGATTGTTATAAAGATTTGAAAAGTTTTGCATAACACCCCTCCCAATGTTAGTGTAGGAAGTTGTTCTACATTAGTTTCCTTTCACCCTCTCCCTTTTATCGATAACTTTTTAGATTCATATCGGCTAAGAAAGGTACCTTTATTTCTTGGATGTGATCAATAGCTACAACCAAATCTAGATACCTTTTGTGGGTCACAACAAAAATATTTTCAAATTTATTTGGGGTACATATGCATATTCAATGGTGTCATTTGGATTGTACAATGCTCCAACAATATTTTGACAAGTTGTCTTAAGCATCTTCGTAGACTGTCCTCATGACTAAATGGAAATATACATGGACAACTTTACTGCCTATGGATAATACTATGAAGAAGCTTTGATAAAATCTAGAAGTACTTCAAAGGTAAAGATTAAAACCTCTCTCTTAGTCATGAAAAATGTTCCATGGTGATGCGAGGAGCTGTTGTTTTATGTCACCTGATGGAATTCAAGTGATCCAAGAAAAATAGATATAATACCTAATTTTATAATAGCACAAAAAAGTATGTGGAAACTTTTCCTTACATGTAGGGTACTATGTTAGGTTTATCAAGAATCTGACTAAGATAGCTTCCACTGTTGGGAAATATTGGGAAATAGGTGTTGTATACCTTAAATAATGATGCAAATAATTGTAATATATTATTTTATTATGTAAATGTTACACCGAGATCAACATACAACATGTAGAGATTCTTTAGAATATTCTTGAGGCCACTTGATGTTGAACATTGTATTTGATGTAATTATTCAATATTGGGGAAATAAAGTACCCAAAATATTTTTCACATCTACTTGGGGTACATGTGCATATTAAATGTTTCCATTTTGATTTTAAATGCTCCAACAACATTTTGAAAACTTGTCTTAAGCATATTCTTGGACATTCTTGAAGACAAAATGGAGATAACTATGGACAACTTTACAGCCTATAAGGAAGCTTTCATAAAATATAGAAGTGCTTCAGATGTGCTTAGATAATAACCTCTCTCTCTTAGTCATAAAAAATATTTCATAATGATGGGAGGAGGTATTTTTTCATGTCACATGATGGAATTCAAGTGATCTAAGAAAAATAGATATAATATCTAATTTTCTAATAGCACAAAAAAGGTATGCAAGAATTTTTCCTTACATATATGGTACTATGTAAGGTTTATCAAGAATTTGACCAAGACAACTTCCCCTCTTCAGAAATAGGTGTTGTATACCTTGCATAATGAGGCAAATAACTATAATGTTTTATTTGATTATGTAAATATTACACCGAGATGGATATACAACATGTATAGATTCTTTAGAATATTCTTGAGGCCACTTGATGTTGCAACATTGTATTGATGTGTATATTTAATATTGGGGAAATAAATTAAATAAAGCACCCAATATTAAGAATAGACAATACTAAACTAGAAAGATTCATAAAACCAACTTATTTGGTCCACATTGACCTCATGTAACTATTCTATCAAACATGTATATAAAATCCAACTTATTTGATTTATCAAGAATTTGACTAAGACAACTTCCCCTCTTGGGAAATAGGTGTTGTATACTTTGCATAATGAGGAAAATAACTATAATATTTTATTTTATTATGTAAATATTACATCAAGATGGATGTATAACATGCATAGATTCTTTAGAATAATCTTGAGGCCACATCATGTTGTAACATTGTATTTGATGCAATTATTTAATATTGGAGAAACAAATGAAATGAACTACCTAGTATTAAGAATAGACACTACTAAACTAGAAAGATTCATAAGACCAGCTTATTTGGTCTACATTTACCTCAAGTAACTATTCTATCAAATATCCTTAGGCCCTTTCAATTAATTCACCACACTTATAACAATTTTAGCGTATCAATAAATCAACTAGCTAATCACAATAAACTTAATCTTTCTTATGCATCAAATAGATTTGCTTCCTATACCAAACATCAGCCACATTAATTGACTTACAGAAATACTAACAGTTTCAAAATGCAAAATCAAATATCATGCAAAACATCCATGAACACATTAACACCGAGATTTTTAATAGGGAAACCCAATTAGGGTAAAAATTGTTAGTTTGTGGTGACTGATTAGAGAAGTATTGTTCATACTTCATTAATTCTTTTTTTTTGAACCGTGGTCGACATTGTGGCTGACATGTTGTAACCCTAAAGCGGCAAAAAATTACTTGTATAAAAGGGCTTAGGATTAGGCATTTTCATAAGGTGTGATGTGAAAATTGGTTCTTGCGATGGTATTGAGCTGTAAGGGATTATGGATTGAAATCCAGTTGTAATCACTAGATCGTAATAATATTGGACTTGTCATTGGTGGACGTAGCCCATGGATTGAGTGAACCATGTTAAATCTTGGTTTCTTGTGTTCTTTTTTGTGTGATCTATTATTTTTTGATATTGTTTGTATTTGTATGTGTTGGTGTAAATAAGTATTTACTTATTACACTTACTTAAGTTTTACTTAGGTTAATGCATTATTTAATTATTTTGCATTACTTTATTATTATTTTAGGTGAGACACTTAGGAGTTTGTGAACTCTCATTGAGTTACACAACTCTAATTATGCACATGGTGTCTACAACACAGGAGTATGCATCATTCACTGAGTTATCATATTGACAACACAGTTATCTACACTCCTCATTTAGCACATGTTGTCTACACCATTGATTTGCATACTACACCATTGTAGGCTTATCCTCACATCATCACACCTAATCCCATGCTCAATGGAGGATAATCCATATCTGGTGGACATGTGCCTGGTTGTATGACATATCATGATGCTAACTTCTATGCATTCTAGAAGCTCTCCTAAGGCCTTTTTATTTAGGCACTCCTAGTGTACTCTTGAATCAATTATTGAATGAATATCGTCATTCTGATCATACCGTGTCTATTTTTTTCTACTGTGTGCTTGTGTTGAGTTCTTTAGTTCTTGGGTGAATTCTGGCCTAAGTCAAATTCTTACATGGTATCAGAGCTGAGGAGGATTCTCATCACGTAGCCATTTGAGACCATTCATGCTTCAGCACCTCGACATGAATCTGGAGGATCTGTAGAAATTGGGAGCGTCTAGAGCCAAATTTGACCTCACTGTTGCATCCGAAGCATTGATTCGATGAAGATCAACTATAAACTCGCCTATATTGGGTGAAAGTTGATTGTGAGGCAAAAAAATTTTGCAAATCAGACCCCAAAGGCCCCGATTTGTAGATCGGGTATGATCAATTTTCGGATCTATTTAATTAATTTTTAGATTTGAAGTCATTTTTACTCTGCAATTATTTGGTATTTTCAAAATTATTTTTGATTTTATTAGCGGAGTTTTCGGATCTATTTAATTAATTTCTAGATCTAAAGTCATTTTTTCTCTGCAATTATTTGGTATTTTTGAAATTATTTTTGATTTTATTAGCAGAGAAATTTTTTGGCAGAACCGGGCTATCAACCCCTGGCCTGCGAATTTGGTGGAATATTTTACTTATTTCATAGGTATTACATTTTATATCTGTGGACTATATAACTATCAAATTGGGTTATATAATATATAACCACCGGCTACCAAATCACAGTTAGCAAATCCACCTGGGATTCGGCCACAACCTTTCCCGTGGCATATCCACCGAAAACCCAACCGGCAAATGCAAAACCTAGCTTCGGTGGGAGATTCTGCCAACCGGCGACTAGATTCCACACCATTTTCAGCAGGTCTACTTCATTGCTATTTGTTATTTGGGGGCTGTTGTTTTTAAAAGGTGCAGACCGCGCGCGACCCACGAATGTGGGATAAATCTCATACATCCCGGCAACGGTGTCAAAACCTCTAACAATAGCAAAGTACATTTCTCGACATCGAAATTTGTAAATTTGACATCCAATCTGCGCCCAAACACATGGACAACAGTATGCCACGCAACGTGCACTGATACACCTACTCGAACAGTCATCTTCCACCTGTCCCAGTTAGCGTACGACAAAGTCTAGTCACTTTGCCACATAGACAGCCATGATAGTAGTCTAGTTGGTGACCCATCAGAGAAACACGTCTAAATTTTTCATACTATTCCGTATAGATCTGTACAGTACAAAATCCACATTGACTGCCATGTCAGCTAGTGGGCCAATTTTTCGCTAACATCATCACTTTGATATGCCTAATTTTGACAACTGTTTGGACATCATCACAGGCCAAATTTGAACTATTATGACGGTGGTATGACCGTCCAATTTAACCTCGTCATTTGTTGATGCAACCCCTCTCCAAATCAATTTTGGTTTTTGCAGTCCGACTTTTAGAGGCCATAACTCGTACATTCGGACCCCAAAACAGGTGATATTGTTTTTGAAATTGGGTAAAATTTTCCAAATTTTTTAGTGGTGCAACTAGTTTCTGGTTTTGGTGCATGGATTGTTCAGAAATTGCATTTTTTGGCGACTATACTTGGATAATCCTGCATTTTGCAACTTCAAATGCTCCGTACGGGCTCATCTGGAGTCGAAAACAGGTTCCATTTTTTTTGAAAGTGCATTTTTTTTATCTACTTTTTAGATCTAGCATCAGATTATAGTGTTGTGTGGACAAAAGTGTCACTTTCAACAATAGGACCTTTCTTTGCTTTGTAATGCTTCAGAATTGTAGCACATTGTAAAGTTTTAGATTTGCACTCCATTAAGAGGTTGTAACAAGAGAAATTAGAAGTCCACAAAGGCCAAAATTGGCAAGTGGCCCATTGTAATCACACTACTAATAAAGTGCCCAAAGCATCTATTTTGGGGGGGTTTCTTGATTTAGTGAAAGGGGGGGTGTTCTTGGTGTTGTGTTTTCTCTTTTCTACAATTTTCTTTCATTTTTTGCATTATGGGCAACTTTAAGTTTCCTAAATTAACTCCTCATAACTATGCTTCATGGTCAATCAAAATGTGGTATCACTTAATGCATAATGGAGTTTCACAATATGTAGATGGTACTCTTCCTAAACTAGCAGGTGATAATGTTTTTGCAAGTGATATTTCAAATTGGGTAGCCATGGATAGGAAAGCCCTAGGTGATATATGTTTGGGGGTAGATGATAAAATCATGTATCAAATTAAGAAATGTACTACATCCAAGGAAGCTTGGGATACCCTCGAAAGCCTTTATGGTAAAGTTTCTGAAGAGGATGTGTTCAAAATAGAAGATGAGCGTGTTTCCTTAGATCCTAAGTCATATGACTCAATATAGGACTTCATCATTAAGGTGAATGAATTAAGGATGAAGCTTACTGATTGTGGGAGTTCTATCAAAGATGACAAATTGATCTATCTCATCCATAACAAGATGCCATCTGAATATTCCACATTTTTATCTTCTTTTAACACCTCAAAGACTACCTTAGGGTCTACCTATAAGAAAGTCACTTTTGATGAATATGCTAAACTGTTGGATGATGATGAAAAGAAGTTGAAATCAATGGAGATTCTCAAATCACCTCAGTCCAAAGCATTGGTGGCCAATGAGGGTTCTCAAAATTCAGCTGGATAGTCTTCAAACAAAGGAAAGGGTAAGAAGAAATGGAAGAGCAAATCTGAGGATGCAGAAAAGACAACACCACAATCCAATCAACAAGGCATGTCCTCAAATTCCAACAAGAAAGGGGACAACAATAAGGAGAAGAAGAAGTGTGCTTATTGCAAGAAATCAGGTCATGAAGAGCATGAGTGTTATCTCAAAAAGATTGATGAGTTGACTCACATCATGAAGAAAAATAATGTTTCGTTGCCTAATGCTTGCAAGGAGAAAGGGTCTTCTTCAGATTCAAAGGGAAAATGGCAAGCACTCATGGCTAATTCCAACTCTTCAAATGAATGGATATTTGACTTAGGTGCCTCATATCACATGGGTTCTTCAAAGGAGGATTTTTCTTCAATGAAGTAGTCCAAGGTATCGCACATCTTCATGGGGAATGACAGTAAAATGGAAGTTGAAGGGAAAGGAAACGTGGAAATGGAAAATAGAGAGTTTCAAGAGGTTCTCTATGTTCCAAACCTAAGTTCAAATCTCCTTTCAATCTACCAAATCACTCATCTCAAAGATGGACATAGAGTTGAGTTCCTTCCTGACTCAGTTCAAGTGCACAGTCTTAAAGATAATTCCTTGGTTGCAGTGGGGAAAGTGAATGATCACAAGAGGTTGTACTCTTTCTCTCATTTTGTACCCAAGTCTCTTTCAAAAGCCTTGTTAACTCAATCCAATTCCAACATGCAATTATGGCATGAGTGGTATGGTCATCTCGACTATCGCTATCTTCAACAACTTTGCATATACCAAATGGTGAAAGGTCTACCTCAAATCAACTTTTCCAAAGGTGAATGTTCAACAAATTTAGTGGATATGCATCCAGAGGGGAAGTTACAAAGAGGGTAGTCTTCTAGAGCAATAGGTGTTCTACAAATGGTTCACATGGTATTAGCAGGTCCTTTTACATTTAGCCAGGGTCGCTACATACTTACCTTAGTTGATGACTTTTCAAGGTTCACTTGGGTCTACTTTCTTCATAACAAGAATAAAGTGTTGGACACATTTCTAGCCTTCAAGTCTCATGTAGAACGGAAATCTAGAAAGGCCATCAAAGTACTCCGCATGGACAATGGTAGCATGGATGTGAACAGAAGACTTAAGGACTTTTGCAAACATGAGGGAATTGGTCTTCAAACTCCACTAGCATTCAGTCCACATAAG
The DNA here is from genome assembly GCA_028749045.1 of Cupressus sempervirens. NCBI lineage: Eukaryota > Viridiplantae > Streptophyta > Pinopsida > Cupressales > Cupressaceae > Cupressus > Cupressus sempervirens. The sequence goes on from CM053783.1 coordinate 59,506,200, forward strand.
ACAGATGTTGCAGCTTTGAGGATCCGAACTCTTAAGTCTATGGCAAGTTGCATGATTCATGCCAAGTCTCTTGATCCATCATTAGAAGTCGAAGCAATCTCAAGTGCCACTCACATTCTTAATCATTCTCCTCATCCAACCGTAGATGGAAAAACTCCTTTTGAGGCATGGTGTGACAGAAAACCTATTGTGACACACTTCAGAGTCTTTGATTGTCCTGCATGGGCAAAGAGATCTTCCAGGGGATGCAAGGCACAGTCATCTCAGCCTTGTACTTTCATTGGTTATGAAGAAAATGTGAAGGCATATAGACTTCTAGATCCTGAGACAAATTAGATATTTGTGGAGAAGAATGTATATTTTGAGGAAAGTTCTCCCAGCTTGTCCTCTACTCCTCTTCGCACATCATACAGTGTGGATACTGATAGTGATTCCAGCGATAGTGCTTCAATAGCTTCAGACACATGGAGCTCTGTTGATAGATACAATGAGAGGTCACTTCATCAGTTCAATCCACATGCGTACATCACCACAGTGATAGGTCTAGAACAATAGGGTACTTCTAGTCTTCCAGATACAGGTTCAGTGACAGATTTGGGGGACAGTATTCATGATCTGCCTCTTCTTCTTGATGCAAAATTACCTTCTTCATTTGTCACGAGGGTTCCATCAGACTCTCTTGTTCATTCTCTACATGATCAATCGTCACAGGTTGAAGTGCTTATGGATACTTATGATCAGTAGTTGCAGCAGGGTTCTTCATCAGTTGTAGGGACAAACAGTTCTTTGGGATAGGTTCTTCAGCCAATTGAGCAGATTTTAGAGACATCACTTATTCATGGGATTCTTTCCACACACAACAGAAGCATCTTATTTGTACCCTTGGCATTGTTTCTTCCTAAGGGGAGGAACACCATTCTGCAGTCCTTGATCAGCTTCTTCATCGGAGCGGTCACTGTTTGAAATTCTTCTTTGTGGGGGGAGCCTATCTTGTCTCTCTTCCTCTTCTCATCATTCTCTTATGTATATATTGGATGTATGTCATAATGGGGGGGTCTTGATTACTCCATCCATCCATGCATCCTTCTTTATCTCTCTTTTTGGGGAAGGGTTTTTCCCATGAGGTTTTCCCTCTTTCCCCGCTTTATGGGAGATTGTACTTCATTATGTACATGGGTACCTAATATGGCCTAGTAGTCGGGACCCATCTTGCATTTCATCTTAGATTTTGTAAGCTTAAGGACATTTCCCTAAGTTTCACTTAAGGGGGGGTGTTGGTGTAAATAAGTATTTACTTATTACACTTACTTAAGTTTTACTTAGGTTAATGCATTATTTAATTATTTTGCATTACTTTATTATTATTTTAGGTGAGGCACTTAGGATTTTTTGAACTCTCATTGAGTTACGCAACTCTAATTATGCACATGGTGTCTACAACATAGGAGTATGCATCATTCACTGAGTTTTCATATTGACAACACAGTTATCCACACTCCTCATTTAGTACATGGTGTCTACACCACTGATTTGTGTGCTACACCATTGTAGGCTTATTCTCACATCATTGCACTTAATCCCGTGCTCAATGGAGGATAATCCATATCTGGTGGACATGTGCCTGGTTGTATGACATATCATGATGCTAACTTCTATGCATTCTAGAAGCTCTCCTGAGGCCTTTATATTCAGGCACTCTTAGTGTACTCTTGAATGAGTTATTGAATGAATATCGTTATTTTGATCATACTCTATCTATTTTTGTCTACTGTGTGCTTGTGTTGAGTTCTTTAGTTCTTGGGTGAATTCTGACCTAAGCCAAATTCTTACAGTATGTAATTGTTATTTCTATCTATGGTTAAATCCTAACAAAAACTACCTAGGACTAGTCACTCAAAATAATTTCACTCTTCTCAAGTGAGCTCAGTTAAGAGTCAACCCTATTAAAGGTTACAAATGCACTTGTTAGGTGTGACCTTGTTACGAGATTTTCACCAAAGAACATCTAGACATTATCACCCTTCTATGAGTGGTGTGTAAAGGACTTACAAACATTCAACGAAATGTCACGTTACAATATGGATTTACAAATAATAAGATAGCTAAGTCCACTTGGTTAAGATATTTTCTAGTACAATAGTTAGAGAGTAACAGTCAAATGATCTGATAAAAATGCAACTCACTTTGCTTATTCAAATCTCCATTCTACTCAATATCTTTACTCACTAATTGGCCATCACATCAACACTTCACTTCAATTCAACTTCGTACTCTAATCTTCTTGGTAGGATCTCCTTCAGAAACTTTGCATCCACTTTATAATCAACTAGACCAGCACCATTTACCTTCTTGTCTCTTCCTTAAATAAACATATTTTTGCCACTCCACCTCACAAATTAGGGTTTCCATGAAATCCTCTCATCCACACAATCTCAAATTCATTGAATCTGGTGATAGGTAAACTGATTTTTGGATCTTTCCAATTGTAACTCTACCTCGGAACTTGTACCTTTTCTTGGATCTAAAAATACATCTCAAATCTTCACCATCAAATCTTGTCTTAATTATTGTTGTTATTGATCTTGCTAATAAAATTTATCCTTATCTTTGAATCTTCTAGAATAGTCTCGATCTTCACTTTATGTTTTTCCTTATTGAATCTTTTCACAAACTATTGTTCATTTACCAGATGGTGTTCTTCCTTCGCTAACCTTTTCCATACTCAATTAACACTAGAATTTCTTGGTTAAAATTGGGCTTGCTCAATTAATACTAGCTTTCTTGGTTAACATTGTTCTTGTAATACCCCAAAATTGGCTCATTTCCATTATACCAATTCTAGTCTATTCTGATCAATCCTAAGACCTATTCTAATAGGCAATTCTTATTCTGCTACTCGCTACTTTACTTAATTGTCAAATGCAAAAAACCCTAATCTGCGTTCATCATACTTATTATTTAATTTCTAAGTATTGACTCAAATTAGCTACATTAAACCTATTGATTAAATTTAATTTAATTATAAGTGTTTATACTTTAATTAAATTAAATTACTTCTTTAGCTAGTGTACAAAGGAATTAAATATATTTGATTTAATTAAATATTCTCATTCTAATTGTTGAATTTAATTATTCAATTTAGAATACTCAATTATGAGGTCATATTTAGTTTTCTTAAATCAAATATCTTCTCCAATATTCTCTCTTCAGTTCAAAAATGAAAACTCTCAATTGACTAAAATCATAAAAGGAATTAAATTAGTTAACTCCTTATTCCACTCAAAAGAAATCAGTTAACTTCCTTTTCATAAGGAAACTTTCCATTCTAATTGAATCTCATTTCTAATCTCGACCGTCCATCCAAATTGATCTTGACCATTGATCAATTCTTAAATTCTATTTAAGAAGCTCTCAATTCCTCATTTCAAAAAAGAAGAGGGGTTGAATCAAGTTGATATCGAAATGTTGTTAAAATTCATACTCACCTTGCTCATGTATTTCATGCATCCACATTCTTAGATTAACTTCATTTAGTTCTTAAAATGCATACATCTAGTATAGTTTCTTTTATATGCTCTTAGACTAAATGCATATTTCATTCTAGATTACTTTGCATCCTCATATAGCTTAATTGCATTCTCAAATCCTTCATTATTAGAGGGTTTGGTTGCCTGCACCTTAATTCTGAGGATATTAACAGGAAAAATCCCTTTAGATAGAAGGCAACAAGTCGGCTTGCAGGGCAAATCTTGGGTGAACAATCCCATGTTCATTCCAGGATGAATCCGCAAATAAAGACCATGTTGAAGTGTGTGTGAAGCATAAGGCCACATTCCGCATATACAGTTCTAACTTACTTCACTTTTCATCCTCTTTAAGTATTGACCACTATCTCTAGCTTAGTGTAACTTCTCTTTTCACTTGCCAACATCATTCCTTCTCTTACCAACCAAACTAACTTGCTTGTACATCATCTTAACACTTTATGAAATCATGTAAAATAATCAAACCAACATTATACTTGCATAAACTGATTCATCAGTCGTCCAATTAGGTTCACATACTTAGTATCACTTCTTTAATTCCTCTTCATACATTATCTTCAACTTCTTTATCCAACATCACATCCTTTAGATGATTGCAGCTTAGTAAAATTGTATAGTCAAATAGCTTGACATCAATGACAATATAACAACTGGTCTAACTCTTCTACATACACTTTGCAACTCAATTATGACCTTGTTCTTCATCATCTTTACTTCTATTCGTTAACATTAGTTTTTTCTAACAATCAATTGCCCCTATTTTCACGCATTGATCATGTGAGAAAAAATTAGAAATGACAAATCACCTACTTCTAAATTGTTCATTTGCAAGTTATTGTTGGTCATGGCATCAAGAAAAAAATGTATTGGTATACACCTCTCATTGTTAACATTCTAGTAGTATTTGATTTTAGGCATCTTTTTCATCATAACTCTTTTTTTGTAGTAATCTAGAAGGTAACACCAACCAACCTAATCTAGAATGAAACATATACATATTTAAAAATTGAAAGAACAACCTCTAGGATGTTGTTCACAAAATTGAGGTGCAATCTCAAAATTAGTTAATGCACATTGTATCAAGCACAAAAAAATTGATTAATTCTTTAAATATGAAGATGCAAGTGCTCTATCAAAAGGGAAGCTCATCTCCCTCCCATTCAAATGCAACCTAATAAACAACAAGTCAAAGAAAAATAATATGAAAGAAATTAAGTGGAGATAACCTTCTATAAGTTTATTAAACTGAATTTTGATGGGGCATCAAAAGGAAACCAAGGTATCTATAGAGTGGAGTGTGTTCTTAGGGATTCCATGGGAGAAGTTGTAGCCACACCATTGCTAGAGTTTCAAATGACACAAACAAAGTAAAAGAGGAAAGGACTTTAGTTATTAGCCTTAAGCTAGATATAAAAATAAAAGTGAACAAAATATTATTTAAAGGAGCCTCACATAATATCATTTTACCCCTCAAGAAATTTGAAATCCTAAATTAGAGAATCAACTACATCCTCCAAGAAGTCTGGGAATGTTTTTCACCCTTTCCTTGCTATCAAATACTTAATTTCTTTATAGAAGAGTACATGATTGTGGATGGTCTTCCCAATAAGGGTTTTTTAAAAACAATATTCCACCAATATAACTAAGAGTGGGGGTGGGGTGCGGGAGGGTGAATTAGTTATATGAAAATTTAAAACATTTATCCTCTTAAACAATCTTAACCATTTAACCAAAGTAAACAACAACCATAAAGAGATGCACATAAACAATTACACCAGATATGTTGACTAGGGAAACCCTTGATCAGAGGTAAAACCCTAGTGGGAATGATGCAAGATGATGTACTAAAATAAATATTCCTTGTTAGAGGATGGACCCTATTAGGAGTCTATTACAACATTTAGTACAAAGAGTCCATGTTAGGAGATTTTGAATCGGACTCCTCTATCTAGTATATCAGACTCCTTCACCTTTACATCATGCAATCAGATCTGAAACTCTATACTCAGTAACAATAACCATTAAGGTCACTTACATGCATAGGTAGGTTACTCTACTTTTATATCACTTTTCTACTCAGTAATTTGCAAGTCTTCTCTACTCACTTTATGTGTAAAACATGGAAAAATCTTTCCTTTATACCATGCTCAATAATAAATCCTTGAGTTGGCTTTCCATAAGTTAATTAAATGAAATACACATTTAATTAATGTTGTCAACTCACTGTTATACACAAACTTTCACACGTGTGACTTTCTTACATGCACACTCTCTAATGTCATCAATGGTCAGTATACAATCTCCAATTAACTATGCAACCCTTCACTACAATTGCAATGAACTGTAGCAATCATACAATAGGAATTGCTTTCCTAATACACAGTTTCCATATGGTTCTTTGTGAATCAATCATATCTTTCATACACTGTCGATTCAGGATTTGCGCACTTACCCTTGTAACAAAGACATACTATAGTATGCACTGGATACTGCACATAAGTAGATAAGTGATATATTGTCCTTAATACAAAAATCACAATATGTTGCTTTGTCAATCTTTACAAACTTATTACTATGTTTTCATTAATGACAAACACAATTATAAATACATCATATCAATGTTCTGCAATGCTCCCCCATAGCATCAGCATTCATGCTGACAGGGTTGTCTTCTTGAAATGTCTGGGGAATCTATTTTTAATAAGGAAAATATGGGATACCCTCTTCTATCTTAATTTATTCTAAATGATTCCATACTTTACTAAACCTATATGTGGTTTTTGATTGGTCTTACCTGTTATCTTTTAATTGATATTATTTTGTGGTAATCTTATGTGTGGAATCTACTTGGCCTTGATGTCCTTTTTATCATCCTTCTATCTTTTTTATTATATTTTTGCTCCTTTTTGGCCTTGTTTAGTCATCTTATATCTTAAGAAGCTCCTGGGGCCCTTTTCATCTTCATTGTCTTTTTCATTTTTTTGGTCCTTTGTTGCTTCCCTTAGGATTTCTTTGCTAGTGTCAGTTTTTTTCCTAATGTTTGGTCCTTTGGTTTTTTAAGTACCCATGCTAGTAGAATGCTAGATTGTTCATTGATTAGCTTTTTCTTGCATACTTTGTTTTAGGCTTAGATTTTGTTAGCCATTTTAGCACCCCCCCTTTTATTCCCTTGTCGCCATTATTGAAATACAATTAGAGATATATATTCATGTTGTCAAGTTTTCACAGTGTGCCAAGCATGTGGCTAAACCTAACTAAAACCCTGGTTATCTCCTTCATTGATATAACTTTGTATTACCTTTTTGAAGGATCAAATTACCCATGTGTCACTTAGGTTGGTCCCCTTGTTAGGTTCATTCACTCTAAGTGTTGACCCCATGCCCTATTCAATTAATCACACGTCTACCTTTCTATTTTCCCTAAGTCCTTTTTCAATGGGACCTAGTGGTGGTGATGTAGTAGGGTGGATAGGTGTCAACATTCTGAAAGGTCTTGAGGGATTGAAAGAAGAAAAGCTTCAAAGGCCCACAATCAGTCATGACCATCAAATCAAAAGAAGATCAACTTCTGTCGCTTTCCCTCTTTTCAAAGATGCATGCAGAATAGCTAAAGTGAAAAAGTGACGAGATGACACATGTCATAAAAGCCATATAGTCAAGTTTTGCACCATAACATGATCACAAGCGGTTAGGTAAACTCCATTTTCTAAGTTACAAAGGTGTGAAAGACAACGGCAGTTAGGTCAAAGGGTTATCAAAACATCAAGGATGAAAAGGCATTGAATATTTTCAAGGTTGCAAGGCTACAATAAATGAGAGAACAATTAAACAAAATGGTCATTGCACCATCACAAGTGTTTGAGCTACAATGAAATCTTAAGTTGCAAAGGTGTGAATGGTGAGCATGGCAATTAAGGTTTACATAGTCGTAACATTGCATAGGGCTAATCACATCTTCATAGGGTTTTTGCTATAGTTAAGTTCTTGTATTGTGAAGCTGTGAAATGATGATTGTAGTCAGAAGGACAGTGTTTGCAATGTCGCATGGTTAGTGAACTGAAGAAATAGACAGCTACGAAGCAGAGATACAGCTTAAAATAAAGAGGTCATGATTTTACAAGGCCATACAATTAATGAAGGAAAAAAGTTGTGAAGCATCGAACAAGAGAAAGTGTAGGCTTGACATGGAAGTTAGTAAAGAAAGATGATCTAGTGGAATGCTTCAAGGATATAAGGCCACATGGCAAGGTTGATGGTTGAATCCAATTGACTTGATGACACAGCTGACCTAGCTAGCATTGTTGTAAACACTATCAAGTGGCTCTTTGATGGTGAACAAATCCTTTGATCGTCTGCAACCACCTTTTGGTGTTCTTGATGCCTGATAAATGCAAAAGACTTTCCTCTACCACCATGGTAATCCACCTACTAGTCAGAGCAGTTATGGTCATCATTTATGTCTCTTAAGGGTCCTAGTTTCATACAAAGATCAGATTTTCTACATATGGACACACATCTAATCAAATCTTCCTTGAATCTACAGTTATTGTTCCCTACAACTTGAAGATAGTAGTTGAGTAAGGTTTCAGTGGAAGTCTTCTCAGTTATGCCTAACTATACAAGCAAATTTTGTAATTTTTTCGACAGTCAGTCAGTTGTTCTCTGATTCTATAGTAGTTGTATTGCATACTCTTCTACTATAAATTCCCTTGTCTCTAAGTGAACATATTTCTCTATTGTACCTCTTTCTACCATTAGTACATGTACAAAACCTTCTTGCCTTCTGTTAATGTATTGCTTTCATTCTTCAAATTGTATGTTGTATCTATTTTGCCTTTGAATGATATATAGTAAAGTTCCTTATAAAATTATATTGATTTTTGATCTGTATGTGATTGTTGAGTTAAAGAAAATATCGAATTTGTGTAATTTGGGATTATATTGATGAACTGTGTAGTTCTAGGCAGAGATAAGCTTGAACATACTATTTGGTGTATCACCTCTCTACATTAGATTAAGTAGTTTGATTTTCATGCATTTCCTTCTCCCTTTTCCTCTCAAGAAGTAATTAGGTGCACCCTGATAGTGAGGAAGCCGACCTTCTCTAGAGACTCAATCTCAATTTTCAAGTCCCACAACTTGGAGATTGTTTCCATGTTTCACAAAATTTCCTTTAGGTCAAGCTTCAGGAAAGGGTGCAAACTTTTGTGACAATAGTTTTTGGCATGCCTGGTGGGACCACATTCAAGATTACCAAGAAGTCTACTAGTTTGTTGGTGTCAAGAAATGACTTCAACTTCTATGCTGAGAAGATAGTGTTGCTCTTAGCATTTCAAGCCTTCAAGAGGCTCTCATTCAGGCACTTGTTGGCCCCATCTCTACATCTTGTTTTCCAAGCTAGAATTGTTGTAATTCATGCCCAAGGTTCAAAAAAGGACATCTTCTATAGGTAACTTTCAATATATTGAACTTTCATTTTCAAATCCTAGAATAAAAAGAAGTAGACTCTCTCTATAACTAGTTAGGAGTTCAAAAGTAGCACATACACCCACTAGATCTCTCTCTACTCCTCCAATTGATAGATCACAACCTAGGATACCATCCTTTCATCTAAATAGATCATTAATCCACATGGCCCTCACTAGGAATTGGGTGTTTGCTACCTTCAATGGAGGGAGTCCTCTCATCTTGTCCGAAAGACATGATGTCCCAATATCTACTATTAAAAGTCTACCAGATTTTACCAGTGAAACTTCTATTTCCCCAATTGAACATATTCAAGAAGTTTCAAATGTCTGCAATATACATGGTATTATTGAGGATGATTTTTCTGTTAGACTTTTAGCCTCATAATTAAAGGGAAAAGCTTTACAATGGTATAGGGGATTACCAGATAATTTTATCAATAATTGGGATGAGTTAGGAGAAATATTATGCAAACATTTTGAAGATAAAAGTGATCACTTATCACTTTTAGAGCAGCTAACTACCATTAAGTGAGTACCCCATGAATATATGATAGATTTTAATTATAGATTCCAAAAGACGTGGGATAGAATTCATGTTTCTCTAAAACCTTCCCCTAGTAATGTTTTCTTGCATTATCTAAGAGCTTTCAAGAGTGAGATTTCTACTACTTTACAAGCCATGAGAGGGGATACCTTACTAGCTACATATGAAATTGTCATAAGAGAAAAGAATATTTTAATTCAAGGAGGGAAGTTAGCTCCAAGGCCTCCAATGCCTTTCTTTCTTGGCATGCTACTCATCAACCTAAAATAGCCCCTATTCCCACCACATCCACAAGCCAACCTTTTGTTGCTACTCCTTCAACTTCTACATCTTAGAGTGGAATAGATAAAATTAAGGCCTTGATGCAAAATATGGACAAGAAATTATGAGATTAGGAAAAGAGGTTGGAAGACAACTTCTTAGTGGTGCAAATGATGAGCAACAAGGTGGTGACTTTAGAAAGGAAACAAGCTCAAAACAATAGGCCTCTCCAAACTCGTCAGCAATACCCCACCTATAATAGACCACTAGATCAAGGTCAAGCCCCATGGATGTGAAATAGACCTATAGGTAATGCCTTGGTTGCAAATGCAAGTACAAATTCAATAAGGACATTAGCTCCTCAAAACAACCTTGCTCAAGAGCAAGATTTTTTGTCCTTCTTGCAATTATTCATTTGAGTATTGTATATGCTATAGTGTAGAACCATCCCAAGCACTAAGTACGCAATATCAAGTAGCAAGACAATAGTATAGTGCCAGTCAACCTATTGATGGTCCTCACCTATAATAGCAAGGAGATTTTTCTTTTATGAACCATCAGCTAGAGGAACATTGTCATGCCAACCATGATAGCTATGATGATATAGCTCATAATACCAGAAGCAAAAGAAGAGCCATTGAGAATGCTACACCTCCTCCATCGAACCAAGCTTCAACTTCAGGTGTTGCCCCTCATACTCCAATCTTAAATGCACAATCAAATGTTACTCCCCAATAGAAGTAAAACACAAGCAACAAGAAGTCTATTGAACCTCCAGTTGCTCAGATTTAGTCATTAGTTCACATAGCCTCCAAGGCTCTAGTCAAAGTAGTTGGCACTCCTCTCAACATAGTAGATCAAATGAAGAGGACTAGTGTTAATATTCCTCTTTGGGATGTTATCAATATACCATCACAGTTTGAGCTACTACAACAAGAGTTAGAGTATAAAGGTGTCAAATCAGTCATCCACCTTAAATGATACAACAAGTCTGGTGTAGCCAATGAAAGAAGGAGACACAAGTAAGAAAAATAGGTCTCCTCCTTTTTATGTCTCTTTGATTATAGGGGATAAAATAGTTCATAATTACATGATAGATTCTAGAGCTAGTAGTTCTATGATGCCTAAATGTGTAGTTGAACTCCTTGGTATTAAATATGAACCAATGGTCAGAGATGTGCTTTAGTTAGATGGTAGCTTTGTCAAAATAGTAGGAATCCTTAAAAATATGTAAGCCCTAGTTGTACTGTCACTCAAGACATATCAACAGTTGAGCTCCCTCCATATTTTGTCCTCCATATTTTGTCATATGTCTTTCCAGAGACTTCACTGCACATATAGGTGGTTATATTTCATCAGATTAGTCCCATATGTTCTTTAGAACAAGATATGGGACAAAAGCTTCCATAAGGGAAGAAACTCTAGCCCTTAATCACATAGAGACCTACACAACTAGCCTTATAAACATGAATTGTTCAATCCACGAGATAGATGATGTGGGTATGACACATGAACTTGACACTTCCCTAACAGAGGTTCTTGATTATCTTTTAGATGAATGTGCCACTTCTTTTAAATTTGATCCAGTACAAGAAGCTGAAGAGACAGGCCTTGGTACATATTGCATATTGGAGAAAGGTTCTCCTATTTCTAATCTCATAAAAATAAAATAGGACATTGGTGGATTATGGAGCATATTCTTCGATGGCTCAAGAAACAAGAATGGTTCAGAAGCTGTTGTGATGCTTGTCTCCCCTAGTTTGGAGAATTTTGACTTCTCTTATAGGCTCCAATTTAGTTGCACTAAAAACATAGCAGAATATGAAGTATTGATTCAAGGCCTCCAACTTTCACAAAATAGAGGAATCAAAACTTTAAAGGTCTTTGGAGATAGTGAGCTAGTTGTTAACCAAGTAAGGAGCTAGAACATCACAAAGAATAATATACTCAAATCATACAAGCATAAAGTTTGGGATCTACTTGAGGACTTCCAAGCATTCAATATCCAAAGTGTCCCTAGAAGAGATAACAAACATGTTCATAGACTTGCAGCAACAGGTACTCATTATGATGTACTAGAGCATGTTGAGGACAAAAGAGAGAAACACATCAAACTGGTTGTAAGACATGTAGTTCCAGATAACCATGCCAATTGGTAGGTGTTTGACTCTGATGTGTAAATTGTCAACTTTCTGCAAAGTGAGGTAGAATTCTCTAATAGGAATCAATCCAAGCTACAAAGCCAATATGGTGATCAGATCATGAATCTCAACTCCAACAAGTTGCATAAGGTTCTAATCACTTTAGAAGTTGTTTTCAATCCTGATGATCAAGCAAAGAGTAGGGGTTTGAACCTAGCTACAAATAAAGATGATCACATACCAGTTGCCATTGTTGATGGAAAGGTTCTCAATTTGGGAAAGGTATGTTCTAAAGCTGAACAAGAAAATTTTGTTCATTTATTCAAGAATTCAATGATGTATTTGCATGGACATATGATGATTTAAAGGGATTTGACCCAAGTTTTTTTCAACATACTATAGATTTAAATAGTGATGCAAAGTGTGTTAGGAAAAAGCATAGACTAGTTAATCCTAAGATTGAACCTATGATGAGAAAGGAGATATCCAAGCTAATAGAGGCTAATATTATTTTTCCTATTAAGCATTCCTCTTGGTAGCCAACCTGGCTCCTGTTAGAAAGAAGAGTGGAGAAATCATATTATCTATAGATTTTAGAGACCTAATTAGGGCCTCCCTCAAAGATCAACATCCTTTCCCTTCCATGGAACAAATATTATCCAAGGTCAATGGCTCTAAAAGGTTTTCCTTCCTAGATGGGTTTTCGGGTTATAGCTAAGTGTTAGTCCATGAGTCCATGGGTTAGTCCATGGGTTGTCCTTCCTACATGGGTTTTACGTGGAAACCCAATTTGGGAAAAACCACCAATAACATGCTACTTGATTCTCACTCTTTTGAAGTGATGCCCTGTTAAAGGCTTACAAAACACTGTTAAATGTGACCTTGTTAGAGGATTTCACCAAACTATTAGGAATGGGCCTGATTAAGGTCTTTAGAACATTCACTTGGAATGTCACCCTGTTAAAGGATTTATCTAATGGCTATTAAACCAACCTAAGTCCATAGGATTTAAACTTACTGTTACAATTGCTAGAAAGTAACGATAATGCTCTTTTGATCTGATATAACTTACAACATACTTTGCAGATTTTAGATCACACTTTCAGTTCAATCCTTATGCTTGGCTTCAATCACTTCAGCTCTGATTGCTTGTCTTCCTCTCAAGCTTTGTCTCCTTGAGTCTTCTTACTCATTCTGCCAATGCAATCATCCTTGTGGTTGTCTATCCAAACAGAGTTCTTGTGCTTTCTTCTCCTTAGCACCTTCTTCAGTACTTCATGCTTTTATGCTTGACCACCTCTCTCTCTCCTCTTTTTTTCATTAACTTATGTCTTCTTAAATAGAAATCTGATTTGCCTTTGCCGCTCAATTCTCCCTCTTCAATTTTAGGGTTTCAAAATGGATTAGGTAGGATACAATGTATCTACCCTATATCTTGTTCTCTTCTAGAAACTTCGCCAGTTGTATCCTTAAAAAAAAATGTTCTACATGGTGTTCTGTGCCACCAGCTCATCAATCTTATCTTCCTTTTAATTCACAAATTTCTAGATAACAACCTTGTGGGCTTAGATCTGGAGAATCTTCGATTTCCAAAATAATGCAGCAACTCGGCATTATTGAGTTACTGGTGCTCGGCACCTCTGTGTTACTTGGCACCTATACCTGCTTGGCACTTGGTTCTGCTCGGCACTTGATAAACTCTATGTCACTCGGCATCTGAACTTGCTCGGCATCTGAAGTTTACTCGGCATTAACTAGGAATTTGCTCGGCTCTTACTAGCTTGCTCGGCTCCTCCTCTCTAATGAACTTAGTTGAGCTTTACAAAAGACTTAGCTAAAACCTTAAATCTTTGATATGTTTCAGTGTGCCCATTCTTTGTATCTTATAGTATGTCATCAAATACACTTTTTCATCAATGGCTTAGCTGATCCTTGTACTTCATTACAACATCATAACTTCAACCTTTCTCTAGGTGTTCTAGTTACATCTTATTGATTGCCTCCTCCTTGACAATCAACTAATTGATAGTATTTGGATCACTAAAGCAATTGTCATTCCTGCAAGTAGCAAGTTTGACATCAATGACAAAACAATGATTGAGGACATTCTTTACCAGTTCCATATATTATGCTAACAACTTTTCTTATGATCATTTCAATCATTTCCAACAGGCATATAGGTTTTTCTAAAATTGTAGGGTTCTCTCATTATTACCATCTTTTCTTTTTAATTATTAAATCTCATGGGAATAGTGGTTCATTGTTCCTTTGTTCACATTGGTGGTATTAAAGCCATCAAATTTCCACAATCCATTTGAATGTTCATGATAGTTTTTGGATTTTATTGTGTAAATTTTTCACCATCAAGTTTTTGGATCACACAACATGATCCATCATTAAGATGCAAGAGAACACAAGGAGAAGAAAAAATAGGACTTTGTATCATACACTCAACTATTGGTCAAAAAGAGGGTCCTTCTTATTGTAGATTATGATATTTTTGATGGGGTTAAGTTGTATAAGCATCTTCATCAATAGAAATTGAGATAGTTTTAGGTTTGCATCAACATGTTTATTTCAATGATATTCATTTGGTGCATCGTCTATATAAATATAGCTAACACATTTGGTTTAACTTATGACTGTTTAGAGTTGTACATGGATGAGTAGTGCCATAGGCTTTTTAATTCAAAATATGAAGTGTATCAGGCCATCTTCAACATCTTCAAGCATAGTGTTGGAGAATATCACATGCATGATGGGGTAATATTCAAGTTGTCTTCACCCCTTGCTTCAAAGCATCAACTTTCTTAATTGGATGAATATAGTGGGATCCAAACTTATGTCACCACAATATTGGCAACATGTATCACAGGTTTTGAGAACCATAGACATAGAATCAGTCTTTGGCTCTTTGGGAGTTGTATTTCACTTAAGTTGAGAAGCGAGTAAAGAGAAAATATTACAAGTATGGATCATCTTTAATTCATATGTTATGCATGAGAATTATCCAATTTTCTTTTTCCAACAACAAGGATCTGTTCTTAGTAGCAAATAGGAGAAAGTTACTAGATTTCTTCATTGGCTTGGCATTAATTGTAGTGAAATTCAAAGAGTTTAAATAGCCTGCACTTGTAGTAGTATCTCTCCCTTCGATATTGTATATCTATTGTATTGGGTATTCTCTTTGGGCAACTTGTGTCTTTGGGTTGATTGTTTGGCTTTAGTCACCTCCTAGTGGGTATTAGGATAGTTGCATCTTCTTTGAAGCTTCATCTGATATATTTGCATAATATGCTTGATTTATTTTGAGGTTAAGATTGAATGTAACTTTTGAATTGTGATTTTGACATCTAGTTTGATATTGCACTATGTGTCCAATATTAGTAGTTTGGGTTGAGCATTGCTCCCCTATTCTCTCTAGTTTACTTCTATATGTATTCTCCTACTATAATAATATAATATAGACTCTATAAGTTTTATTTTTAAAAATGTCATTCTTATAGACTATTGATCATAACTTAAATACCAATTTCTTATAAATTATAAGAAAAAAAAGAAGTTAATGCAAACCTACAAAATAAATCACTTAAGATGTTAAATAAGTAAATAGATGATATTTAAAGAGGAGTGAGCAAAAAAAAAGGTCAATTTTACAACATGAGTGGTTAGAGACAAAAGGATAATTTGTCATAAAATGTTGCGTGTGAACAAAATTAGTGTCAACTATAAGAATTAGCTTGGAAATTTATAATTTAAATATATTATGAGAAAAAGTAAAGTTAAGAAAAGTGAACAAAATTTATTGTTCAAAAATAGATTTAAACAAGTGCAATAAAATGGCTTAGTATTGCCTCTTAGTTTTGATTTTATATGTAAATTTAATTATAATTAATCAGTATATATTATAAGTTTTAAAAATATCAGTTTTAATTTGTTATAATTTTTGAAATTATAATATAATAATATTTTTATAATTAAAAATTTAAAATATAAACTTATTTTGATAAGTTAATTCTAATGATAACTAATATATTATTTCTTCAATAATATTATATAATATACAATTAAATTTTTATGTTTATTTTTTTGAGAGTCCCCAGCGGTGGGGTGACCTCTCTATATGAAGTCTTAAGTTCCACTCTCACTTATATGTGTCAGGCCTATGCACTATGTATACATGTTGACTGAAAAATTTGGAAACATAGTACTTTCAGAAAATATTTGTATAATATTAATTAAAGTTAATAAATTTTAATTAATAGCACAAACTGAGCTTATTAATGAAAAAATATATCTGTTCTTAGATGGCATAAACTGCTTTGCTTAAAACCTCATCTTCATTCATTCTTTGTGGGAATGGTCATACATCCTCTAATTAAAAACTCGAGTCTAATGTTTCCCCTCTCAACGTTTGGGGTATTCTCTCTAGTCAGTCAGCTGCACAATCGACATTGAAAACTTCCTCGTGCTTGAAAATTGACAAATGGAGTTAAATGGAATCTTGTGTTGAATGGATTAGGAAACCGTGCTTTGTTTTTTAATCTGCAATAATACAGAGTATTATAATAGCTAGTGACGTGTTTTGGATTATTCGTATGCTCTTCCCATGAAGCAAACCAGGCGGTGAAATAGATGAAGCGGAACATTTAGTCCGGCAGAGCCAAAACTCATGTACTGTTCTGAAACAGACATTTCATTTAGTGGATTCTCGACGACCATCGAAGTCATGGAAATTTCAAATGTAATGAGGGATTTGGTAGCGGGGAGTAATTGTGAAGAAGACGAGTACCACTGCAGTCAACAATCTTCACAGCCCACGTTAAATTTTGCGAATTACAGCGATACATCGGTGTTGCAGCAGGGAAGCAGTCCAGCGGAGACAAATCTGTTTGCCCTGACATCTAAGCTTTCTTGCCTAGGTCAGAAAGCCCAGCAGCTGGAGCAATTTTTTCGAAGTCAATCGTCGCCCTCATTAGGGCAAGATGAGCAGCAGCAACAAGCGAAATCGGCCCTAAATTCGATCCTGGGCGAGGTCATTCTCACATCTGCTTCGATTCTGTCGCAGTGTAAAAGCTTAAGTAATCCACCGAATGCACCGAAGAAAGAGGGAAAACGGGGAGTAGAAATTCTAGAGATTAATGAAGATGATATTCTGGCAGAGCATACCCATTTCTGCAAGATCTGTGGGAAAGGCTTCAGGCGAGATGGGAATGTGCGAATTCATATGCGATCCCATGGGAACCAATATAAAACCCAGGAAGCCCTCATGTCCAACAAGCCCAAGGCAAGCAATTTGTATTATTCGTGCCCCTTTGAGGACTGCAGGCGGAATAAGCGTCATCCCAATTTCAAGCCCTTGAAATCCATGGCCTGCCTGAGGAACCATTATAGAAGAAGCCATTGTGCTAAGATGTATACCTGCAACAAATGCGGTAAGGAATTTTCTTTTGTGGGCGATCTCAAAACCCATGGGAACAAGTGTGGACACACTACTTGGCGCTGTTCTTGCAACACCACGTTTTCTACCAAGGATAAGCTGTTTCGCCATGTCACGTTATTTCAGGAAGGTCACAAGCCCGTGCTTCCCTCACATGCCTCTTCTGTTGCTGCTCCTCTTTATGGAGGAAAACCCTCAATCAATGAGAAGAAGCCTGATCAACGTGCCCAAGATGCTAGTGACTTAATATCAGAAGGTCCATCATCTTTAGCAGAAGGCCTGCCTCCTTATGGCAGTCATGAAGATTTATTGATGTTGAACACGGGATCAGTTGGGATGCAACAGAGTGAGTACATGGCCCAGGAGAATGAGTTTGCCTTCTTCAACGAGGATAGAGAGGAGACTGAACTGTATGAATCTCTCTTTTGGTCCCATGAAGATCTGCATTGGCCCTAAATGATCGTAGGTGGAATTTTTTTTTCATTTTTTTCCCAATAATGTAGGCCGATCAATTTGTTTTTGTACATGTAATATACAGGTTACAATTCTATCGCTATTGAGCTCTCTATGCATGGTTTTTGTCTATTGAAAGTTTCTGTCTCAGCTATTGCCAGTAAAAGCTTTTAAGAGTCTAACAAAATGGAAGTTTTGCCAATTTTTTTAAGTTGCTATATATTGTTTGACAATGTCAGAACATATTATATCTGTTTAAGGGCTTTGGGAGAGTAGTTCTAACAACTCGTGTGAGGCCTTTCTAAAATCTGATCAAAATACAATAGACATCTTAAAAAATAAGAATGTTTGGACATGCAAAACTGATGCGGGCGTCGAAGGTTTTGCATTATGAGTTGTCTTGAATATATATATTGTAGTGCAACCAAATAGCAATCTTTTGTATGCATATTTTAGGACTGTTCAATTTATTTATTTTTAGCTATTAATGATGTTATTGTTGCTTCTATTAGGCAAGTTGTTTCATATTTGGAAAGCTAGATTTCCTGTTGTTTTCGAACAATTATTTTTGAAAAAGGGATATCTTAACGTTGTTTTTTCAGGCTTTTTTGATGTCTTAGATTTTGGATTTATCGAAGAGGAATCTTTCAGCTATGACACAATTTGAACAATTTAGAGACCAAATAAATCAGCTTCAAAGTAATTACCATATAGATTGTATTAGACTATGTATCTCTTCCAGCTAGCTGATGTAGTACAGTGATTCAATAAAAAGTAAATAAGAAAGAACAAAGAGCTAATGAATCCAAGGAGGGGGCATTCCTTAGCAGATACCACAGAGATTCTTTTTATAATTTGTTCAGATACATGGTCCCAACTCCCAATGTAGGAATTCGCAATATGAAGGTTTTTAAAAAAATTATGAAAAAAGATCTTATAGATATCCATTTGGAAAACGTTGTATCCACATCTCTCAGGGGTTTTGAACCTGCAGGCATAAATCTGGTTTCAAATATTGTTTGAAGTGCATGTCGTTCGCTGCTTTGAATCTCCGAGCTTGTGATTCCCTTAAGAGGATGATCCCGGCAAAGGTTGACATGTTTGGCATTATACCTGCTATTTTGCCTTTTTAAAATTTGCCAAGGATTTGTGAAGGTCATGTTGTGCAGTGCACGAGACCAATCTGTCTTTGAGGCGTCCTTTTCTGAAGGATCTGAGCCTCAACAAGAGTATCGTACTGTGGACATCTTATAACCATTGCATTCTTTCCTACCAGGTTTATGGTTTCTCTTTGTCAAACAATTCATTTTTCCCATGCTTCTATATGCAGACATGTTAATCTAGGGAACAACACAACCATCTACATTAAACACAGTATTCTTGCTTAATTATAATCTTTATAGCTATCCATATCCCGTTCCGATGTTCTGAAGTTCCCGTGGCACATGCGAGAATGATTGCAAGATTTGTTTAAATTCGCTTATCATCTGCAATTTAATTTGGTTAAAAGTTTCCATCCCCACAGTATGTTAGTGCCTACATTAATGTACCTCTAGTGATATTAATGACTTCAACTGAGTATTGTAATTGTTTAGAGAATCTCTCTTTGTATAGGCAAGGAAGGAAAGCACCTCTGCATGTGTCCAAATGGATAAAAAACATATTGTCCCTCTGAAACCACTCAAGATTAGTCTGCACAATCAAACCCAAACTCTTTTCTAAGAAGTAATTTTGCATTTTGTCCTTCAAAAGTGTCTAATAGTTACCGCTGAATTTGTGTGCCATAGACTTTTGCAGGTGTTTCTGACTATCCAAGAATTCATAAGAAAAGTTTCTCACCAAGAGATTGCAAGGGCAACGCAAAGAAGATTAAACTCAGTTTGTATATTCAACACCAAAACCTTCTAAAACCCTCTAGTTGTTCAATACTTCTACAATATGTCATTAAGTTGTCTCCTTTTTCTGCAAAGAGCCTCAACCATGCATTTACCTTTAAACCTTGAAAGAATACATAGTAAACTCTCCTATTTCTCCAGAAAGCTACAACCATGCTTTCACATCTGAACATTGGTGTATTGCTAACCCATCCCTTCACCTTTTTTTCGGTACTTAACCCCACTTTGTGTGCGTACGATTGTAGATAAGAAATCAACAGGCCACCTTTTCCCTTTTAACAGATTCCTTAGATCCATCTCCAGCCCATCAAAAACACAAACCGATTTCATTGACCCACTTTGTGTAAGATTCTCAACTACTGGATCCTTCAACTCGTGACACTAGAGCCTTGGTGTTTATCAATCCAAATGACAACAGGGGGTTCAGTTTCTTACTCAAAGTCAAACTTAAAAATTATATTTCGTTAATGATCTTGGTGAAATTGAAAGGTTCTTAAAGAGTCTACCAGAGATTAAGTCTTGTTAAGTTGTAAGATCAACATCGAAAAGAGATGAAGCTGAGATCCTATCAGAAACAAATTTAGCGGCTCCTTAGTCCTTAGATCTTAGCTGAAATTGCGGCTCGTGCTCGTGGAAACCTCCATAAAAATAACCACCCTTAGTTACAATTTTTTTTAACTCCATTATACCTTCAATATCCTCTTGATCAACAAAGATACTCATTTCCAATCGAAGAGCTAGTTTCATAAACGTATTTATCTATAGCAAGGGTGGTAGGGCTCTACAAGATAATCTGCATATTGGCAATGAGTAAAATAAGCTCGTCTAATAAGATAAATCCTTCGAACCAAACCTAATCCTTAGACCCAAGCGTGAATTAAAGGTGTCGTGTGTTAATATGTGAAGGTTAATGGTCATAATTTTTTTTCCCTCTAATTATGTGTCTCTTGGTTTTATGAGACTCTTCAATATGTAATGTAATTGGAGCCTTTATATATGTTCCTCTTACATCATTTGTAATCATCTTTTTATAATCAATCCAATACTCTGCTCAGTTTGGACGTAGCCACATTTGTGGTGAACCAAGATTATATATGTTGCTCTTACATCATTTGTAATCATCTTTTTATAATCAATCCAATACTCTGCTCAATTTGGATGTAGCCACATTTGTGGTGAACCAGGATAAATTTGGTGTTGTATTTTCTCTTGTTTAATTGTTTATTCATGTTCTGTTTTCATTTTCACAATCAATCCTTTCAATTGGTATCAAGCACAGGTTGTGCAAATTGGAATATGGTGTTGAATTTCCACAAAGATGGAGGATGTGAAAGTAGAGAAATTCGCAGACAAGAACTTCAGCCTATGGAAAGTGTAGATGTGTTCTTTGTTGGTTAAGCAAGACTTGTCAGTTGCAATTGAAGGAAAAGCTAAGAAACTAGTAGGAATGATGGATGAAGATTGGGAAAAGACTAATGAAAAGGCAAAGGCATCAATTTTTCTTTAGCTATCTCAAAATTTCTTGTTCAATGTATTGAATGAAAAGACAACAAAGGAAGTTTGGGATAAACTTAAAAGCATGTATCAAACGGTATCGGCTACAAATAAAATCTTTATAATGAAGAAGCTCTACAAGCTGAAAATGAAGGAAGGGACTGTGATGCCAAATCATATAAATGATTCAAACACCTTATTATGTCAAGCAATCTTGGTTGGTATGATTCAAGATGACAAATCTAAAGTTATCATCTTGTTGTGTTCTTTACCTAACAGTTGGGATGCCATAGTTACAACAGTTAGCTCTTCAAATTTCATAAAAAGCAAGTTGGTTTATGATGAAGTTGTGGCCACTTTACTTAGTGAAGATATGAGAAGAAGTAACAAACACTACTACATTTGGGCTTGAATAGTGACGGTAGGCCATGGCAATTGTGATGGCCACCTGTCGCCCGAGCGACAATAACAGAAATTGGCCCCTATTGAGCAAGGGCGTCTGTCATAATGGCGAAGGACAAAGTTGTCGTAATTTGGAAAAATACAAGTGAAGGCATCCTCTTCACATCGTTGTATGTTCGATGGTTTATCGTCACAACTACGACGACCTACATTTTCAAACAGTCATTGCAGTTCTAACTACATTGTTGCAGGCCCAACGGGCATCCATTGGAAGGTATGCCGCAACGGCGACGACATCCGATGGTAACACCATTGGAGTGACCACCATCTGTCGATAGTGTCCATTGCAATTGCAACAACATGCGACGACAATGTCATTCGAACGATGGCTGCCCATCAAACAAGCCGTCACAATTGCGATGGATTGTTGCATTATCAAAAAAAATTATGTCTAGGATAGTATTAGGCATTACATTCATGACGTTATTAGGGAACGAATCTAACAAGAATAAAGAGAACTTATGGGAGGCAAAGAATATTGGAAATCTAGCTCAATAAAGGGAAAAAAATCGTAATGAGATTGAATAAGAAATGCAGCTAATAACATACTTATGGAATATCATGGCTCTAAAATCAAGACTAAATTTGGATAATTTTTGAGTGGAAACATTACAATATATCAGATAAAACCTCAGATTATTGTGCCAAGATTATACATCCATATCTAAGATGACAACTATGATGAAACAAGACGCGAAGTAACATAATTAACAAAACAAGTGAATTGTATAAGGGAGTTTGCAAATTTGTATATCTACAATCAACAATTGCATCGTACAAATTACAAAGCACATGATACAAGGCAAAATATAAAGAGATCCCAAAGGGGGACATTAAAATCATATAAAAATAGGAAGAGATACTCCATTATATCCAATTGATGAAATTCATGCTTGCTGATTTGAATATAAATTATCAGTCTTACATAGGTAATATCATCAATATTAGCCATGCAAGCTCCAAATTTGTGATCTAAGTAAAGTATCAGTTAGCAAGAAGTCTCCTTCGATAGAATTTAAAGAAATTAGTCCAAAATCTTATAGAACAAGATAGGGGATATTACAAGCAAGCAACATGCATGGCTCCTCTTGGAAAAATATTTAAAGACCAATTTTACATTGATCACTGCTTATCAACAATACATCCAATTAGAGTTGCTTCCTTGCTTGACGGCACCAGACAGACCTTCATTCAACAATGGGAATTGTTGTTAGTGTTATAGTCCAATAAGGACAGGTATATGGTTGGCTGAAATTGTTGTAGGAATTGGTTCAATGCTTTGATAGAAATGATTTCAATTTGATGGAAGGTGCTCTTGATACATTATCAAAGATCAATGAAGATATACAAGAGGGGTTGGATGCTAGTGTACCAGTCTTTCAGGAGTGACATATCAATAGTTTTTTGCCTAGATTATTTTAGTTTTTCAGTCACCATATGTTTCTCTCAAGAAACTGGCACTTGGCTCCATCAACTAGTATCTTGAGCTTACGCCTAAAATATTGCTATTATCTATGGATAAGTATCTTCAAGGCTTGTTTACTCTTTCTCATGATCTAGCTATTGAAGTGAGGAAATTGGTATGTGTTGCATTGGTTCAGCTCCTTAAGGCTCGACCTAATCTCCTGCAGCCCTAGATGAGAAATTTAATTGTATATATGTTGCAAGCAAATTAGAATGTTGATGAAGAAATGGCTCTCAAGTCATGTGAATTCTGGTCTGCATTTTGTGAAGCTCATCTTCATCCACAAATATTGAGGGATTTTCTACCACACTTGATTGTGGTTCTATTGTCAAACATGGTATATGCATATAATGATGACACACTTGTTGATGCAGAGGCTAATGAAAATGTTTTTGATAGGGAACAAGACTTGAAACCTAGATTTTTTATTCACAAGCACAAGGGGCATATGGAACTTATGATGGAGAAGATGAAGAGGATATCATCAATTCATGGAATTTGAGAAAATGTAGTGTTGCAGAACTTGATGATTTCCTTTCTTGTGCCTCTTCTTGATGACAAGTATCCTTTGGAGTGAAGCATCACATGTTGTACTCTTTCTAAGTATAATAAATGGATTGTTCAGGTCGCAGGTCATCTAGAAGGACATGAATAGTTTGTTAAGGTACTTATTGATCTTCTTAGATGAATTTTAGACAACAACAAGAGAGCTTAGGAGGATTCTTTCTCTTCCTTTTCTACCCTTGAAGAGGAGGCAACAAGAGAGTTGGCACGACATCTGGAACTTATTTTACAACACCTTTTGTGTGCCTTTGCTGAATACCAAAGGCCAAATCTTTGTCTTGTATATGATGTGATTGGTACACTTGAAGATGTTGTGGGCGAGAGGGGCGAATCAACCAGGAAGAGTAGCTTGATATTTTGATACCTCCACTAATTGCCAAATGGCAACAACACTCAAATTCATATAGGGATCTCTTTCCTTTGCTTGAATGTTTCATAGCAATAGCATAGGCATTGGGTCTTGGGTTTACTCATTATGTTGAACCTGAATTTGTGAGATCTATCAACCTGATATGAATTAAAAAAATTGCAAAGGTTGATCCTATAAAGGCAGGTGATCCATATGATAAGGATTTTTTTTTTTCTCACTATACTTGCTCTCCAAGCTTGTTGAAGACCTTGGAAGTGGAATTGAAAGTCTAGTTAAAAGGAGTGATTTTAGAAATCTTCTTTTACAATGTTGTGGAGATGTGGATGTTGATGTTTGTCAAAGTGTCATTGCACTACTTGGTAACTTTGCAAAAGTTTGTGCAGTGCATTTGCAACCAAATTTGGCTGATTTCCTAAATGCTGCCACAAAACTGCAACTAGCAAAAGTGAAGAAAATTGTTTCTATTGCAAATAATGTTTGTTGGGCTATTAGGAAAATTGTTGTAAAGCTTCAACATGAGCTATCACCATTGCAAGGAGTTATATCATGTCTTATTCCAGTCCTCTCTAATCTTGAGGAGTTGAATAAATCACTTCTAGAAAATAGTATTATAACTCTAGAAAATTGCCCTTGGACTGTGGAACTCTTACCTTTACCTTATGTAGCTTGTTGAAAGTGAAGAGACTATTATTTATTTATCTGGTGCCTATCTTATATGTAGGTTTAATTATTATGCCCTATATTTCAATACCATATTAGAGCTATTGACTATGTCATGTTATATTTGCAATCATAGGATGTGGACTTCGTCTATGACTTTGTCTTAATATTTGTTTTTGTTGCATTTCTCATTAGATTAGGCCTCATGTTTGTTCATTTGTTATATTCTCTAGGGATTGCTCTTGAATCACATGACAAACCTTTACCATTTTTTGCTTAAACAATTTTTTGTTTGTTTGAAATTGCGTACATAACAATGACACAAGAATTGTTTGACACAAATAATATGCAATACATTTGCAACAATAAAAGCACTAAAGCAATTAAATCTTACTTGAATCTTACAATGTAAAATTTGTGTTGGTCGTCATTACAACAAAAGATCAACAATTCATTCGAATTTAACCAAATAATTGGTTGTGTATCCAATGCCAAAGTTGGGACCTTGCGAATACCAAACAAGTGACTAAATGAGT
Source organism: Cupressus sempervirens (assembly GCA_028749045.1). Lineage (NCBI taxonomy): Eukaryota > Viridiplantae > Streptophyta > Pinopsida > Cupressales > Cupressaceae > Cupressus > Cupressus sempervirens. The sequence continues at coordinate 59,531,497 of CM053783.1, forward strand.
CACAATTTTTTATAAATCAATCAAAGGAAAACCATGACTAAATTGTTGTAAGCAGTAGGTAAATTGATGAGGTGAGAAAAATTAGTTCTAGCTACATGTAAACTCCATGGATCTTGAAGCAATTCAATCCATTCCATATATCCTAAACTAGAAGAGCCATATACAATGTAAACAAGAACATTTTATGTTACTAGAAAAATAAGACCATCTGTATATGTTCATGTTAACAGTTCATAATTTTTGTTTGAGCATTTTGAAATTTATTATGTGAGTTTTTCTTTTAGGAAGATTTGAATCAAATTCTATAATTCATTGTCATCATGAGTTATGGAATGAAATTCTGTGATTTGATGACATGATAAGCTATTCAATAAATAAATGAATTTAGGATCAAACACTATGATTCAATGCCATAATAAGCTATCCAATAGTCAATTATAGATAGTTAAAAATATGATACAAAATGTTGATAAAAAAAAAATCACATAACCTAATTTAAATATATTCAAACTTAAACATAAACTATAGGAACAAAAATTTATTGAACATCAAAGTTTAGACAACAAATAAAAAAACTAGTAGTTGTTTTTTCACGTTGATCACATTTCATTCTTATTGTTGTTTCATCTCATGGAGCATGTCATACAATGTTTTTCAAAGCTACTTCAAACAAGAACATGAACCTTCTCAAAACAAGCATATTGTGGATTACCTTGTAAGGGAAAGCAAATAAGCACTATAAGCATAAATTTGTTTTATCTTGAGGCATTGGGCCACTCCACCAACCTTAAGTGGGAGAGCTCTATACCATGAGAGCCCTCCACATAGCAATAACATCTGATTTGGCTCTTTTCTTTACTGTGATCCGTGCCCCCACATATTCATCTGAAAATATACATTTATAATCTCCACAAATCACATTCAAAAGATTCGAAATCAGACATTCACTCATCAATCATAATTTCCTCACAATATATGATCAACACAAATCGGATTCAAAATCAAGCCTTGCACTCATGATAAACCATATTTTCATTAGTAAGTATAATCTCAACAATAAAATACCTTAGAGAGGAATAATTTGAGGCAATCCCATAGAAAGCCATTGTTTTGAATACTTCATACACTACAACTAAATTTCATAAATTAATGAGTTTGACTGTGGCGTCCTTCTACATTGCCTAAATCCAAGAGATTCACACAATTAGTTGTTATGCAATCATAGGTTAATGTTGAGCTTCACTTGGTTTCGAGAATAGTTTAATATTCTCTACTAATCAAGGCCAATCACATGAAGGTGGAAGCTCATTTGACCCCACCCGCCCCTCTAACATCTAAATTCCTCGTTAACATCTAAAATTCATTCATTCTATTAATAAATTGCTAACATTCAGGAATTATCACATGATAACATTCATTAACACATAAGTTTCATTGGAATATTCACATTAACATTAAAACATAAGATTCATTAGAACATTCACATGAACATTCAATAGAACATAAATAAAACATCAGTCATTATCAAATAAGTTACATAAGTTCACATGAATCATTCTTCTTCTTTTTTTGTCCTTCTCTATATTGTTGTAGAGGCATATCCATGTTGTCATCGATATTTCTTCTCACCCATGGATGTGCACTCGTTGTTCTTTGCAAAGGAAAGTCCTCTGCAATAACAAATAAAAGGGTTAAATTTTTAAAAGTTCAAAATTTAAAGATTTTAAAGAAAATTGTAGTGCTCTTTACCTTGTTAGCTAATCAAACAACCCCACACCCCATGGTCATTGATATTATTCTTCATCCATCTCATCATCATCATCATCATCATCGCCGTCATTGACATTGTCACCACCACTATCCTCATTGTCCTCGTCGACATTGTCACCATCATCATCATCCTCGTTGTCATCATCATTGTCCTTCTCCTCCTCCTCATCATCATCATCATCATGACTAGTAGAAGTATCATCATCATGATTAGTAAAAACACCATTTGCATCAGGAGCATCATCAACTAACTTGTTGGAATTCTTTAGAATAACTGAGAGGGGAGTGAATCAGTTATCCAAGGTCTAGATATCAAATAAAACTTCTCAAAGCTTAGTGAACCCGTATCTATAAAACATATTCATCATGCATGCATCCATTAGATCATACAATCATTTAAACTTTGTAGGTTACTGTCAAATCAACTTTGCAAAAATGTAAGCATGAAACATAACAAATTCAATAACACATTTCATACAATGATTTTATATGGAAACCCAATTTGGGAAAAACCACTAATAACATACTACTCATTCTCACTCTTCTGAAGTGATGCCCTGTGAAAAGCCAACTTTGTTAAAGGTTATAATGCACACTGTTAAATGTGACCTGGTTAGAGGATTTTAATCACCCTATTAGGAGTGAACCTTGTTAGATGATTTTAGATCATTCACTTGGAATGTCACCTAGTTAAAGAATTTACAAATGACTATTAGGTCAACCTTAATCAAAAGGATTTACGCTAGACTAATGCAATGATTAGAAAGTAATAGTAAGGCTTGATCTAATAACAACTTACAACACACTTGTAGATTACAAATCTCTATTTTTAGTCATCCATTTTGCTTACCTTTTACACACTTTAGCTCTAATAGCTTGTCCACCCTTCAAGCATCCATGCCCATAAGCCTTCTTGCTTTTCTTTCCAATAGCAATCTCTTCTCTTTGGTCAGTGAATGAAGCAATACCTTAAACTCTTTGTCTTCCTTAGGTTCTCACACATGACAACCTTTGCTTTTGACTAGTCATCTCTATAAATAGAAAATTTAGATCTTTTGTCATTCATCTTTTATCGTCCATTTTAGGGTTAGGTACGATTAGGTAGGATTCAATGAATCTACCAATATTTTTATTTTATTCCCTTCTAGAAACTTCTCCTTCAATGCTCTTTGAATTCATCTTAAAATAGTTCATCTTGAATTCTGTGCCACCAACTCATCAAGCTTATCTTTCACATGGTTCACACAATCCAAGAAATCAAACTTGGCAGCTTAGATTTATCAAATTCACAATCTGTCTCATAATGTTGTCACTCAGCATTAACTTGCTTCTGATGCTTGACACAAACTATGTTGCTCGACATCCACTATCAAATCACTCAGCACAAACTAAAGTGTACTTGTGCTTAACATCAGCTAAACTTTACTGAGTTAACATTGTATCACTCGACATACACTGAATTTTGACTTTGCTTAACTCCAACTAATTTTTTTCTCGGCTTACTCTAACTTTTCTTGGCACCTACTTTGTAGACTATTAAGCTTGGTAAACACAATTCATTTTACTTGTTCTTCTAAACTTAATCAGTGTATCCATCCTTTGCAACTTTAAGTAGATAATCAATGCACTATAATTTCACTGTCTTAATTGATCTTTTTACTCCTTTCCATATCATAATTCAACCTTTCCTCTAGGTGTTAACGTTACCTCAGTTGACCAAATCCTCTTCATCAATCAAACAAATGATAATACTCAAATCATCTAAGCAATTGTCTTACCAACAAGTAGCAGGTTTGACATCAATGACAAAACAATGATTGAAACACATTCTCATACTTGTATCAATCTATTTTCAACAATCTCCCTCTTCAGTGTTGATGGTAAACCAAACTTAATCAATACAACCAACAATAATACCAAAAAGAAAATAATTCATTATATTGAAGTCTCTCCTTCTATCAACAACTTGCATCTTCTGTATAGGGTACAAAATTATGTTCTAATCAACAGACAATCAACTCATCCTTAGAACTCCCTTTGGGTCACTTCTTATATCTCCCTTAGCACTATTTCTCTCTAAGTAGATATTTCATGTTTCTCTCCCTTTATTTCTCTCTCTTTCTTTGTTTTTCTCCCTCCTTGACAACAACGCCAAAGACTTGTCATCTTAAAATGCAGATATGAACATTTTTAGTTTCTCCCTCTCTCACTTAGCTTGTGACTAATTTGTAACTCTAGCTCTTTGATTACTTTAGGCAACTCCTAAAGTAAGATCCACTGCATCAATGTGTAACATATGTCAATCATCTTGTTTGATGCAAGACACTTCTCATTCTTCTTAAGTAGCCTTTGGTAGGGGTATCACCTCTAGTTTACCTCTTAGATACACATGAGCATCCTTAGGTAATGCTTTTGTGAAGATATCAACTATTTGTTCTTTTGTGTTAACATATTCCATCTTCACCTCTTTATCTTCAACTAACTCTCTCAAGTAATGATACTTGATTGCAATGCGCTTAGTCTTTGTATGCATCATAGGATTCTTTGATATATTTATAGCACTAGTATTATCACAATAAAGTATCACAGGTTCCATGATTTCCTCCTTCATACCTTTGCGTAGTTGTTTGATCCATACAGTGTTTGTACAATTTACTATAGCAACAACATATTCAGCTTCAACAGTAGATTGAGATATGCAGTTTTGTTTCTTGCTAGTCCATATAACTAGTCTTTTTCCTAAGAAAATGCTCTTCCACTAGTGCTCTTTCTATCATCAATATTTCCAGCCCAATCAGCATCAGTGTAGGCTCTCAATACAAATTTCTCATTTTTTCTTTTAGTATAGACCATAGTCTATTGTGCCTTTCAAATATCTCATTTTTCTCTTAACAACCATCAAATGATTCTCCCTGGGATTAGCAGAGAATCTTGCAACTATCTCAACAAATAATGCAATATCAGGTCTGTTGTGTACTACATATTGTAATTTGTCAATCATAGACCTATACAATGTTTTATTCACCTCAGCTGAATCATCATTCTTTGACAATTTATGTCATGTCACCATAGGTGTGCTTACTAGCTTGGAATCTTCCAATCCAAAAGTTTTCAATATCTTCTTTACATATTTTGACTTAGTGATGTATATATCATATTTCCTCTGATGTACTTGCAAACCCACAAAGAACTTGATCTCTCCAAACATCGACATTTCAAATTCTTTCTTCATTTCATTTGCAAAAGTTTTATATAAAGTATCTTGACCTCCAAATATGATATCATCAACAAAAATTTTAGATAGTAAAATATCTTTGCCTTTCTCTATCTTCAAGTATAGATTATTGTTATCATCAATCCTCTCAAATCCAATCTTCACAAGATAATTATGAAGCCTTTCATACCATGCTCTTGGTGCTTGCTTCAAACCATATAAAGCTTTGTGTAGTCTACATACCATATTTTTGTTGTTAGCATCAAAAAATCCTTCTAGTTGTTCTATATTGACCTCTTCCTCCAATATGTCATTAAAAAATGTAGATTTAACATCTATTGGATAAACTTTGAAACCTATGTATGCAAAGTAAGCAAGCAGAGTTCTTACTCCTTCCAACCTTGCAACAGGAGCAAATGTATCTCCATAGTTTATCCCTTCTTCTTGTGCAATATCCTTTACAAATTAATATTGCCTTGTTCCTTGTGACTTCACCATTTTCATCTAACTTGTTTCTGTACACCCACTTGGTTCCAATCACATTTTTATCTTCTAGTATAGGAACTAGAGTCCATGTCTTATTTTTTCTCGATTTTTTCAATCTCTTATTTCATGGCTTTACTCCAGTCCACATCTTCTAAGGCATCTTTCATTGTTTTAGGTTCATGCATGCTAAGAAAACATGTATCATTTCTCAACTTATTCCTTTTCATTGGTCTTACATCTTTACCTCTAATGATGTGTGTTGCACGATGATGTCTCTTGACATACTTTGACAATCTTGGTTCTACTCTATTTCCTCATTTGGTCTCTCAACTTCTGAATCACTATGTACATCTATATCAAATAGTTCAACATCTCTTTCATATACACTAATCACAAAATTAGAATGTGCCTCAACTTCATTCTGTAACTCGACACCTGGATGTAACTTAGTTCCTAAATGCAACTCGGCATTCATCACTGAAACTTGCTATTGATTTGCAACTTGATTTACAACATATATATTAGTAGGCATACCTTCATAAAAATATACAAATGATTTGTATTCCTTTGGTTTCTTCATAGGTTCAACCTCATATACTTTTGTATATTCATCAAATTTCACATTTGCACTTTCCACAATCTTGTTAGTGTTAGTATTTAAACACTTATTAGCATTACTTCTTGTGGAATAGCCAAGGAATATACCTTCTTCACTTTTTACATCTAGTTTACAATTCCTAAAATCCTTGAGAATATAACATTTGCTTCCAAATACCTTAAAATATTTTACATTGGGTGAGTATCCATACCATAGTTCAAAAGATGTTGAACGAGTACCTTTCTTGAATTGCACATGGTTCAAAGTATACACAGTTGTACTTATAGCTTCTCTCATGTATTTCAAAGCAGCATTTTTCTCCTTCATGAGTGTCCTAGCATAGTCCATTACAGACCTATTCCTCCTTTTAGCAATTCTGTTTTGTGGAGGGGTCCTAGGGGCAAGTGTCTGTCTTTTGATTCCTCTGTCATTACAAAACATTTCAAACTCATTTGATGTAAATTCTCCTCCTCTGTTAGATCTCAAATATTTCAAGCTTTTACTTGTTTCCTTCTCAACTCTTGCTAAGTACCACTTAAATATTTGGAAAGCATCAGATTTCTATTTTAGAAACATAACTATCATCATTCTAGAATATTCATCAACAAATATCATAATGTACTTATCTCCTTTGTAGCTTTGCACATCAATTGATCCACACAAGTTAGTATGAACAATCTCTAATATTCCTTTAGAGGTATGTGGTGCAGGGCACCTTGGCAAAGTTCTACAAGTCTTCATGTTCTTAGCAATCTTTCATTGTAATAAAGGATTGAGTTTTAATCCTATTATTTGTGTGTCTCTTTTGATCCCCTTGTTTGGTCAAGGACTCTAAGGTCATGATTATAAACTTTGAGTTCAATAGGCCATTAGATCTAATCAAGTTTTTAATAGGAGTTAGGATCTAGTATGTCTTGTGTTAAGATTTTGTGATAGGATTTTGTCATGGAGAAACTCATTGGTTTTGACATAATAAAATTTGATTTATCCATTTTCTAGTTTTTAGGAGGTTTACTTTGCCATAATGCTGAACTTTGCATTCCTATAATGTTGATTTTGGCAATAACGGCATTATGTTTTAGGGCAACAGTTATGTATCTTTCAAAAACTAATTGTTTTAGTTGTTTTCAATGGCCAAAACTCATCATGGATGGTTAGGACAGTTGGGACAAATCCTATTTAGGATTCTCAAATTGTTTTCCACTTGGTTGGAACATTTTTGGATGATTTACATGTATGGGCAAAGTCATTTTATCTGAAAAAAATAGAATTCTGAGCATTGTTTCTACATGTACAGCTTGTGTACAGGTTAGATAGTGTACATAAGTTATATGAATGGATAGATCTCTGAACTAGATTTCATTTGAATCTAATTTGAGCAATTTTCATTAAGTTTGGTGGAAGTTAGAGTCGCTTTGTTGAAAACAATCTAAAACCCTCATTTTTAGAGACTACAATAAAGAATGGATCATATCTTGCAACTCCATGGATGAAATTATTATTCCTTTTGGTATGAACATGTATTATAATACTTGAGAAGGAAATTTTCTTAGGATGTTGTTTGGCATGGTGAAATGTTCCTTTTTTTTCTTTTTTTTTCATATTTCAAGCTTCTAATCAGATCTTTAAGATCAAACAACCAATATTTCAAAGATCCACCAATTTCTCAATAAACCCCAAATCGGGTATGCTAGAAATAGTGCCAAAAACTTTACAGCTTCACATATTATTAATAAATCTGAAAGTGGACATTTTTTATAAAAATTTCAGCAGTATAAAAACCTACAAAATGACATTTCCATATCTATATAACATTTACACAATAGCTCCCAAATGGAGGACAAAAACAATGCTCATCGGGCTCTCGAAAATAACACAAAATAGCCAGAAACACCACAAAAACACTAATAATCCGTCACAAAAGTATAATCATGGCCAAATACATATATTCAGCTCTATTTTAACATCTAAATATCTGATATATAGCAGCAACCTAAACTGATATGAAATACTCAACCGGAAACACCAAACTCTTACAAAAAACACACCCGAAAACCCACAAATCTGCAATGTTCAGCACAAAGGCAAACTTTGCATGAGCATGCACATGGAATGGATTTAAACTCTGGTCCTTAGCCTTCCTAGAAACCTACAAACTCCTGTTCTTGGGTCTCTTTCTCCACAGGTTTGGCAACCTCTGAAGAACAACAAAGAAATGAGCAAAAATCAAGTTCTGGAATGAGCCCAAAATGCCTCCAAATCCCTTAAAAGAGGGCATAACCCTAACTCACATCCAAGAGGGATTAATAAAATATATTTTAATAATAATTTTCATTTATTAGTCCATCGATTTCCAAAGATTAGCCCCTTTTGCCGAAACTTCACCTTTTTGGGTCTGCCTGCCTTAGCAAAAATTATTATTTTTAATTATTTGAAAATGGGATATGACAAGTCCTCCCCTCCCAAATATTTTGCTTGTCCTCAAGTAATGGCTAAACAATAAATCACTCAATCCACCTGGATCCCATATGTAGTCATGAACTATACTACTATCAATTAACATAGGCTCTTGCAGTATCCTCTGCAATATAACCAAGAGGAATCCATAATCAAACTAACAATTACAACTCAACCAAACTCCAAAATCACAACTGCCACAGTCAGAAACTATTGAGACACAAACTCTTAGAACATCAAAACCCAAATAAAGTGGACAAATCAAACTGCCAACATAGTAAATACCATCAACGCATCCCACTGGCCTATATGGAATGTAGAATCCAACTCTGCAACAATGGTGAACACTCCCAAATGAAACTATACTAAGTATGGAGAATCCACACACTGTACAACTCCTGCAGTCAACACAACTCTGCAAATCACCGGCCACTATCTCATAACCATAACTCCCATGCACTGCCGATGGTGAAAAGACATTACAAGATAAATAGCAAGAAATGGAACCCAAACCAAATTTTCCATGAACAAGTGATACAACCCACTGTGACTGACCACCAGCTAAGTCTGGAGATGTCATAGCCAAAGGAGTAGAATCAATAACAACAACTGCTGAAGCATCACTCCCAAACTCCTACTCTAAGTCATGTATTATCAAGTTGTCAACTGCAGAGCCTATCGACATGTCCTGCCCTTCACAACTCTCATCTCGAGGCGTCAAACTATCCCATAACTGATGACAAGCACTAGGAACCAAAGTACATCTCTGTATCTTCATCTTATCAACATGGTCATCAAAGGTAAATTGATGAGCATACCTCACAGTGTAATGCCGATAGAATGCACCAATCTCAGTCATTGGCTCAGACTGCAATCCAGATGAAACTAACTGCAATCGATCACTAACTAAGTTGGAATTGACTACTACCTCCGAAGACATTGCCAAGGGAGTAATATTACTAGCAGGAACCGTGCCAACTATCGGCTCACCAACATCACACATGATCTTTGATACAACATCTCTAGTCTCTGTGCCATTAGTACTAGAGGCCACCACCATGTCAGGCATACCACAACAATCTGCTTTAGCACCCAACTCAATTGAACCTGACTCTAGTGGGAACGAACCCGATATGCCAATGTTAGTATCAAGGATGGATGCATCCCCATCTCCACTATCTCTGAAAATATCGACCATGGACATCCTTGAATCACCAAACACCATAGCTTGTGACTGTACAGAATCTGGTAAAGATTGCAGTCACTCCAACTCCATGGTCACCTTAGTCAAATGAAACTGTGACTCCTCAAAAGCGAACTATGTACTCTCAAGAATCTCAGGAGTCACCTCGAGCTGCTAACTAAGCTCACTCACCTCATCTTCCTTGGCCAATAATGCATCATATGTTGTACTCCCCCACTCCATAAGATAATCTTTGTCGGCTACCAACTGCATATAATTCTATCTCAAAATTTGAATAGCCTCCCATAAAGAGTGGATCTCTATTAAGGAAAGTTAACTGCCTCCCTGTTCATCACTAGTAGGAGAACCCCATCCATAAATTGCTAACAACTGACGAGCAGCATCGAAATGCTAGCAAGCAATAGCAATGTCTCGCTCACTAACTCTCAACTGATTAGACACATGATGGCACTGGCTAGACTGTCTCCTACACACCTCCTCTAATGCACTGTCTAAAGGAGTATCCTCAAAGTTACTGGTCTCTAGAGTATTACCATCCATATCCTGCGAATCAACTCCAAAGCTCATATCAACATACGGAGTATCAAAAACTATAGCACTGCTGGCCAACTCCTCTGTACCAAAAGAAACTGCCAAGGAAACTAAGTCTTCAAAACTACCCATTGCATCCTCCTGGATGTCATCAATTCCAATATGATCCCGGGACTCATCTATACACACTGCCAAATATGAAAGATCATCAACACATTCTAGCAAGTATGGTCGACTGGATATATAAACAAAGCCCAACACCAGTGTATAAAAACTAATACCAACATCGAACAAGTTGTTGGCACAAGAAAAGACAACACCGTGCAATCTGCTAATCAAATCCATGACAGCACCCAAACAAACACTGCTACCAAAAAGTGTTAAAGATCTCTAATCAACTGAATCCCAAACGCCAATATAACAATTTCGAATCCATATCCGTAAACTAGAATCAGCTGGTAACTCAAGCAAACTCCTCACCTGAGTAATATGACCAATACCAACTAACTCCAAATACCTATCTGACATTGTCCCTGTATCCTCGATGTGAATGCAAGATGAATTTACAACATTATCAATGACCACATATGATCCGCTTGCCGCAGAAAGCTGAGTATCAGGAGTGCAAGATGAAACTAAACTCAACTCCATGCCATGCATATCCCCATGTATCTCTCAATCCTGTAATGCCAATGGAGTATTCACCAAAGAAGCTCGAGTGTCCTCAAGCTCATGAGAAAGCCTGTCAACTTCCTCCTCCTTCCTCCTCAAGGCATCTGAATAGTCTCTAACAAGGCTAAGAAGATGGTCACGATCTGATAGAAGATGTAAATAACTCAACTTCATCATTCCCATTCCTTCCCTAATCGCTTGTAAGTCAACACAAGAAGACTTTGCCTGAACTCCCTTATGTCTACCCTGTAACTGAATCATCCGAATGTGATCCTCTATCATATCCCGTATCCTGTCATGATGAGATAATGAAGTCACAATATTGTCTTTTTTCACCTTCAACTAGCTGGACAAATCATGTGAAGTACTACCAGCCTCAACCTCATGTGACGAAGCATCTAACTATGCCTAGTACTCTTTCTTAGCAAAGTCATGAATGCTCAATGTCTGCTCATCTCTACCAGTTATCTCACCATCATGCACAACAACATCCTCATAATCATCATCTGAACCCACTGCATTGTAGTCACTGCCTGTTGTAACTATACCATCCCGAATACCTATGACATCACCCTTTGACGACTTGTATACGATTGTCTCAATTTGAGTATCAAGTTGACCATTACTATCAATCTGCATAATATCCTTTCCCACTACCTCCTGTGGTGGAGTAGAATCTGAGACCTCTTCCTGGCTATAAGCTAGTTTCTCAAACTCCTCAGGCAAGTTCTTGGTAATTGTGTCATCTGCCCTATGAGAAAATCTGTCAAATAGAAATCCAGTCAACTTATCCACCTTAGCTAGGTCGGACAGCATGTCATTCATCATATGGTGGTGCTTAACCAACTATTTAGACATGTCATGGCTTATTTTCCTAAGTTCATCTCGAATGTATAAATAACCATCCTTTCTACTGTTCCAACTCTAGATATCAATTGTCCAAGATCGTGTCCTCTGTGACTCTATACTATACCTATCCATTCTGGATAAAGTAGAGTGTAACCCCAATAGGTTATAACTTCTTCAAACACCAAGAATCTTTATACTTCAGTTGTTTGACATTTCGTCAAACACTTTGTAAGCAAGGGGTCGTATGACTAATATAATTTTTCAGATTGTTGCAAGGACTCTTGTTTTGATTTGCATCAAAGAGAATGCTTACAAAAAGACTCCAAATTGTCTAAACAATGACCTAACATGAATGTGCAACTAATTTTGGCAATATTCAATACAAATATGAGACTTAAACTACTTGCAATATGCAGCTACAGCAACTAGTAATTATGACAAATACCTTGGATGTCTTGGAAGAATTTCTTTTCCATCTCATTTGGATCAGCCATACTTTTTCCTTCCTTGGATTTTGTACTTTTACTTTCAACTGGAGGTTTGATCAAAATTTATTTATTCTTTTCTAGCTGCAAATATCCCTTTTCTCTTTCACTTAGTTGCATGCAAACTTCTACAAACCCTCAGGCTGGCAAGATCATAGCTCTGATACCACTAAAATGTCCCTTTTTTTTAATTTTATATGATATTTCAAACCTCTAATCAGATCTTTAAGATCAAACAACCAATATTTCAAAGATTCGCCAATTTCTCAATAAACCCCAAATCGAGTATGTTGGAAATAGTGCCAAAAACTTCACAACTTCACATATTATTAATAAATCTAAAAGAGGAAATTTTTTCTAAAAATTTCAGCAGTATAACAGCCTAAAAAATGACATTTCTAGATCTGTATAACATTTACACAATAGCTCCCAAATGGAGGACAAAAACAATGCTCATCGGGCTCCCGAAAACAACACAAAATAGCCAGAAACACCACAAAAACACTAATAATCCATCACAGAAGTATAATCATGGCCAAATACATATATTCAGCTCTATTTTAACATCTAAATGTTTGATATATAGCAGCAACCCAAACTGATATGAAATACTCAACCGGAAACACCAAACTCTTACAAAAAACACACCCGAAAACCCACAAATCTGCACTGTTTAGCACAAAGGCAAACTCTGCATGAGCATGCACATGGAATGGCTTTAAACTCTCATCCTTAGACTTCCTAGAAACTTGAAAACTCCCATTCTTGGGTCTCCTTCTCCACAGGTTTGGCAGCCTCTGAAGAACAACAAAGAAATGAGCAAAAATCAAGTTCTGGAATGAGCCCAAAATGCCTCCAAATCCCTTAAAAGAGGGCATAACCCTAACTCACCTCTAAGAGGGCTTAATAAAATATATTTTAATAATAATTTTCATTTATTAGTCCGTCGATTTCCAAAGATTAGCCCCTTTTTCCGAAACTTCACCTTTTTGGGCCTGCCTGCCTTAGGAAAAATTATTATTTTTAATTATTTGAAAAGGGGACATGACACATGGTTTTGAGTGAGCCCTAGGCTGAATATCTTTATGTATTCAGCTTGTCAAAATAGTGAAAAAAGGAGAAAATGGATGAAATGATCTAATGGACCTATCTACTTGTTCAAGAAAACTTAAATAATGTAAATACATAAATTCCAAACCTTGGTTCATACCTATGCACCCATCATTGATCACTTGTAGTGTTGACCAAGCCTAATTTGACCAATTAGGCCTATGAGCATTGTGAGGGTTTAGTGTTATCAAAGTAGGTTGAAGACCTATGCCTTTGGGAGTTGATAAAACATCAAAAAGGGTATTTGAATCGAGATTTTTTTTGTCAATTCCTTTGGAGAAATGAGAAGCTATCATTCATCTTTTTTTTTAGGAGACCAAGTAACCTAGTGGGTCTAATATTGCATTTTGGTGTTGTGGGTTTTGGAGAGGCTAACCAATTGTGCATTTTATGTTGTGAGGGGTCCTTTGAAGTGTTCCAAAATTCATTTTGGAGAAAGGGAGTGATTTGTGTGGTTTTCTCTATTTGAGCCAAATTGGTGAAGCATCTTTTGAAGTCAAGTTTGAAAGCAAGAATTTGTGTTGCCCATGTTCTTTGGGTTTGACCTTGGATAGGTCTTAGGATTTGATTTGATAGAGTTTCCTAAACATTGTAATGTGTGGGTATGGTAGGAATATTTGGTTTCTTAACCTTGTGAGCCCATTATTACCCTGAAGTTGTGTAGCTCTACATCAAGTGGTGTCAAAGCCCCACTAAGATCTAGTTGGATTGAAGAGATGTCTAACAATGAAGGCAATGAGAGGGAGGAGTTCCCTACAAATGTGACCAAAAAAGAGTTGGAAAAGATGCTCAAGGAGCATATGGAAAAAAGAAAGAAGATGGAATAAGGGATAAAAAAGTTGAAATATCAACAATGAGGAAGAAGTGAAGATGGAGAATCTGAAGATGAAGAAGAATCAGAAAAAGAGGAGCAATCACCAAGACTAGACAGTGATCCATTTTCAGATAGACAATTCCTTGAGGCACTTGGCAAAGTGGGAAGGAAGGATCCAAAGGTAGATCTTCCTATGTTTCAAGGTAAGCTAAATACTTAAGATTGTTTAGAATGGATTGAATCCACTGAAAATTATTTTGAATGTGAAGAAGTAGAGAATAACCAAAAGAAATCAAGGTTGAAAGGACCATCTTTGAATTGGTGGACCTTTCTACAGTAAGAAAGGATAGATGAAGGCAAGAACCCTATTTGTTCCTAGAAGAGGATGGAGGCTAAAATAAGGAAACAATTTGTACCAGTAGATTATGAAGTTGCCTTCCATAAGAAGCTTCAAAATCTCTGACAAAAGGACCTTGATGTAAGTGGCTATGCTGAAGAATTTCATAAGATGACCTTGAGGTCCAAGCTAAATGAAAATGAAAGTCATAAGTTGGCTAGATATCTAAATGGTTTGAAATATAGTATACAAGATGAGTTGAGTTTTTTAAACCCTAAATCAATCCATAATTTTTATTAAATGGCATTGAAGATAGAAGAGAAGCAAAGGAGAAGAGGTGAGCAGAACAATAGGGATAGAGGCAACTCAAACTTCAGAGGAAGAGGTTCATCACCAAGGCCACCAAATGACAACAATCAACAAGAGGCTGAAAGAGATTCAAATAAAAGAGGTAACTTTAGAGGTGGAAGAGGAAATAGAAGAGGTAGATTTGGAGGAAGAGATCCTAATGTCTTTACAAGAAGATGTTTCACATGTAACCAAGTAGGGCATTAATCTTTCAAAGGTCCAAAGAAGGCAAGTAGTAGTTCAAGTCAACACAATGAGAGGAGGGTACACTTGATTCAAGATGAAGATAAACAAGGTACAAGTTCATATCAGTCAACCCCATTTAAATTTGTTGATCCAGTCAATGGTGAGTGCACTATGTTCAATAGATCCCTTGTGATGCAAGTCAACAAGGAGCCTCCACAAAGAAAGTCTTTGTTTAGAACCAAATGCTTGGTGAATGGTAAGGTTTGCAAGGTAATTGTAGATTAAGGGTCTACTAAAAATTTGGCTTCCACTACTATGATTGATAAGTTAGGATTGAAACGAATACCTCATCCTAACCCATATAAAGCCTCATGGTTGAGTAAAGATCAACACACACTAGTGGATGAACAATTTTGGGTAAGTTTTTCAATATATGAATATGAAGACAAAGTTTTGTGTGAAGTGGCCAATATGGATGCTCGCCACCTTCTTTTGGGAAGGCCTTGGCAATATAATACAAATGCTCAACATGTTGGGAAGAGAAATGCTTACCAATTAAGCAAGAATGGTGAAAGTTTCACAATGAGACCTTTGATGGATGAATCCAAGGAGTAGCCTTTGGATAGTACTATGATAATGGTTGGAGAGAAGTAGTTTATGAAGGTATTGAAGGAGAAGGAGAATCCATGTTTTTTCATTGTTCTGAAGCCAAAAGATAATGCACCAAAGAAGGATAAGACACCAGAATCATTGAGGAGTATGGGACCAAAAGAAGTTGTAGATTTACTTGATCAATATAATGGGATAGTTGTTGATAGGAATAGTGAATCCTTGCCACCAAAGAGGGAGATTAGTCATTGCATTGATTTGTTTATAGGTGCCACACTACCTAATAAGGTAGCCTATAAACTAACTCCTAAACAAAATGCAGAAGTATCTAGCCAGATTCAAGGTTTGTTAGAGAATAGTTTCATAAGGAAAATTCTTAGTCCTTTTGTAGTACCAATAGTCCTTGCACCCAAGAAGGAAAGAACTTGGAGATTATGCATGGACTCAAGAGTCATCAATACGATAACAATCAAGTATCGCTTTCTATTGCCAAGGATAGAAGATTTGATGGGTTGCTTAGGAGGAGCAAAGTATTATTCAAAGATGGATCTCAAAAGTGAGTATCATCAAATAAGGATTAGAGAAGAGGATGAGTGGAATACCACATTAAAAACTAATGAAGTTTTTTTTGAGTGGGTTGTAATGCCTTTTGGATTATCAAATGCTCCTAGTACTTTCATGAGACTTATGAATGAAGTCTTGGCACCTTTCATTAACAAGTTTGTTGTGAAATTTAGATGACATTTTGGTGTTTACTAGCAGCAAGGAGGAACATCTTCAACACCTAGACATGGTTCTCAAGAGGCTTCATGAAGAACAATTAAAGATCAACCTTGAAAAGCGTTCATTCTTTAAAGAAGAGTTGGTTTTTCTAGGTTTTGTCATCTCCAAGAGCAATCTAGAAATGGATCCATCCAAGGTTGAGGCAATTTTGAATTGGCCACCACCTACTACTACATCTAAGATAAAGAGTTTCTATGGATTTTGTAGTTTCTATAGGTAGTTTGTTAGAAACTTTAGTGGTATTTGTGTCCCCATCATAGACACTATAAAGAGTGAAAGAAAATGTGTTTTTAAGTGGACTAAAGAGGCTAATGAGTCATTTGAAGTCCTGAAACAAAAAATTGTAGAGCTCCCTAAGCTTGTACTTCTTGATTTCCACAAGGTTTTTGTGGTAGAATGTGATTCTAGTAATAAGGCCGTTGGAGGGGTATTGAGTCAAGAAGGTAGGTCAGTAGCCTTCTTTAGTGAGAAGTTCAATGAAGCAAAACAAAAGTATTCTACCTATGATTTGGAACTCTATGCTATGGTTTAGTCTTTAAGAAAATGGCAACATTATCTTTTGCATAAGGAGTTCATTATTTTTACTGATAATCATGCACTTAGTTTTTTAAATAGGTAGGAGAAAATTCATCATAGGCATGTAAAGTGGATAGAATTCTTGCAATCTTTCACCTTCACAATCAAGCACAAGAAGGGTGTTGTCAATAAGGTTGATGATGCTTTAAGTAGGAGAAATCTAACCATTCAATCAATTTAGTTGGATAGTGCAGGAATTCAATCAGTCAAAGACATGTATGCAAATGGTGATGATTTCAAGGAAGCCTACAAGGTCTGCATTGAAATGACAAAGAGGTATCATACTAATTTTTTTGAGTTTTTGGTACAAGTTGGATTCTTGTTCAAGGGTTTTTTTTTTGTATACCTAAGGGGTCAATAAGCGAAAACATTATCAAAGAAAAACATTGAGGGAGTCTAGTAGGTCATTTTGTTGTAGATAAGACATTGGAGTTGGTGAGGAGATTCTACTTTTGGCCCAAACTACAAACTGATGTAAGAAATATTGTTGAGACTTGTCTTGTTTTTCAAAGAGACAAGGGTCAAACATCAAATGCATAACTCTATACACCACTTCCTATTGCTTCCAAACCATGGGAAACTATAAGTTTGGACTTCTAAGGACTAAATTTGGTTCTAACAGTGTCTATGTAGTTGTGGACAGATTTTCAAATATGGCTCACTTCATACATTGTAAGGTTACGCATGATGCATCCCATGTGGCTGGATTATTTTTCAAGGAGGTAGTTTGACTTCATGGTTTACCTATGTCTATTGTATCAAATAGGGATCCTAAATTCATTGGTCATTTTTGGAGGACTTTGTGGAAGAAACTTGGTACTAATGTTTCATTGTCTTCAACATATCATCCCCAGTCTGATCGACAAACTAAAGTCATTAATAGGTCACTTGGAAACCTATTAAGGTACCTCACAAAAGAACATGGAGCAATTTGGGATACTATCCTCACCCAAGCAGAATTTTCATATAATGATTCCATCAATAGGAGTACAAGTATGACTCCATTTTAGATTGTTTATAGTGTGCATCCTAGGGGAATCATGGAACTCAGAGAGGTTAGTGACATTGATAAGAAGAGTGTTTTGGTTGAGGATTTTGTAAAAGTCATGAAAGATATTCATGATCAGGTAAGGGAAAGGCTGAAACATACCACTAATAAATAAAGGGTCCATGCTAATAAGAAACGAAGAGATTTGAAATTCAAAGTGGGTGATTTGGTAATGGTACATTTTTTTGGTAAACAGATTATTTTTTTTTATTTAACTCTTAGATGACCAAATTTGTGAACAATATATGGTTACAACAGTTGAAAAGTTGCTTCTAAAAAGACTAGCTTCCTCTGAATTATTAGGTACAGCTCCCTATTACAAATTTTCAATGAATTATGTTTGTTCCTAAATCTAAATTGAGGTATGTTCTTAACCCGAGAATAAGAGAGGTAAACTGAGAAAGGGCTAAATAGGAACTAACTCAAGAAAGAAATGGTATTTGAAGATTAATTAAGTTTATGAACTCACACATCTTATGAACCCATAAGGCCTAACGATTCAATATTGCATACTTACTAATACTAAACTAATTTAGCAAGAAACTAACTATAGAAAAAGAAAGACTAACTTGAAGGAAAATGCCAAAGGAATTTCTCTTGAACCTATGATGACAATACTTATCATATTCAATTCATTGCCTTAAAACAAGGGAATGAAGCTCTATCTATTCCTTGTTTTAATTCAAATAAAAGAGAAAACATTCAATTAACATCTAACAGAATGGAACCGAAAATAACTGACACAAAATACCATTCAATTAGCTCTGCAACATCAAGTATTTCACACCAAAAATTAGCTGACCTTTTATTAATCTTTCATTTCAATACATATAGGATTTCGAGTAGACATTTACAAGGAAGTTTAATCAGTTCATCTCTTAAAAAATGACAAATGGAAAGAAGCCAACTTGTCTAATACAATCATTACATCAAATTATGAAAGAGGAAGAATATGAATCACTTTACCTTCTTTCCCTTTGCTGAGTTTTTCCTATAGGCCTTAGCGGAAACAATAATTGGAATCAATTCTTCATTCCTATGAACATGAACATTTGTATATCTTAAGAGCCATTTAGAATGTTCTCTAGACAAATCTTTCATAGCATTTAGTTGGTCTTGTATTTCCCCTGTGGCTACATGTGTACACCCACCAAGCTTCTGGAGTTCAAAAATTATGTTTTGTTGACTAGAAGATATCTCTATCAAACTATCAATGTAATTGGAGAAGTTTGATTGCATGAAAATTATCCCAATGATTCCCTTCCCTTGTTTGCTAGTCTGAGAGGCTATATGTAGACGTTTTAGGAGTTCATAATGTATATCTTGATCTCTCTTCACTTTGGCTTCTGTCTCCTTAAGGCCTTCCTCTGCTGCCATGATCATCTTAGACTTGAACTGCATGCTCTAAAGCCACTCAAATAAAGGCTCATCTCCTTAGACACAATCTTCACTTTTGACTCTTTTCAATGCTAGGGTAGCTCTATTAGCTGAAATTTTGTCCTATTCTATCTGCAGCCTTAGTATGGCATTGCCAATCTGTTCAATAATTGTGAGTCCCTTTGACCTAAATTTCCTGCTCCACTCTTTACCGATTTGTCCGAAGTGTTTATCTTCTTGGAGCTAGGAGATGAGTGCTTGGACATCAGCAACAATGGGATCACTAGTAATAGGCATTCTAGAGATGCTTGCCAATGGGGTGACCAATTATCTAATGAAGCTGTTCAATTCTTGAATTTTTGCCTTCATCCTGACCTTTGACAATTTAAGGCTTTCCAACTGTCCTTCAATCACCTCATTTGTTGACTTCCATATAAGCCAACCTTGGTATCATGTTTGGCCTCCCCAAGATCCACCAAATGTAAGGCAAAATCATCAGTAGACATATACTCCATTCTTCCCTCTTTGATAGGCTTTGTTATCTCAATTTTTAGATGCCCTATTTTGGGATCTTGTCTGAGGATAGACAAGGTCTTCTACTTCTTAACCTTGCTTAGTGTTGATCCAGAGTGGATAGCAAGAGATAAGGTATCCTTGTTGGGGGCTCCTTCGTCTTTCCTCTTTCTCTTTATGTCTAGAGTGTCCTCTAGCCATGAATCTATTCCTATAACCTTGGAGGTAGTCTTGAGAGAGTCTATGCTAAACATCTTTCTCTTGACCGAGTTGATTCTTTTCACGGTTGAAGAGAAAGGATACTTTGGGGCCTTTGAAATGAGCTTTGAATAATCTTGGCCCTTATCTACCTCTGAAGTCTTCTTCGTTGCCTCATTAGATTAAGTAGACTCTCTATCATTGTCCCTGCCATCTCCAAGATCTACTACTTGCACTTGAGGATTACTCAGCAAGAGAAGTATAGTACTTATAGATGGAACTGGGATACTATGAGGTGAGAGGACTAGAGTAACTGCACCATCTTTTTGTTCCTCAACCTTCTTCTTCTCAGCTTCTGGTTGGGTTCCGATCACGAGGAGGAAGCCATCCTGGCAAGTCTTAGCCAAAGGAACATTTTTGTTAGGAGGTTGATCACCTCCACCTGTTGGTTGCACTAGTCCTTGAGTGATGGCCAAGGTTGCACATAATGTGCCACCTTGAGAGGAGGAAGCTATTGAAACTACTAAACAAGCTTGAGCAGATGTACTTTTACTTTGACTCCTTCTAGTTATGGTCCATTCGACCCATTTCCTAGTCCTTTTGATAATCAAAGCCATCATTATATTTAGCTCCTCTCTTGTATCTTCATAAGGTTTTGAGTTGATTGGAGTACCTCTTAGCTTGGTCAAATAAGTATTATTATACATGTCCTACCATCATCTTCTATTCCTTCTACATCAATATTGATTTTATACATTTTTACTTGATCAACTATCAACCTAGCGAAAGCATGATCACGACTCTTAAAATTGTCTTTGCAATCAACCGATTAGTCTTCAATGGTGGTGATGTGTTTGATTACACTTCCAATTTGCAACACCTCCCTTGCATAGCTATTCAGATCAAACATTAGCCTCAAGACTTCATACATCTCTAGCTTATACTTCATTTCAAACATCTTTAGAATGTTCTTTGCAATAGAATGAGTTTCACAACTAAAAGCTCCCACCTTCATAGGGAACTTGTACCCTTTCTTCTTCAGACTCCATGACAACACGTTCACTTGAATTTCTTGCCGCACGATCTCAATTAGCATGATCATATCACTAGGATATCTCAGTAGCTTCAAGGGGAAACCATCAAAAGCTGCAAGATGCAAATATGAAAAGGATGAGAACTAAATGAAATAACTCCCAAATTGGCTAATGGTTGCCATGGCTTCAAGACTAAATCTCCTTTTTGGACATCCTTGGAGTTCCCTACAAATTGTCATGGTGAAAGCATCATTAACTCTTACATACTCTAAATAACTATTTTCCAATTGTAAGCATGAGTAAAACTCATAAGAATTCACATCATCAAGAAAAATTTCCACCCTTGGGAGGCCTAGCCATAATTGCAAAGAAGCTAACATGTAAATGAGGAAAGAGGACATATAGAATGTGTTGTAGAACTTTGTGGCACGAAGAGCATTAGACAAAATCTCGCTTACCTCATGAGCCCAATCAATATATTGGGTGTTAGAGCAGATGACTTGCACCAAAAAGAAATATTGGTCAACAAAATTTAAAGCTTCTACCTCAACTTTCAATATGTTTAAGAGGACCAAGATATCAACAATCTCAGGTTTGAGATTAGTCCCAAACAGAGTCTTAGGAAACTTACTCTTGGCGCTTCGCAGTTTTTGGAACCATGACTACATGATTTCCTTCCTCCAAATCATCTTCTTAGTCGAGAACTCAAAAATGGCTCCTCCAAACATTAAATCTAAGAATTCCTCTCTTTCCAAAACTCAAAGGTAGTTCACCACAATTTTCTTGTTGATGGAAATCAATACTGTGTCATCTGGTAGCAGAATTTGTCTCGTGTCCAAGTTGTAATGATTTATACATTCATGGATTAACTTCAAGGCCTGCACTACCACTAGAAAACTAGTTTCCTTGACCAAATTGCATCCTCAAAGCTTCTCAGTAATGGGATGGATCGACTCTGACCTCACTCTCTTTTGAAAATATTGCATGTCATAGAAACGGAAAGAGGTATCCATAAAATTCTACAATGAAGACTTAATTCTATTCAACTCATCAAAACCTGCAAATCTAGTTGCCATTCTTTTTTAATATGAATTTTGAATCAAGAAAATTAGGGGAATAGCTAATGCATAGATACTAGCTTTTTGAAAAGGTTATGCACATTAACAGAATAACAGTTCAAGAATGAGCAGTAATTTGTTCAACTGTTCATGTTTCCATATATATGGGAGCTTTGATCTGTCCATTGATCTTCAAAATTTTTGCCACATGAATGAATTGAAGGAGAGATCCATTGCAACAGTAAATGTGTGGTTCTAATGGATATCTCAAGGTCTTTTCATTGTTTCATTGGCCCAACAGTAACTTTCTATCTCCCCATATATACTTTTCCATTTTCCTTTAAGTTTTAGAAAGTTACCAATAGAGTACTCCATGGAAAAATGTCTGTTGAGTTTAATTCTAGTGCATTAACTCTTTCCTGCAATGGTTAGATTCTTTCTATTATCATCTTGAGATGTCTTATGCAAAAATTGTAGGTCTAATCTGCTTACTAGCTTGATTTTCTTTAAAATCCAAGAAATTGTCTTCATGGGTTGAAAACTCACCAAGGAGAAGACAATTTGTGTTTCTCTGCTAAAGCTTCCATTTTAATTAAACCCTTGGACCATTTTTATTTTTGGGTTCAAAAATATCTAAGGGAGATGCAAAAATTATGTAGGAACCCACTTATTATTTCTTTTCCTTCAGAATTGCCTTTTGCAGAAAACCAACTTCATGGGTTGAAAACCCACCAAGGAGAAGTTTATTCTGAATTTTCCACCAAGAATGATAATGAGAGCTTGTGAAAAATTCAAAACATTTTCTAAGGTAAATAATCATAAAGGGAACATGAATTCACCATAGGATGCCTTACTATTTTCTTACTTTGATCCATATGCATCATTTAGTGCTCTTTGCAGGAAATCGTCTTCATGGGTTAGAAACGCACCGAGGAGAAGATGAAGTCCAAATTTTCGCAAGCTTATGTTTCTATGATAAAGTGATAGGCAAAAAGTGGATATAACTTGTATATGATCATTGTAGAAGCAACATAAATCTCCATTGGACTAGGCACCAACCTACCCATACAATCCCTTGACACAATGGAGAACCACCTGGCTATGAAATGTGGGGAAGGGGAAATTTGAGAAATCCAATGGAGACTTGTTCCACCTAAGAAAGCATAGACCTAGACTCAAACACAACTAGGAACTCACTAAGGCACAAATTTTCATTTTTACTAATTGGTTAGAGGAGGACAACAACTGGCTTTGTCTAGGGACTTAGACAATCCATGTCCAAATGAGGGATCCAAATCTCTAGTTTTGCAAAAATAAAAGGGGCTACACAACAAAAAAAAAGCAAGGAAAAGAGGGACACAAAGGAAACCTAACTAGGGAAACAAGAAAGGGCACTAAACGTAACTATAGTACAATATAGGGGTTGCCTATTTTCAATTTCAAATTCGATAGAGTTTCAAATCTTGACCATTGTATGTTAGGGGTAGCACTTTGCCATCCAGATATGCCAATTTAAATGAGTTGTTCTCAAATGCATTATGAACAGTAAATGGACCTTTCCAAAAAGTGTCAAATTTCTTGTGCATACCTTTTAGTGCTCTTCACTTTTCCCACAATAGTACACAATTCCCTACCATGAACTTTTGCGGTCTTGCCCTTTTATCAAACAGGTTCTTTATGCACATTTGGTGTCAAGTGATATGATCCATGATTTCTTCTCTTTCATCTTTGAGTTTGCTCAAGTATAAAATCCTCTTTTCTAATCCATCTCTATAGATATCATCTTTAATTATTTCTCTCAGCTTGCTCATAGCAAACTCCATGGACAATGGAAGATTAGCCTCAATCCTGTTGACCAATTCAAAAGGAGAGATGTTGATTTCCCTCTTAGGGTTCACCCTATTTGCGCACAGTGCCTCATGAATCTTCTTGTGCTAAGTTTTTTGATTGTATACCACCAACTTCTTAACAATATTTAATGAATTCTTGTTACTAGGTTCTGCTTGACCATTTCCTTGTGGGAAATAGTCAGATGAATGACTGACTATGATGCCATGCTTGAAACAAAACTCAGTAATCTCAACTTAAGGGAAGTATGCCGCATTATCCATCACCAATTCGATGGGGATACCAAATATAACTAGTACGTTTTCCTTGATGAATTCACACTTGGTGAACTAATAAGTCATAGTCATAATAAACTAGTGATCAGCGTTGGATTTTGGATTGATAAGACCAGTGAAATTGAGGCCCCATTGTTGGAAAGGACCTTCAATGATGATAGTTTGAGAGGAAAAGTGGCTAGCTAGGGTCTCGCAGTGAACATCTTACATTTTTTGCAGTTTGACACCTAGGAGTAGGCATCCCTAAACATTTCGGGCCAATAGTAACATTGTCTTAATATTTTGAAAGTTGTAATTGAAGATGAGAAATGTCCACCGCATGCTTCATCATGAAATGTTCTCAACAACTTTTCTTCTTGTTGTTTGTCTACACATCTTAGGAAAGTACCATATATAGCTCTCTTAAATATCTTATCATCCCAAATTACATATTTTGCAACTTTCAATTTTAGATATCTTCTTTGTTTTGTTGTCATGCCTTCAGGGGATTCTCCATACATTAGTAGATAAGTAATATTCTCAAACCAAGAGTCTTGTAGTCCTATGGCCAAAACTAATTGCTTCTCTCCCAAGTCCTCTAGTTCTTCAACAATCTCATTTTCCACAATTGTCTTAAATAAGGCATTATCCCTCACTAGCTTAGTAGGCCTGATTTCGATGTCATACTCTTGCATTTTTGTTATCCATGTTCCTCTGGTTTTACACCCTACATCTTGTTGTTTTTACAAAATTTTTACTGCTACGTTAGGTACATAAACCACAAAATACAAGTGCAAGATATAGAACCTAAAATTCTTCTGTGCCTTGACTACCACAAAGGCATGTTTTTTGATTTGGGAGTATTTCAACTCATGAATTTTTAGAGTTATGCTCATGAAGGCAATATGGGCTTGTATCCCTTCTTTTTTATCTTGCATAAGGATAGTTGATAAGGTGTGTTTGGAGGCATAACAATAAATAATGAAATCCAATTTATAGTCTGGATGACATTGTACTGGACCATTAGCAATAGCAATCTTTATATTCTAGAAGGCTTTTTCCCTGGCTTCATTCCATTTAAAAATTGAATTTCCTTTCATCATGTCCAAATACACTTAGCAATCTCTGCAAAATTTGCTACAGACCTTCTGAGGAAATTCACTTGCCTGAAGAATGATTTAACTCCTATTTTGTTTACTAGTGGGCTTAACCTTCAAATGGCTTTGACTCGCTCAAGGTTGATTTTGATACCTTCTTGAGAAACTATATGACCAAGTAGCTTTCCCTCTGTTACACAAAAAATGGACTTTTTAGGATTTAGTGAGATTTTTTGTTCCCAACACCTTTGCAATACTTTTATCAAATCTTCTATGTGGTTTTTTCTTTTATTTGAAAATATAGTGAGATCATCCAAGTATATGACAATAATTCAATCCTTTAGATCAGCAAAAGATTTACTCATACAACTTTGAAATGTGGCACCAACATTGACAAGCCCAAAGGGCATTCTTTGATATGCAAATGTACTCAAGGGGTGGTGAAAGTCATTTTGTGTTGACCTTTCTCTTCCACTTCTACTTGATTGTATTATGAGAAGTTATCAAGCATGGAGATCATTTTAGCTCCAACCACTATTTGTAGTAGGCAATACATGTTAGGAAGAGAAAAATTGTCTTTCAAAGATGCCTGGTTCAAATTTCTAAAATCTACATAGATCCTTATTTCTTCGTTCTTCTTCCTAAGTGGCACTATATTAGCTACCCAAGTGGAGTGATGGATAGGATAAATTATCCTCGCTTTCAGCATCTTGTCTACTTCCTAGAATATAGCATCTACTACTTTAGGATTATAGTTCCTCTATTTTTGTCAGAAAGGAACAACATCAAGTTTCAATGGAATCTAATGTTTTATCTTCCCACCTCTATAGCTTTTCAAATCTTCATAACTCTAGGCAAAAATGTCTTGATATTCTATGAAAATTCATTTGGTGATTTCCTTTTCTTCAGGCGAGAAACACTTTCCAATATTGATCATTTTAGGACTTTGCGTGTCTCCAATATTCACCCCTTCATACTCACCAATAGTAGGACCCTTTTTCACCATCTTTTTCTTTATGTAGGTATCATACCTATTAACTATTTTTTTTGAAGATACAAAGTATGGGGGAATGATATTACCTCGCAATTGGACTTCACCAGTTTGATTTTCTTTTTTATTATAATCAAGGTCTTCTTGATTTCCTTCATTGTTTTGGTTTTTGCATGTAGCTTTATCATTTTCAAAGAACAGTTGTAGACTCTTGTCATCTTTGAACACTTGCCAAAATTCTGCATTGTCAGGAATAGAGGCTCGGTATACAATTTCAACTTGATATTTCTTCTCTTTGAATTCTAGATGAGGAAGCAATAACGAGGTAGAAACAACGAGTGAATCTACTTTAGTATTCATCTCTCTTGGCACTGATTCAATAGAAAATGCATCAAGGTCTTCTATTTCATCCCAAACTTTTTTTTTGTAATTTTTTAACTTATGATTCTTCATAGAGTGTTGCCCCTTAATTTGTCTCACAATGAGTTCTGCATCACTTTGGGCTCTCAGGATGTTTATTCCTTTTTTTCCTTCGCAGCTATTATCCCAAGTAGTAGAGCTTAATATTCTTCTATGTTATTCATATTTCCAAATTCCAATTTGAAAGCCATGAGTTCAGGTTCTCCTTTAGGAGGTATCAATACTATGCCTGCACCAGACCCTGATGAAGAGAAACTTTCATCAAACTTCAATGTCCTTATAAAGGATGACTCTTCTTCTTTACTGAAGATTTTCATTCCCAAGTCTTCAATTTCTTGCTCATTCAGAGTATCTTCAATAAATAACATGTAATTTCCAAACTCTAGTTCTTGATAAAGAATCTAGGCTTTAGGATCATCTGACTTTAAGATAGTAAATCTTGCCTTTTCTTCAGGTTCCAACTTGAACCTCTTGCTTCCTATAGGTATGATTTCTAGAGACCAATCTAGTTTTATTTCTCCCCCTAGATCTCTACAAAACTTCTACTTAATAGCAAGCCATAGCTTTTTGAAATATCCACCACCAGGATAGTCAACAATAGTTTCTTTTCTAGATGAGAGGCTAGAGCCACCTAAGCATCTTTGATTTGTCCAAGTAATAGGACTTGTTTAACATCCATTGAATAACATCTTCCATGGACTTTAGTGAGGGTGATACCCAAGGCTTTAGCTATAGAAAAAGGCATCACATTATCTGATGCACCTGAATCTATTATGCAATTACTTAATTTGCATCTGTTGATATATAGTGAGATACAGAATGGGTTAGGTGTTTGCTCGGGAAAAGTTTCCAAGGTAGTGGAATCTTCTTGATTAAACATATTAGATGTCAAAGGTTCATCTTCTTCCTCAGTGGTAACATTATGGTTTAAATTTGCAACACCTCCTTTACAATGATCTACTAATCTCTTCAACTCAAAGGGATGAGATTTCAGATAGTCTATGGGAGAGATTTGGATCTTTGACTCTTTTCAAAATTGGATGAAATCAAAAGGGCTCTTGTCCTTACCTATTTGAGATTTTGATGCTCCTTGATCATTGTGGGTATTATTTGATGAAGATGTAGGATCACTTCCCAAAACATGATTGGAAGATTGACTTTTGAGCTTTTGACTCTGGGTTAACATTATGTATGAAGTTCCATCAATAGTTGCATAGCATTCGCCCTTTGTCTTAGAGTTTGACTCATACTCCAAAAATAAATTTCCAGAGTTGCAATTTGAGTACAAATATGACTTAGAACAAGGATTTGCATTATTCAACTCATTGGTGGATAATAGCTACATCATACGAGCAATTTCCAAACATCTTTCACTGTCATGATCTATCGTCAAATGAAACACACACATATTTCCCTTCTTAGGTGCCACTTCAATTGCCAACCTTGGTTGTGAACCTGTAAGTTGCAAAAAATTTCCATCATTGTTCCTTCCTAATGGATTTTGATAATTCCATTGGTAAGAGTGATTAAATTTAGTTAATTTCCTCTTTATAGCTACCAACTCATTTGACAACTTTGGGATCATTTCATCAGATGAAGTAGTATTACTAGAACTTCCCTTGGTTTGAAGTTCTCATTTCCATTTTCTAGTGGAGATCAAGTCATCTTCAAATTCAACTACCTTCTTTTGTACATCTACTAAATCCATGGGATGGGCCTTCCTCAAATCATAATTGATATCTGGTGGCATCACACCATGAAAAATGATTTCAGATTGCCAGCAATGGGTCTATCAGACGTGGGGATCCTACTAGTGATCTTATTGAAAGTTGCAATGAAATCCCTCATATGCATGGTAGGTTGCTTTTTAATAGATGTCAATTGTGTTAATAGGACATGCTCGTCTTTTTCCATTTTGAATCTTATTTTGAAAGTCATCCTTATTGTGTCCCAATTTGTGATTGAACCATCATCTAAATGATAAAACCAATCCATTGCATTCTCTGTCAAAGTTTCTACAAATAACCTTATAGCTACGTCTTCATGAGATATTCCTAGGATATGAGAGGCTATGAAAAAGACTTTACTATGTTCATCTATAGTAACTTTCCCATTGCTTAAAAACTTAGGGAAATTCTTCCTTGAACCAAATGGGAGTGGATGATAAGCTGTCAGTGCTAATGGACCTATCACTGCAGCCCAGGGAGAAGCCATGATTGTTTTAGCAAGGTATGGTAGAAAATTAATAGCTAGAGGAATAGTTACTCTATGTAAGGCCAATACCTGGCAAGTAGTATGTGAAGAACTTTGATTCCTAATAGGTGAAGGTGGCCTACTCTAACTTTCTTGTCACATTTTCACCTAGGAGTGTCTAAGATGGTGAAATTGAGTTCTGCAAGTTTTTCAAAAATAGGGTCTTGCCCACCTTGTTCTTTGGTACTTTTGAGGAACCTTAGTTGTTCTAGGATGTTGGATTAATTTTGCCTCCAAGATTTGTGTTCTATTTGTCTTTCTACTCTTCAGATTTCTCTTCTTTGAACAACTCTTTCTAATGCTTTATCCCTAGATTATTCTTCTTCCAATACCCGGCTAGCATTTCTATAGTGCTCTGTGTTCCTCCTACCTCCAAACAAATGTGTTAAGAGATGAGATTATATCTTCTTAGTCATCTTGGAATCCAATATCAAGTTGGAGCACATGGATTATGTTCTCATGAGGTAGTACCATTTTCCCTCATGTTATAGGTTTATTAGTCAAGCGACAGTTCATCTCCCCAACAAAGTTGCCAAAAATTTATTGGTAAATAGATTGTTCTTTTTTATTTAACTCTCGGATGCCCAAATTTGTGAACAATATCTGGTTACAACAATTTAAAAGCTACTTCTAAAAAGACAAACTGTCCTTTGAATTATTAGATACAGCTCCCTATTGCAAATTTGCAATGGATTATGTTTGTTCCTAAATCTAAAATGGGGTATGTTCTTAACCCGAGAACAGGAGAGGTAAACCAAGCCAAGCCTAAATAGGAACTAACTTAGGCAAGAAATGGTATTTGAAGATTAATTAAGTTTATGAGCTCACACATCTTATGAACCCATAAGGCTTAACAATTCAATATTGCATACTAACTAATACTAAACTAATTTAGTAGGAAACTAACTACAAAGAAAGAAAGACTAACTTGAAGGAAAACACCAAAGGGATTTCTCTTGAACCTATGATGACAGTGCTTATCATATTTAATTCGCTACCTCAAAATAGGGGAATGAAGCTCTGTCCATTCCTTGTTTTAATTTAGATAAAAGAGAAAACATATAATTGACATCTAACAAAATAGAACAGAAAATAATTGACACAAAATACCATTCAATTGGCTCTACAACATCAAGTATTTCACACCAAAAATTAGCTGACCTTTTATTAATCTTTTATTTCAATAAATATAGGATTCTGAGATGACCATTGCAAGGAAGTTTAATAGTTTATCTTTTCAAAAATGACAAATGGAAAGAAGCCAACTTGTCTATTACAATCATTACACCAAAATATGAAAGAAGTAGAATATGAATCACTTCATCTTCTTTCCCTTTTCCAATTTTTTCCTATAGGCCTTAGTAGCAACAATAATTGGAATCAATTCTTCATGCCCATGAATGTGTACATTGGTATATCTTAAGAGCCATGTAGAATTATCTCTAGCCAAATATTTGACAACATTCAACTAGTATTGTATTTCCTTTGTGGCTACATGTATAAACCCACCAAGCTTCTGGAATTTAGAAATTTTGTTTTGACAACTAGAAGATATCTCTGTCGAACTATCAATGTAGTTGGAGAAGTTTGATTGCATGACGATTATCCTAATGATTCCCTTCCTTTGTCTGCTAGTCTGGGAGGTTTTATGTAGACAAGTTCTCTCCTTAAGCCCTTCCTCTTCCGCCATGATCATCTTGGACTTGAACTGCATGCTCCGAAGCCACTCAAATAAAGGCTCATCTCTTTTAGGCAAGATCTTTTCTTTGATAGCCTCCTTAGCCTTCATTTGGATGATCATCTTTAGTAGAGAGACACAATCTTCACTTTTGACTCTTTCTGTTGTTAGGCTAACTCAGTTAGCTTAAATATTTTCCTTTTTTATGTCCAACCTTAGTATGAAATTTCCAATCTATTCTATAATTGCAAGTCCCTCTAACTTGAGTTTCTTGCTCCACTCTTTACCAATTTCTCTGAAGTGTTTATCTTCTTGGAGTTGGGAGATGAGTGCTTGGACATCGGCAGTAGTGGGATCACTAGTAATATGCATTTTGGAGATGCTTGCTAAATGGGGTGACCAATTGTCTGAAGTTGTTCAATTCTTGAATTTTTGCCCTCATCCTCACCTTTGAAAATTTAAGGCTTTTCAACTATGTTTCAATCACCTCATTTGTTGACTTCCATGAGCCAACCTTGGTATCATGTCTGGCCTCCTTGAGATCCACCTAATGCAAGGAAAAATTATTAGTAGACATATACTCGATTCTTCCCTCTTTGGCAGGCTTTTCTATCTCCATTGTTAGATTCCCTATTTTTGGATCTTGTTCGAGGATAGACAAGGTCTTCTGCTTCTTAACCTTGCTCAGGGCTAATTAGAGCGGATAGCAATAGATAAGGTATCCTTGTTGGGGTCTCCTTCATCTCTCCTCTTTCTCTTTCTATCTACAGTGTCCTCCAACCATGAATATGTGCCAATCACTTTGGAGGTAGTCCCAAGAGAGTCTATGCTAAACATCTTTCTCTTGATTGGGGCGATTTCTTTTGTGATCGAAGAGAGAGGATTCTTTCTACCCTATGAACCAAGCTTTGAATAATCTTGGCCCTTATGTACCACTAAAGTCTTCTTCGCCTCATTAGATTCAGTAGACTCGTTATAATTGCTCCTGCCATCTCTAAGATCTATTACTTGCACTTGAGGACTACTCAGCAAGAGAAGTGCAACACTTATAGATGGAACTAGGCTACTATGAGGTGAGAGGGCTAGAGTAACTGCACCATCTTTTGATTCCTTTGCCTTCTTCTTCTTAGCTGTTGGTTGGGTTTTGATCATCGAGAGGGAACCATCCTAGCAAGTATTAGCCAAAGGAACATTTTTTTTGAAAGGTTGATCACCTCCAACTGATGGTAGAGTTGGTCCTTGAGTGATGGCCAAGGTTGCACCTAATGTGCCACCTTAAGAGGAGGAAGTTGCTGCAACTACTGGAGAAGCTTGAGCAGATGTACTTTTACTTCAGCTCCTTTTGGTTGTGGTCCATTCAACCCATTTCCTAGTCTTTTTGATAATCTAGGCCATCATTATATCTAGCTCCTCTCCTACATCTTCGTAAGGTTCTTAACTGATTAGAGTACCTCTTAGCTTGGTTAGATAAGTATTAATGTACATGTTCTGACCATCATCTTCTATTCCTTCTACATCAATATTGATTTTATACATTTTTACTTGATCAACTATCAGCCTGCCAAAAGCACAATGACAACTCTCAAACTTGTCTTTGCAATCAGCTAAGTAGTTTTCAATGGTGCTAATGTGTTTGATTACACTTCCAATTTGCAACACCTCCCTTGCATACCCATTCGGATCAAACATGGGCCTCAAGACTTCATACATCTCCAACTTATACTTCATTTCAAAAATCTTTAGCATGTTCTTTGCATCAAATTGGGTGTCACAACTGAAAGCTCCCACCTTCATAGGGAATTCATACCCTTTCTTCATCAGACTCACAGATGGCATGTTCACTTGAATTTCTTGTCACATGATCTCAATCAGCACAATCATATCATTAGGATATCTCGATAGATTCAAGGGGAAACCATCAAAAGCTGTAAGACACAAATATGAAAAGGATGAGAACTGAAGGAAATAACTCCCAAATTGGCTGATGGTTTCCATGGCTTCAGGAATGAATCTCCTTTCTGGACATCCCTAGAGCTCCCTGCAAATTCTCATGGTAAAAGCATCTTTAACTCTTACATATTATGAATAACTATTTTCCAATTATAATCATGGATAGAACTCACAAGACTTCACATCATCAGGAAAAATTTCCACCCTTAGGAGGCATGGCCATAATTGCAAAGAAGATGACATTTAAATGAGGAAAAAGGACATATAGAATGTGTTGTAGAACTTTGCGGCAGGAAGAGAATTGGATAGAATCTTGCTTACCTTGTGAGCCCAATGAATATATTGGGTGTCAAAGTAGATGTCTTGCACCAAAAAGAAATATTGCTCAACAAAATTTAAACCTTCTACCTCACCTTTCAATCTATATAAGAGGACCAAGATATTGACAATCTCAGGTTTGAGATTAGTCCCAAACAGAGTCTTAGGAACCTTACTCTTGGAGATTCACAGTTTTTAAAACCATGACTACATGATTTCCTTCCTCCAGATCATCCTCTTGGTAGAGAACTCAAAAATGGCTCCTCCAAATGTTAAATCTGAGAATTCCTCTCTTTCTAGAACTCAAAGGTAGTTCACTAAAATTTGCCTTTCGATGGAAATCAACATTGTGTTGTCTGGTAGCACAATTTGTCTAGTGTCTAGGTTGTAATGATTTATACATTCATGGATTAACTCCAGGGCATTGACTACCACTAGAAAACTAGCTACCTCAACCAACCTACATCTCCAAAGCTTCTTAGTAATGGGATGGATCATCTCTGACCTCACTCTCTTTTGAAAATCTTACATGTCATAGAAATGGAGAGAGCTATCCATGAAATCTTGCAATGAAGACTTAATTTTGTTCAACTCATTGGAACCTGCAAATCTAGTTGCCATTCTTTTTTAATATGAATTTTGAATCAAGAAAATGAGGGGAATAGCTAATGCACAGATAGTAGATTTTTGAAAACATTATGCACAATAATAGAATAACAATTTAAGAAAGAGTGGTAGTTTGTTCAACTATTCATGTTTCCATATATATGGGAGGTTTGATCCATCTATTGATCTTCAAAATTTCCACACAAATGAATTGAAGGAGAGATCTGTTGCAAAAGTAAATGTGTGGTTTTAATGGACATCTTGAGGTCTTTTCACTATTTCGTTGGCCCAAAGGTAACTTTCTATCTCCCCATACTTTTCCATTTTCCTTTAAGTTTTGGGAAGTTACCAATAGAGTACTCTATGGAAAAATATTCATTGATTTGAATTTTGGCACATGAACTCTTTCCTACAATGGTTAGATTCTTTCTATTATCATCTTGAGATTTCTTATTCACAAATTGTTGATCTAATCTACTTACTAGCTTGATTTTCTTTAAAATCTAGGAAATTGTCTTCATGGGTTGAAAACCTGCCAAGGAGAAGACAATTTGTGTTTCTTTGCTAAAGCTTCCCTTTTAATTAACCCTTAAACCATGTTGTTATTTTTGGGTTTGGAAATATCTATGGGAGATGCAAAAAAATTGTAGGGGCCCACTTATTGTTTCTTTTCTTCAAAATTGCCTTTTGCGGAAAACCAACTTCATGGGTTGAAAACCCTCCGAGGAGAAGTTCATTCTGAGTTTTCCATCGAGAAATTATGAGAGCTTGTGACCAAAACATTTTCTAAGGTAAATAATCATAAAGGGAACATGGATTCACCATAGGTCACCTTACTATTTTCTTACTTTGATCCATATGCATCATTTGGTGCTCTTTGCAGGAAATCATCTTCATGGGTTAGAAACCCACCAAGGAGAAGAGGAAGTCTAGATTTCTACAAGCTTTTGTTTCTATGATAAAGTGATAGGCTAAAAGTGGATATAACTTGTATATGATTATTGCAGTTCTAAGAAACATGAACCTCCATTGGACTAGGCACTAACCTACCCATACAATCCCTTGACACAATGGAGAACCACTCAGCTATGAAATGTGGGGAAGGGGAAAATGAGAAATCTAATGGAGACCCAGTCCACCTAAGAAAGTATAGACCTAGACTCAAACACAACTAGGAACTCACTAAGGCACAAATTTTTATTTTTACTAATTGGTTAGAGGAAATTGGGGCAAAACATTTGAAGAAGGAGAGGTTACCTAAGGAGAAATACACCAAGTTGATGATGAAGAAACTTGGACCTTGTAGAATCTTGAACATATATGGAAAAAATGCATATAAGGTTGATTTTCCTTCTCATGTTGGTTTGTCACCTATCTTTAATGTGGCTAATTTGTATCCTTTCAAAGGCTCTGTAGATGGTGATTGTGTTCTAGGTGAGATAAAGGATCAACGTGCAGAATTACTCAAAGATTTTCCATCACCACCCATTTTGGAGATTGAGTGCATTTTTGACAAGAGAGTATCAAGAAAACAAGGAGGTGAGAGTACTATGATTATTTGGTCAAGTGGAAACATCAAACCCTTAAGGAGGCTACATGGATGACTAAAAAGGCCGTTGAGAAGGTGGGTTTTCAGTTTGAGACCATTCCAACTTAAGGGACTTGAGTTCTTTTAATCTTGTAGAGCATGGTGCAGGGCACCTTGGCAAAGCTCTACAAGTCTTCATGTTCTTAGCAAGTTTTCATTGTAATAAGGGATTGACTTTTAATCCTACTGTTTATGTGTTTCTTTTGATCTCCTTGTTTGCTCAAGGACTCTAAGGTCATGATTATAAACTTTGAGTTCCTTAGGCCATTAGATCTAATCAATTTTTTGATAGGAGTTAGGATCTAGTATGTCTTGTGTTAAGAGTTTGTGATAGGATTTTTACATGGAGAAACTCATTGGTTTTGACATAATAAACGTTGAGTTATCCATTTTATTTTTTTTAGGAGGTTCACTTTTCCATAATGATGAACTTTGCATTCCTATAATGCTGATTTTGCAATGACAACATTATGTTTTAGGACAGCAATTATGTATCTTTCAAAAACTAATTGTTTTAGTTGTTTCCAATAGTCACAACTCCTCATGGATGGTTGGAAAATTCAGGGGAAATCCTATTTAGTATTCTCAAATCATTTTCCACTTGGTTGGAACATTTTTAGATGATTTACATGTACGGGCAAAGTCATTTTTCTGGGAAAAAAATATGATTCTGAGCATTATTTCTACATGTGCATCATGTATACAGGTTAGATAGTGTAAATAAGTTATATGGATGGATAAATATCTGAAATATCTTTCATTTGAATCTGATTTCAGCAATTTTTCATTAAATTTGGTGAAAGTTCGTGCCGCTTTCGTGAAAACAGTCTAAAACCCTCAGTTTTAGAGACTACAATAAAGAATGGATCATATCTTGCAACTCCATGGATGAAATTATTATTCCTTTTGAATTTTGTAAGGTATGAACATTTATTATGATACTTTAAAAGGAAATTTTCTTAGGATGTTGTTTCGCATGGTTTTGAGTGAGGTCTATGCTTAATATCTCTATGTATTCAGCCTGTCAAAATAGTGAAAAAAGGAGAAAATGGATGAAATGATCTAGTGGACCTGTCTACTTATGAAAGAAAACTTTAATAAGGTAAATACATAAATTTCAAACCTTGGTTCATACCTATGCACCCATCATTGATCACTTGTAGTGTTGACCGAGCCTAATTTGGCCAATTAGGTTTGTGAGCATTGTGAGGGTTTAGTGTTGCTTGAGTAGGTTGAAGACCTATTCCTTTGGGAGTTGATAAAACATAAAAAAGGGTATTTGAATTAGGATTTATTTTTTCAGGTCCTTTAGAGAAATAAGAATTTATCGTCCATCTTGTTGTTTAGGAGACCAAGTAGCCTAGTGGGTCTAATATTATATTTTGGTGTTGTGGATTTTGGAGAGGCGAACCAATTATGGATTTTATATTGTGAGGGGTTGTGAGGGGTCCTTTTAAGTGTTCCAAAAATCATCTTGGGGAAAGGGAGTGATTTGTGTGGTTTTCTCTATTTGATCCAAATTGGTGAAGCTTTTAAAGTCAAGTTTGAAAGCAAGAATTTGTTTTGCCCATGTTATTTGGGTTTGACCTTGGATAGGTCTTAGG
The DNA here is from genome assembly GCA_028749045.1 of Cupressus sempervirens. Classification (NCBI taxonomy): domain Eukaryota; kingdom Viridiplantae; phylum Streptophyta; class Pinopsida; order Cupressales; family Cupressaceae; genus Cupressus; species Cupressus sempervirens. The sequence goes on from CM053783.1 coordinate 59,568,361, forward strand.
ATTTGATTTGAGAGAGTTTCCTAACCATTGCAAGGTGTGGGTATGGTAGGACTATTTGGTTTCTTAACCTTGTGAGCCCATTATTACCCTGAGGTTGTGTAGCTCTGCATTAGTATGAGTCTTACACTTAAAACTAGACTTTGGCATTTTTCCTAACTGAAATTGTTTGCAAATTAAATATTCAGGTTTCTTCATCTTAGGAAAACCTCTAACTCTTCTCATGTTACTAATAATAACCAAGTTATCAAAATTAACATGACATAACCTCTAGTGCCATAGCCACACATCATCAAATTCTACAACTAAACATTTAGCATCCTCTGTATCAAGGTAGAATAGATTACCTCTAGTTTGATCAGCTTGTTCAATTAATTTTCAATCAGTAATATATATCTTAGCAATATTGTTCTCAAACTCAACCTTACAACCTGAACTATTCATTTGTGACACACTCAACAAATTATAGTTATGTCCTTCAACATAATAAGCATTGTCACGTAAAATATTTTATGTGAGTTTGATAGAACCTTTTCCTTTTATCAGACATGGTGCACCATTACCAAACCTTACACTATTTTGATCATAATAATTAAAGGTAATGAACTTACTTTTATCTCCAATCACGTGGTGTGAACACCCACTGTCAATGATCCATTTATCATTCTTGTTCACACAAGACACCAGTGTAGTTGCCTCATCCTCATCAGAATCACCCTTTATTGCAACATACACCACTTCATCATCATGATCATTAGATCTATCTTTAGTTTCCTCTTCAATAATGTAGCAAGACTTCTTGCCTTTGTCTTTGTAATCTTTGTTGTCTTCATCTCTTCTACTTTTTTATTTGTCTCCACCTCTGTAATTCTTCTTCTCTAGACATCTAGCAACAAAATGACCAACCTTGTTGCAATTGAAACACCTAATAGATAAATTACCTTTGAATTTTCCTTTACCTCTATGAAATATCCTTGCTAGTAGTGCTTCAAGTTGTTCTACATCCTCCACATCTGTATCACTATCACTGGAAACATGTTTTACCTTTTCCTTCTTCTTTTCATTAGGTTCCTTCAATGACAACTTGGCTTTGAAAGAAAATTCAACATTTTCAAATTTGAAATTATCAAAATTAGATAGCTCAAAAGTAGTGAGCCTACCTACCAGACCTTCAAGAGTGAGATTAGAACCTGGTATGCATCTCAGTTCTTGTATTGTAGAAACTATAATAGCATAAATGGGCAACAGTGTTCTCAAAACTTTTCTTAGTACAATCTCATCATCTATCTTACAAGTAGCTCCTCTTATTGCATAAACAACATCTTTTATCCTAGAGAAATTTTGAACAACATTCTCACCTTCTTGACTTCTCATATCATCAAACTTACCTCTAAAACTTTTAGATTTAGCTCTTAGAACATTTGTGTCTCCTCCATAAATAATGTGAAGGGCATCCCACGTTTTCCTTGAACTATCACAACCCTTGATATCATCGAACTCGACATAACTTAGGGTAGAGGAAATCTCCAACATTGTCTAATTGTGTTCTTTCTTCTTTTTTAGATCTCCAGTAGTTAGGGCTCTAGTAGGATTGACATGTTTTGTGATGATGGTAGATTGTACATGACCTCCAAGACCTCCTAGATGTAGCTTTATCAAACTTTATCATGTAGGAAAGTTATCTCTATTAAGCTTGGGTACCTCTCTTTTTGACATCTTGATCTTTTCTTCTAGTACCCTCAAAGGAGTCCTCTTAAGAAAATGGATCTAATACCAATTGTTGGAATTATTTAGAATAACTGAGAGGGAGGTGAATCAGTTATCCAAGGTCTAGATATACAAATAAAACTTTTTACAGCTTAGTGAACCCATATCCATAAAATATATCATTCGATTCAATGATATCATCATGCATACATCCATTAGATTCAATGAAGGGCACTTGCATTAATCTAGTCTCCATTGCTATTTGATTCAATAATATTTTTCATTGCATGATTGAAATCATGAATGCCACTACAAATTTTGGCAAGAATTTATTTATCACACCTTCTATCCAATATTTTCCATAGTGTCTTTGTTACATTCTTTCTAATATGAATAGTATCAAACAAATGCACAATTTGTAGTTGCTCATAGTAGGGCAGCCTACAAAATTCTCTGGGATAACATTTTAGTCCCTTTGGAAGGTGGTCAGTATTGATTACTTGATGACCTCAAATTCTATTATATTCCAACTGCCATAGGTGAGGTGTCATTCTTCGTAGCTTTGATGTAGTCTCTTCTTTCCCATTGAAAAGATATTTTTTGGCACTTTGATACTTATGATTTATGTGGAGGAAGTGCCTATTCTCATCAAAGACCTACTTTCTTAAAATTTTAGAATGACAAGATTTCATCTTTGGACCACACATTGGACATGAAAATTTTTCCTTTGTTTAAAGACCTACAAGATAATGATACAATTGGTTTAAATATGTTCATTTTTGGAATTAGTATTATCGCATGCAACTAGATTTCAGCATAACATACCACATAAATGTGTCAACCCTAGGGCATCATGAATTGTCCACACAAGCATTGCATTAAATTGAAATTGTTTTTGTCCAATTAGTCTAGAGATATCATACATAGTGAAAGAATTTCATAACACCAACAACTCATCAATACAAGGGGTAATATATATATTCATATCTTTCACTTGGTACTTACCTAGTTGAATGAACAACATCAGTTAATTGTTGTGGTCATTTCACTCCAAGACTTATAATTACATGTAGATAACAATAAGATAATAAAATACCTAGAACAATCATTGTCAACATAATGTGCTCCCTCTTTATTGACATCCATAGATGAAAGTTATTGTTGATAACAAAAATAGGCCACACTGAGTAAACTAATCTCATTTTTTCAAATGGGTTGACACCATCAATTGCTAAAGAAAGCCTGAGATTTTGATTTTCTTCTTTAAAGTGTGGCCACTTTTCCTCTTTGTCCATAAATTTTGAACCATCTACAAGCATTTGAATAATGTCATCTTGACTTCTATTGTGTACATGGTAATCCATAAATTATGTCAATCTACTGCACCTAAATAATTGTTTAAGACATGGATTAATGGAGATGTAACAAAGAACCTTATGAGGCACACTTTTTGTCACTTGATCATCTCAATATCTTCTTGTATGGCATTTGGGGCATTCTATTGAATTTTTTTGTTCTTTATGATAAATTACATGATCTTAGGACAAACATCTATTGATTGATACTCCATTCCAATATGTTTCATAGTGGCACATAATTCTCGGTACGAGTGAAGGAGAACATTTGATGGTGGTAACAAATAATCACCTATCAATCTACAAAAAAAAATATAAGTTGTTAGTATTGTATGTATAAAATGTGAGCACACTTCTATGAGTCATTATATCCAAGATTGCTCAAGAATAACGTCTTGAATGGTGGCTCATAGCTCTCTATTCATGGAGTGCAAGGGTTTGTGATAGAGACCCTCAATTTGACCTAGTTTTTTGACCATGCAAGTACACCATAAAATGAGATTCAAAGATCAAATATGCATACAAATGGAGATGAAAACTAATCTATATGATAACAATTCAAAAGAATGCAACATTTAACCTATCAATAAAAGATCTAAACTATGAAAGCAAGATCTAAGCTAATATGAAAATGTAAGGATGGATCATGATGATAGAAGCCATGAATGCATGAGAGAAGAAGACAAAAAGATAGAAGTTCTCCACAAAAAGCTTTAGTATTCAAACTCTTTCAAAAATCACTCTCCAAACCTACAGCATAACAATAACCTAGAGTGTGTGTATGTAAAATGAGGAGAGGGCTCTCCCTTATAAAGAAGATTGGATGATCAAGATTAAGAGGCAAAAAGATTTAATCAAGGGTGGAGAAAGAATGATCCATGTGAAATAAAGATCCACCAATGAGAAAATAGGAAAAGAATTAAATGGAATCCCACTTTGAAATATGTGCATTTAAGTGTGGAGGAATTTTTAATTTTAATTTCCTCTTTAAGTGACGATTTATTTAATTAAAAGGGAGCCAGTTCTCTGTTTTTTTTTTTTTTTTTTTTTTTTTGAAAGGTGTAAACGCTTTGACCTGGAGCTATGAACCAGTGAGGCCACAAATGGGGGACCTCATCCCCATTAGATTTGAACCTTGATGGCAAGGATAACCACTCAACAACTTAACCATCACAACATGCCACTATTGGCAAAAGGGTTTGTGGTAACCCTAGTGTGACTCGAACTGGAGTTGATGTGTAGCATCGGGATCATTAGCCTAACACTATGCCTCACGACTCGCCTTCACACCAACTCGGCTACTCACTCACCCTTCAAAGGGTTTGTGGTAAACCTAGTGTGACTCGAACTGGAGTTGATGCGTAGCACCGGGATCATTAGCTTAACACTACGCCTCACGACTCGCCTTCACACCAACTCGGCTACTCACTCACCCTTCAAAAGGGTTTGTGGTAAACCTAGTGTGACTCGAACCGGATTTGATGCATAGCACTGGGATCATTAGCCTAACACTATGCCTCATGACTCGCCTTCACACCAACTCGGCTACTCACTCACCCTTTCAAGGGTTTGTGGTAAACCTAGTGTGACTCGAACCGGAGTTGATGCGTAGCACCGGGATCATTAGCCTAACACTACGCCTCACGACTCGCCTTCACACCAACTCGGCTACTCACTCACCCTTAGGAGCCAGTTCTTTTAATTAAATATGAAATATTTAATTAAATTAAAAGAGGGGTTTTTCTCTTATTTTTTAAATGTGGATGAATTATTTAATTAAAAGAGAGGTTTCTTTTAATTAAATGGGAGCTTATTTTATGTAATTAGAAGGGATATTTTCTTTGAATGAAATAAGACTTAGAATAAAATGATCAACCTTAGAAAATATTGAAATAATTGAATTTGATCAAGGAAATTGGTTTGAATTGATTTTAATAAAATATTGCAAATCATTGATTCAGAAAATTGATAAATTGATAAATGGGGGCCCATAGTCTAGGCAACCATTTTAGGGTGCATACATTTGCCCCTCTTTGACTAATATGTGATCAATTTGGGAACACATGTAGTCAAAGAAAGAAATTGAAGTGTGAGATTGATTTGGAATCACAAAACAACCCAGATGTGTGGTCAATTCGAGAACACATCAGGACAAAGAATACAAATAAATTTTCACTTGAAAAAAGTCAAGGATAAAATTGATAAAATTGAATCCAGGATTGAAGTTTGATAAGTATTTCCCCCTCATGATCAAAATCAAAATAAGATAGAGGAGAAACACCAAATTGATAAATTTGATCAAATCGAGCAAAAGATAAAGTTCTTGATGTAAGATGAAAGATATAAGAATCACAGAACCAAGGTAGATCATCAAGCATGAAATATTATGCCCCAAAGTTGAATTAGAAGAAAAGAAGTGGGGTGAAATTAAATGGGAGGTAGAAATTTGAAAGATATGGAAAGAAACAGAAAGAAGAAAAGAAATTTTTTTTGTAAGAAATAGAATGTCCCAAAATCAATCAATTGTTTAAGATAGAAATTTTGATTGAGATCATGAAAGAAGATAAGGAAATGAAGATCAAAACATGACCACAATTGATTAAAATTCCACAAGAAAGATGAAGGGAAAACCCTCTCAAGCTCATAATGTAGCCTAAAAATGAAAACTAATATGAAGTTTAATAATGCAAGCTACATAAAAATGCAAAGGTGTACTTGAAATAGAGCAACTATAACATAGGATTTTGTCTTTATCATTCATTAGAGAATGTAAAGGATGTTATTTTCATCATTGGGCCATTATTAACATACATCAAAAAATCGCACAATCATCACTAGTCACAAGTGCAACTATGAAGATATGAATATGATTTATATCAGATTGGAATGTGGAAAGATTCTAACATAAGCATCAAATACATGAAAGTCAAGATGACTTCAATGTTAGCTTACCCAATTTAATGTAGCAAATAAAACATATGCCTCATGCCCCAAGTCCTCTAGCTATGCATCCCAAAGACTTAGGAATAATGACACTCAACGAAAATCAATAACAATCAGCAAACAAAGAAAAGATCATGACATAGCTCAAGCATTAAGTATTTATGTTTAAAAATTTAAGTGTGTTAACTAATATCGAGTTCCAAGGATAAGGATCGAATACTTGCAAACAAGTAAGATTACATGACAAAACTGGGTAAGACCAAACCAATAAAAGGACATTTTCCAATTTTTTGAATTTTCACAATATATCATTTTTTTGGTTTTTTGAAATATATGATTTTTTTGAATTTTTTTAGGATCAATAAATACATACCAAGATATACAATGCCCTCAGACAAAAACAAGGAACAAACTCTCAAGCAAGATTACATCGTGCAGTCCAAATGTCTAGCAAGATGGATGACAAGAGTGATTAGCAAGCTGGTGGAAGAAATGAAAGACAAGAGAATGAGGGAGAATAAAGGGAAGAAATCTTCAAGGGAAAACTCCTCAGTAGTACTCAAGCTGGGGAAAAATTGTCATGTAAAGCACATTTGGACAAGAAATGAAAGGCCAACATAAGATAATTCACTAAAACATAATGTAAAAGTGGGAAAGATGTAATCCAAAAAAGTAGACATGTCAAGAGGCTTCATAGCATTGTATTTTACTCTTAATATGCAACCTAAAATGATCGCCTAGACTATGGGCCCCTATTATTCAATTTATCAATGGTTTGCAATATTTTATTAAATCAATTCAAATCAATTTCCTTGATCAAATTCGATTATTTCAATATTTTCTAAGGTTGATCATTTTATCCTAAGTCTTCCATCACCATGATCTATTTGTCTTGTTCTCTCATGCATTGATGGCTTCCATCGCCATGATCCATCCTTGCATTTTCATATTTAGCTTAGATCTTGCTTTCATAGATTAGATCTTGCATTGATAGATTGGATCTTGCATTGATAGATTACATCTTGCATCATTTTGAATTTTTATCATTTAGATTATTTTTCATCTCTATTTGCATGCATATTGGATCTTTGAATCTCTCATTTTATGGTGTACTTGCATGGGCACAAACTAGGTCAAATTGAGGGCCTTCGTTACAAACCCTTGCATTCCATGAATAGAGAACTATGAGCGACCATTCGAGACCTCATTCTTGAGCAATCTTGGATATAATGACTCATAGAAGTGTGCTAACATTTTAGGCATATATTTTTGGTGCCCACCATGGGGCAACCCACCTTTACTTGCTAGTTTTAGACATTTTTAGATCTAACCCTTTTGTAGGGATTTGTTTGGAGACAAAAACCCTAAATCTAAAAGATTTGATCATATCTCCCAAATGGCTTGGTGTTTTTGTCTAAATTTTTATTGTAGGTTGGCGACACATCAGAGAAGCTTTAGTCCAATTTTCATATTTTTTCGAGATATTTTCAATTTTTTATAATTGTTTCTTTATTTTTAATAAAAATTTATTTTAGGGCAAAAATTAGCACATTTTTCAATTGAAAGGTCTCCGAATTCTAAATAGGGTTGGTTCTTTATGTTTTGATTTTAAAGATCATATTAGGGCTCAATAATTTGATTTTCAAAAACTGATATGTTTTGACAAAATGGCTCTCTAGGGCACAAATGAAAACATCTTTTCAAAATTCTAACATTTTTGGAAAGCTCTTTGATTTTTCATAGGGGTTTCTTTTCTTCATTTAGGGTTTTGGATCCAAATTCATATCATATAGGTTCAATCTTATTGACTAGGTTAGAAAACATGATTAAATTGCACTTTATTTGTAAAAATTCCAATGCATGATATGAGTTGTCATTTATTATGGAATCAAATAGATCAATATATTTTCATGTGAATTTTCATATTTCTTCATAATTTCATGCACTTGATTGAAGTTTGTGAAGGTAATTTGGAGGTCTAAAGAGCCAAAAATGGAAAAAATTGGAAAACGTGAAATCAAAGTGCACACATTCCAAACCCTCTCATTTGAATTATAAAAAGTGATCATTGTGTTCCTTTTCATTGTGCAATAATTTTCTTTCTTTTGTCAAATTGTTTGGTGTGTCTTTCCAACATTGAAAAAAAGGGCTTAAAATGAATCATTCACATTTGGATTTGAGCTTAAAATAAGAAACCCCTTTTGTCTTTTAATCCCCAAGATTTTCTTATTGATGTTTTCTTCTTGCATCTTGTTAAGGAGTTTGATGCGCTTGAATGTTTAGAACCTTCCCCACTTTGAACAAAAGGGGACACATCCATCAAATTGAGCCTTAAGGATTCTTTCCTTTTATATGCATTCAAAACCACTATGGACTTCAAACCTTGTGCTACCAAACCTCAATCAAGTTTAGATGATTATGAGTTCTCCTCTACCATTAAAAAATATCTAGACTTACCTGTTAGTTTATCTTTTTCAAGGTCTACATCTTCTACTCCAAGACATCAATTGTCTTCATCTTATAGATCCAAAGACCTCTTGAGAGAGAAAGTGAGTAATAATACCTTTGAAAATATGCCAATATTTCATGATGGGCCTATCTTTGATCGAGATGAGAATGACAAAAATGGTCCTGGACATACTTTTGAGAGAAATTTCACTCCTTTGGAATTTTCATATGACATGGTGCTTGAGAACTTAGTTGCAAAAAAGATCATTACTTTACCATACAAATGTTCTACACCTTATGAACCTGAGGTAAAACCTTATTGGTGGAGATATGATCATTATTGTGGCTACCATACATGCAAAGGTCATAAAACTAAATATCATACTACATTTAAACGTGTAATTCAAGATCTTATTGATGACAAAATCATTGATGTTGAAATTCCTAAAGACCTATGTAATAAAGATGCTTCTCTTGAGCAAGATCATGTTGATGAACCTATGTCTAGTGATGGTTTCCTTGATACCTCCATTTCCTCCAATACTTATGCATCTCCCAAAGCTTCAAAGCTATCCAACATTATTCCATCAAATAAAGGTCCTAATACTTTTCATGTAATTCCCTATAGTTATCCTTAAGGGCTACCTCTTAAAGAAACCCAAGCTAATCTACACTTGGCTGATAACCCTTTTCATGCTTCTAAGACTAAACATCCTCAACTTTCATGCGACGCTATGTCTATTATGCCCAATTTAGCTAGTCCTTCATTACCCCTTCAAGATCCTATCATTTAAACCTCATATACTCCCTTGTCCTTAGAAGTAGCTCCATGTCAAGAGGACTCGAAAAAAAGATAAAAATAAATATGTAAAGAAAGATCAAGATCAAGCACCCCTTCATCTCCTTCAAGATGTCATCCCTCCATGTCCTATGTCTTATCCACCTCGTAAGTATGATGAAGAAACTACTTCCACTATTTCCCTTGAGCTTACTAAAAATTGTGAACAAAGTTCTATGCCTATTTTATCCAAAGAAACTTATCAAGATCAAAGACACTCATCCTTGATGAATTCTCATTCATCTATCCATATGAACTAGTCATATAATCCTTATTCATCCACAAATCCCAAGTCTTTTGGAAGCAATTTGGATGATCAATTATAAAACAAACATAACAATCCATTGAAAAATGAATATCACTATGTCCCATCTAATCAACATGTGAATAAAAAGAAAGAAAATTTATTCAAGAGACCACAAAGGTCTACTACCCAAAGAGCTAAATCAAAGCAAATATGGGTTCCAAATCTATCATTGAAGAAATGTGTTCTAAATCATCCAAAGGACAAAAAAAAGCTAAAGCTATATGGATTCTCAAGTCTCTTTTGAAAGACTTGAATATTGAAAATACTTCAAAGTTGGCATTCAAGCTTCCAAAGGCTTCCACTCCATCTTCTTTCAAGAATCTTCCTAAGAAGCTTCCAAAGATTTCCACTCCATCTCCTTCCAAAATTCTCTTACTTCTTCATACATCTAAACCTCAATCTATTTCCTCCATGATTACTCCATTTCGCAACCCTTCAAGTTGTGTGTCGATGTTGATCTTGCCTACTTTCTCACATACCCTTATACAATATTTTCAAGCCTACACTTACTTGCTATCCATATTCCTTCTATCTTTCCAAAGCATAAAATCTTGTCCTCCATATACATTATCTACCATCTCCTTCCATCACCCTATTAGCATCTTTGAGTATACTCATGTATGGTGTTGGCTTATCATGACTCATCTTTCCTATAGGAGAAGTATTTAAATTGAAAAAAGCTTGACTTCTACCAAAAAATTCAAAAAAAAAAAAATTTAAAAAGAGAGAGAGGGAAAAAAAGGGGGAAAAAAATTACCTTGGTGAAAACTAGGTAATTAGGCACCTTGGTAGCAAAAGAAAAGAGAAATAAATTTGTCCTATGGTGAAAACCACTTCTTGTGGCACCTTGGATAAGTACCATGATGAAAACTTGGCAAATAGGTGTCATGTGTAGGCATTCCCTAATCTATCCATCCCATATTTCCTCTTTGATCTTGACAATGTTGAGCTATCCTTGTGTATTGGCTATATTATTTGTCAGCTTCCATATTATGTTTTTTTAGTTCACTCATAAGCTACATATTTACCTTTATTCTTATTACTTTATCCTACCACTATCCTATCCTTTTGACCCCTTGATCTTGATCATACAAGGAGAAACATGGTTCTTAGGCCTCTTGACATGCCTACTTTTATTGGACTACATGCTTTCGTGCTATCTTAGTTATTAGTTTCCACTGCTTATCCCATATGTTATCTCCTTTCATGGCTTTCTTTTCTTGTCCAACACATGCTTTATATGGTTATCTTTCCATAGGTTGGGTACTCTTGAGGAGTCAGTCCTTGAAGACCACTTTCACTTGTTTCATACACTCCTTGCGTATCCATCATATCCACCAGCTTATTGCTCCATCATGTCCTCTACCTTGCTAGACATTGGGATTGCACGATGTGATCTTGCTTGAGAGTTTGGTCTTTCTATTTGTCTGAGGGCATTGTATATCTTGGTACATATTTATTGATCCTTAAAAATACAAAAAAATGATATATTTCAAAATTCCAAAAAAATGATATATTGTGAAATTTCTAAAAATTGAAAAATGTCCTGAAAAAAAATGATCATCCTAGTGATAAGTACTTTGATGTATCTCCAAAAAAATTATATATTCGAAAAAAAAAAAATCCAATTGGTGAAAACCTAGAAACGGTGTTGCTTGAGGCCTTTGCACCCCTATTTCTTAGCGTGCATCCTCGACACTTAGCCTTTCTCCTTCATGCCTTGTCCTTGTTGCCTTGGTTTAGAATTGGTCTTTGTCTACGGGGAATAATTTTGTTAGCTTTGGTCTCTTGGATGGGTTAGTCTTTAGGACACCTTGCAAACAATGTTTTCCAACACCACCCCAATTGTATTTTTCAATACAACCCCTGACATCAAGTGTTTTTCAACACTTATTGGTTTGGTTTTACCCATTTTTGTCATGTAATCTTACCTATTTGCAAGCATTTGATCCTTATCCTCAAAACTTGATATCAATTAACACACTTAAATTTCTAGACATAAACACTTAATGTTTGAACTATGTCATGATCTTTTCTTTGTGTGCTGACTGTTGTTGATTTTTGTTGAGTGTCATTGTTCCTAAGTCTCTCTAGGATGAATAGCTAGAGGACTTGGGGCATGAGGCATATGTTTCATTTGCTACATTAAATTGGGTAAGCTAACATCAAAATCATCTTGACCTTTATGTCTTTGATGCTTATGTTAGAATCTTTCCACATTCCAATCCGATATAAATCACATTCATATCTTCATAGTTGCACTTGTGAAAAGTGATTATTGTGTGATTTTTTTATGTCTATTAATAATGGCCCAATGATGAAAATAAGTTCCTTTATAATCTCTAATGAATGATGAACACAAAATCCTATGTTACAGTTTTTCTATTGCAAGTACAACTTTACATTTTCATGTAGCTTGCATTGTTAGGCTTTATGTTAGTTACCATTTTTAAGCTACATTATGAGTTTGAGAGGGTTTTCCCTTCATCTTTCTTGTGGACTTTTAATCAACTCTGGTCATGTTTTGATCTTCATTTCCTTATTTTCTTTTATGATCTCAGTTGAAATTTCTATCTTAAACAGTTGATTGATTTTGGAGCATTCTCTTTCTTAGGCATATTCTCTTTCTTCTTTCCATTTCTTTCCATATCTTCCATTTTCTTTTACCCCACTTCTTTTCTTCTAATTCACCTTTGGGGCATAATATTTCATGATTTTTGATCTACCTTGGTTTTGTGATTCTTATATCTTTCATATTACATCAAGAACATTATCTTTAGTTTTATTTGATCAATTTTATCAATTTGTTGTTTCTCCTCTATCTCATTTGGATTTCGATCACGAGGGGGAAATACTTATCAAACTTCAATCCTTGATTCAGTTTTATCAATTTTATCCTCAACTTTTTCAAGTCAAAATTTATTTGTATTCTTTGTCCTGATGTGTTCCTGAATTGACCACACATTTGGGTTGTTTTGTGATCCCAAATTGATCTCACACTTCAATTTCTTTCTTTGACTACATGTGTTCTCAAGTCGACCACACATTAGTCAAAGAGGGGAAAATGTATGCACCAAGCAAGAGTACATTATTTAGTCCCAATGTCTAGCAAGGTAGAGGACATGATGGAGCAACAAGCTAGTGGATATAACGGATAAGCAAGGAATGTATGAAGCAAGTGAAAGTGATCTTCAAGGACTAACTCCTCAAGAGTATCTAAGCCAGGGAAAAATTGTCATGTAAAGCACATTGGGACAAAACATGAAACGCTAGCATAGGATAATTCACAAAAGCATAATGTAAAAGTGGGAAAGATGTGTATTTTACTCTCTTTTTTATTAGATCAAGACCAAAGGGGTGAATGGGAAAAGGATAAAGAAAGACTAGAATGAATGGAGCAAAATAGATATGAAGGCTAAACATGAAAGGAATGAAAACAAGATCATCATAAGATAGCTCAAAAGATAGCCAAATGTTTGTGTATAGGTCAATATTATCAAGATCAAAGAGAGAAGAAAGAATGGATGAAAGATGTAGAAGAACTACGCATGATGCTTTATTGTTAGGTTTTCATCATGATACTTATCCAAGGTGCCACAAGGGAGTGGTTTTCACCATAGGACAAATTTATTTCTCTTTATTTTTGCTACCAAGGTGCCTGATTACCAGGTTTTCACCAAGGTATATTTTTCTTTTTTTTCAATTTTTTTCTTTTTCAATTTTTAGAAAGAGCTCAAGTTATTCCAGTTTAAATAGTGCTCCTATAAGAAAGATGAGTCATGATAAGCCAACACCATAGAAAGATATGCTCAAAGATACTAATAGGGTGATGGAAAGGAGATGGTAGATAATTCATATGGAGGATAAGGTTTTATACTTTGGAAAGATAGAAGGAATATGCATAGTAGGTAAGTATAGGCTTGAAAATATTGCATAAGGGTAGGTGAGAAAGTAGGCAAGATGAACATCAACACACAACTTTAAGGGTTGTGAAATGATGGAGTAATCATGGAGGAAATAGTTTGAAGTTTATATGTATGAGGAAGTAAGAGAATTTTGGAAGCTTATGGAATGGAAGCCTTTTGAGGCTTCTTAGGAAGATTTTTGGAAGAAGATGGAGTGGAAGTCTTTGGAAGCTTCATAGGAAGATTTTTGGAAGAAGATGGAGTGGAAGCCTTTGGAAGCTTGAATGCCAACTTTGAAGTATTTTCAATATTCAAGTCTTTCAAAAGAAATTTGGGAATCCATATAGCTTTAGCTTTTTCCTTTCTTTTGGATGCTTTAGAATGCATTTCTTCAATGATGGATTTGGGAACCCATATTTGCTTTGATTTAGCTCTTTGGGTAGTAGATCTTTATGGTCTCTTGAATAAATGTTCTTTCTTTTCATTCACATGTCGATTAGATGGGACATAGTGATATTCATTTTTAAATGGATTCTTATGTTTGTTATTAAATTGATCATCCAAATTGCTTCCAAAAGACTTGGGATTTTTGGATGAATAAGAATTATATGACTGGTTCATATGGATAGATGAATGAGAATTAATCAAGAATGAGTGTCTTTGTTGATCTTTGGGTATGATAGGAGAGCTAGGAAATGAGATAGGAGTCAAAGTAGGATATGGAGGAACATAAGGTCCCAATATAGATGGAAGGTTTGAAGGCTTTATCTTTGATAGATAAGGACCAAGGATAGATTTAGGAGATGCAAAGGGATAGTGAATTTAGCATCTTTAGAGTGAGAAATGTGACCAAGGACATCAATAGGCTCATGAGTATCTTTAATAGAAGCATTTGAAGCTTGAGCATAGTTTTGATGTGAATATGGAGAAGTAGAACAAGAAGGGATTCTTTGATCTTAACAAGTTTCTTTGGATAAAATAGGCATAAAACTTTGTTCTCAATTTTCAGTAAGCTCAAGGAAAATAGTGGAAGTAGTTTCTTCATAACACTTACAAGGTTAATAAGACATATCTTGAAGGAGATGAAGGGGTGCTTGATCTTGATCTTTCTTGACTTTTTTTTAAATCTTTTTGAGAGTCCTCTTGATATGGATCTACTTCTAAGGACAAGGGAGTATGTGAGGTTTGCATGATACGATCTTGAAGGGGTAATGAAGGACTAACTGAAGTGGCCATAGTAGACATAGCATCACATAAAGGTTGAGGATGTTTAGTCTTAGAAGCATGAAAAGGGTTTTCAACCAAGTGTAGATTAGCTTAAGTTTCTTCAAGAAGTAGCTCTTGAGGATAACTATAGGGCACTGCATGAAAAGAATTAGGACCTTTGTTTAATGGAAGAATATTAGATAGCTTTGACATTTTGGGAAATGCATAAGTATTGGAAGAAATGGAGGTATCAAGGAAACCATCACTAGACATAGGTTCATCAACATGATCTTGCTCAAGAGAAGCATCTTTATTACATAGGTCTTTTGAAATTTCAACATCAATGATTTTGTCATCAATAAGATCTTGAATATCATGTTTAAATGCAATGCAATCTTCAATTTTATGACCTTTGCATGTATGGTAGCCACAATAATGATCATCTCTCCACCAAGAAGGTTTTACCTCAGGTTCAGAAGGTGTAGAAAAATTTTATGATAAAGTAACGATCTTTTTTTCAACTAAGGTCTCAAGCACCATGTCATATGAAAATCCTAAAGGAGTAAAAGTTCTCTCAAAAGTATATCTAGGACCATTTTTGTCATTCTCGTCTTGATCAAAGATAGGCCCATCATTAAATAATGGCATATTCTCAAAGGAGTTATTCTCTCTCAAGAGGTCTTTGGATCTATAATATGAAGACAATTGATGTCTTGGAGTAGAAGATGTAGACCTTGAAAAAGAGAAACTAATAGGTAAGTCTAGATATTTTTTAATGGTAGAGAAGAATTCATAATCATCTAAACTTGATTGAGGTTTGGTAGCATAGGGTTTGAAGCCCATAATGGTTTTGAAAGCATATAAAAGGAAAGAATCCTTAAAGCTCAATTTTATGGATGTTTCCCTTTTTGTTCAAAGTGGGGAAAGTTCTAAACATTCAAGCACATCAAACACACCAACAACCTATTCAAGTTTCTATAAGGATGCACAAGCTCAGCTAGGGGATGTCCTCGATATACGCAAGGTACATGAGGCCCAAATATGTAGATGAACGAGAATATTGCGAAACAACTAGGAGGAAATGGTAACCAATCTCCACCTTCACTTCCCAAAGGTATAAAGTTTTTTGGGGCTTACCCAAGATTGACAATATTGCTACTTCCAAGAGACCTGTCTTTAGATTCAATTCATGCTATTTATACTCCACCCGAACACGACAATTGATGTCATCCCCTAGAGTGATCACTTCTCTAGGTAGGCCCCTAAAGAAAATAAAAATCAAGATAGGTTATTTAGGTTCGTCTCAAACTCCTTAACAAGGATGTAGGAAGAAAACATCAATAAGAAAATCTTGGGGATTAAAAGACAAAAGGGATTTCTTATTTTAAGCTCAAATCCAAATGTGAATGATTCATTTTAAGCCTTGTTTTCAATATTGGGAAGACACACCAAACAATTTGACAAAAGAAAAATATATATTTTACAATGAAAAAGAACACAATGATCACTTTTTATAATTCAAATGAGAGGGTTTGGAATGTGTGCACCTTGATTTCACGCTTTCCAATTATTTCCAATTTTTGCTCTTTAGACCTCCAAATCACCTTCACAATCTTCAATCAAGTGCATGAAATCATGAAGAAATAGGAAAATTCACATGAAAATATATTGAACTATTTGATTCCATGAAAAATGACAACTCATATCATGCATTGAAATTTGTACAAATAAAGTGCACTTTAATCATGATTTTTAACCTAGTCAAAAAGATTGAACCTATATGATATGAATTCAAATCCAAATCCATAAATTTAGGAAAGAGACCCCTATCAAAAATTAGAGAGATTTTCAAAAATATCATAATTGTGAAAAGATCTTTTCATTTGTGCCCTAGGGAGCCATTTTGTCAAAACAGACCAATTTTTGCAAATCAAATTATTGAGCCCTAATATAATCTCTAAAATAAAAATACAAAGAATCAACCCTTTTTAGAATTTAAAGACCTTTCCAAAAATGTAATTTTAAAAAAAAAATGTGTTAATTTGAAACCTAAAACAAATTTTCATGAAAAATCAAGAAAAAATTATTAAAAATTGAAAATACTTTGAAAAACCCTAAAAATTGGACTAATGCTTCTTTGATGTGTCACCATGCTAAAAAAAACAATTCATACCAAAAAACTAAGCCATTTTGGAGATATATTTAGATATTTAAGATCTAGGATATTTTTGTCTCCAAACAAATCTGTACAAGGGGGTTAGATCTAAAAATGTCCAAAACCAACAAGTAAAGGTGGGTTGCCCCATAGTGGATGCCAAAAATGTGTGCTCAAAATTTTGACACACTTCTATAAGTCATTATATCCAAAATTTCTCAAGAATGAAGTCTTGAATGGCAACTCATAACTCTCTATTCATAGAGTGCAAGGGTTTGTAATGGGGAACCTTAGTTTGACCTAGTTTGTGCCCATGCAAGTACACCATAAAATGAGAGATTCAAAGGTCAAAATATGAATGCAAATGGAGATGAAAGCTAATATATATGATAATAATGAAAAATAATGTAATATCTAATCTATCAATGCAAGATCTAATCTATTAATTCAAGATCTAATCTATGAAAGCAATATCTAAGCTAATATGAAAATGCATAGATGAGATATGATAATGAAAGCTATGGATGCATGAGAGAAGAAGACAAGAAGATAGAAGTTCTCCACAAAAAGTTTTAGTATTCAAAATCCTTCTTAAAAAATTGCTCTCCAAACCTACAGCATAACAATAGCATAGAGTGTGTGTATGTAAAGAAGATTGGATGATCAAGATTAATAGGAAAAAATATTTAATCAAGGGTGGAGAAAGAATGATCTGTGTGAAATAAAGATCCACCAATGAGAAAAATAGGAAAAGAATTAAATGGAATCCCACTTAGAAATATGTGCAGTTAAGTGTAAAGGAATTTTTAATTTTAATTTATTTTATTTCCTCTTTAAGTGGGGATTTATTTTATTAAAAGGGAGAAAGTTCTTTTAATTAAATAGGAAATATTTAATTAAATTAAAAGAGGGGTTTTTCTCTTAATTAATGAATGTGGATGAATTATTTAATTAAAATAGAGGTTTTCTTTTAATTAAATGAGGACTTGTTATGTTTAATTAAAAGGGAGATTTTCTATTAATTAAATAAGACTTAGGATAAAATGAACAACCCTAGAAAATATTGAAATAATCAAATTTGATCAAGAAAATTGATTTGAATTAATTTAATAAAATATTGCAAACCATTGATTCAAAAAATTGACAAATTGAATAATGGGGACCCATAGTCTAGATGACCATTTTAGGGTGCATACATTTTAAAAAGAGAAATTAGCAGGTAAGTCTAGATATTTTTTAATGGAAAAGGAGAACTCATAATCATCTAAACTTGATTGAGGTTTGGTAGCATAGGGTTTGAAGCCCATAATGGTTTTGAAAGTATATAAAAGGAAAGAATCCTTAATGTTCAATTTGATGGATGTGTCCTCTTTTGTTCAAAGTTGGGAAGGTTCTAAATATTCAAGCACATCAAACACACCAACAAGCTATTCAGGTTTTTATAAGGATGCACAAGCTCAACTAGGGGATGTCTTCGATATACGCAAGGTACATCAGGCCCAAATCCATAAATGAAAGAGAATATTGCCAAACAGCTAGAAGAAAACAGTAATCCAATCTCCACCTTCACTTCCCAAAGGTATAAAGTTATTTGGGGCTTAGCCAAGATTGATAATATTGCTACTTTCAAGAGACCTTTCTTTAGATTCAAGTCACGCTATTTATACTCCACCGGAACACAGGAGTTGAGGTCATCACCTAGAGTGATCACTTCTCTAGGTAGGACCCCTTAAAAAAAAAAAAATCATCCCTTATTTAGGTTCGTCTCAAACTCCTTAACAAGGATGCAAGAAGAAAACGTCAATAAGAAAATCTTGGGGATTAAAAGACAAAGGGGTTTCTTATTTTAAGCTCAAATCCAAATGTGAATGATTCATTTTAAGCCTTTTTTTTTCAATGTTGAGAAGACACACCAAACAATTTGACAAAAGAAAAAAATTATTTTACACTGAAAAAGAACACAATGATCACTTTTTAAAATTTAAATGAGAGGGTTTGGATTGTGTGCACCTTGATTTTATGCTTTCCAAATTTTTCCATTTTTGGCTCTTTAGACCTCCAAGTTACCTTCACAAACTTCAATCAAGTGCATGAAATCATGAAGAAATAGGAAAATTTATATAAAAATATATTGAACTATTTGATTCCATGAAAAATGACAACTCATATCATGCATTGAAATTTGTACAAATAAAGTGCAATTTAATCATGATTTTTAACCTAATCAACAAGATTAGACCTATATGTTATGAATTTGGATCCAAAACTCTAAATGAAAAATAGAGACCCCTGTCAAAAATCAAAGATCTTGGAAAATTTTGAAAATTGGACTAAAGCTTCTCAGATGTCTTGCCAACTTGCAAAAAAAATTCAGACCAAAACACCAAGCTGTTTGGGAGATATGATCAAATCTTTAAGATCTAGGATTTTTTGTTTCCAAAAAAATTTGTACAATGGGGCTAGATCTAAAAATGTCCAAAACTAGAAAGTAACAGTGAGTTGCCCCATAGTGGGTACCAAAAATGTATGCTTAAAATGTGAGCACACTTCTATGAGTCATTATATCCAAGATTTTTCAAGAATGAGGTCTCGAATGGTGGCTCATAATTCTCTATTCATGGAGTGCAAGGGTTTGTTATGAAGGCCCTCAATTTGACCAATTTTGTGCCCATATAAGTACAACATAAAATGAGAGCTTCAAAGATCAAATATGCATGCAAATGGAGATGAAAACTAATCTATATGATAACAATGCAAAACAATGCAAGATCTAATCTATGAAAGCAAGATCTAAGCTAATATGAAAATGCAAAGATGGATCATGATGATGGAAGTTATGAATGCACGAGAGAAGAAGAAAAGAAGATAGAAGTTCTCCACAAAAAGCTTTAGTATTCAAATTCCTTCAAAAATTGCTCTCCAAACCTGCAGCATAACAATAACCTAGAGTGTGTGTATGTAAAATCAGGAGAGGGCTCTCCCTTATAAAGAAGATTGGACGATCAAAATTAAGAGGCAAAAAAATTTAATCAAGGGTGGAGAAAGAATGATCCGTGTGAAATAGAGATCCACCAATGAGAAAATAGAAAAAGAATTTTAAATGGAATCCCACTTAGAAATATGTGCATTTAAGTGTAGAAGAATTTTTAATTTTTATTTATTTTATTTCCTCTTTAAATGGGGATTTATTTAATTAAAAGGAAGCAAGTTCTTTTATTAAATATGAAATATTTAATTAAATTAAAAGAGGGGTTTTTTTCTTAATTAATTAAATGTGGATGAATTATTTAATTAAAAGAGAGGTTTTCTTTTACTTAAATGGGGACTTATTTTATTTAATTAAAAGGGAGATTTTCTTTTAATTAAATAAGACTTAGGATAAAATAATCAACCTTGAAAAATATTGAAATAATTGAATTTGATCAAGGAAATTGGTTTGAATTGATTTAATAAAATATTGCAAACCATTGATTTAAAAAATTGATAAATTGATAAATGGGGCCCCATAGTCTAGGCAACCATTTTAGGGTGCATACAAGTATAAACAATCTTAATGATACATATTTCACCTTTTATATACTATAATGATGTATATCACAAACCTTAGTATACATGGTAGTGTTATGTTGGATAAACCATTCATAACCTTCAAATTCACCAACAACAATACAACAAAGAGAAGAGTTGATTGGGAACCTTTGTAAAGGGTCATGTTTGCCTTCTAAAGTAGAGGTATATCATGGATGGCCCCAATGTCATCCTCATCATCATCAGCATCACCACCACCACCACCAGTACCAAATGTGTCATGGATCAATGCATTCATACGATCATCTTCAAATGTGTTTTTTGGTGCATGATCATCATCTTCCATGGGATCATGATCTTCTCCTTCAATACTCACACCTCCATGTTCCTCTATATTCACACCTTCATGTTCCTCCAACATGTGTTGGTCCATATCACGTACTACCCTAGGGAGCTCAACCTATATAAAAATGATCATAGTCAAACCCCCATTATGTGGTTCATATGTATATTAATTGTGAAAACAATATAACATACAACTTACCAAGGGATAACAATCAAACCCCCCTTCAGTGTGACCATTCTTCATACAATATCTCTTAGTTGTTTTCATTTTGATTCTTCTTGTGTTTAAGTCATTACAACTTTTGCAAGGACAAAACATTTGTCATCACCTTCTCTTTGAAAGTTAGACAACAATCTAATGATTGTCTCCCTATTTTGATCAAATTCCCTTGTACTATCTGACATGATCCTTCTTCACGAGAATAACTTATTCTTGTACCCTTATTGATTTGGTTGTGTATATCTACAAAAATATTGGACACATTGTACTTAATGTTTATATCTGCACATATGGTTTTGAAAGAAAAATTTAGTGTAATTAATGTGTATATCTGCAAAAATATTGGACGTGTACTTAATGTTTATATCTACACATATGGTTTTGAAAGAAAAAATTGATATAATTAATGTGTATATCTATAAAAATATCGGACATGTTGTACTTAATTTTTATATCTACACATAGTTTTGAAAGAAAAATTTTGTGTAATTAATGTGTATATCTACAAAAATATTGGATATGTTGTACTTAATATTTATATCTGCACATATGGTTTTGAAAAAAAAAATTGGTATAATTAATGTTTATATTTGCAAAAATATTGAACATGTACTTAATGTTTATATCTGCATATATGGTTTTGAAAGAAAAATTTGGCATAATTAATGTGTATATCTACAAACATATTGGACATGTTGTACTTAATGTTTACATCTGCACATACAGTTTTGAAAGAAAAATTTGGTGTAATTAATTTATATATCTACAAAAATATTAGACATGTTGTACTTAATGTTTATATTTGCACATATGGTGTTGAAAGAAAAAATTGGTGTAATTAATGTGTATATCAGCAAAAATATTGGACATGTTGTACTTAATGTTTATATCTACAGATATGGTTTTGAAATAAAATATTGGTGTATTTATGCCTCTTCATTTTGATTTTATTTGAGGGAAACCCATCAATGGTAATAGAAAACAAGAGTGCATTTTCTAAGATTTTACAATTGTTCAAAAAAATTAATGTTTTACAAGAAAATGAGCCTTGTGGTTTGTGTCATAACTTCTTCTTGGATTACATTTTTTTTCTTTATTCAAAATTATTTTTAGGTGTTTTTCACTTTTATTATCTTATGATGGATTATCAAATATGATTAAGAATTCTTTATTGTCTTTTTAGCTCTATATTGTCATGATAATTGATAATGAAGTGTAATGATAGATTCCCATCATCATTATTGTTTTTCTTTTCTGATTAAGTGTGAATCAAAACCTTTTTTCTTTCCTTCAACTCTTTATTATTCTATTTAGTATGATCTAAATCTTTTTTCATTTCTTATAGCACTTTACTATTCTAACGATAGATCGCTCAAGGTCAAAAAAAGAAAAAAAGAAAAATAACTATCACACTAGTAGTTTGTCAATTACCCAATATAATGATATCAAATATTTACAATCTATAATATTTATCTTTCCTATTTCCTATTTATTTAAATCAACATTTTTCATTTCTAGATTATTTTGATAGTAAAACACCCAATACAAAAAAAAAAAAAAAAAAAAATTATTGATCATAAATATTTACAGATCAATGTAGAAAGTAGGGACAAAAATAAAGATATTAGTCCTTGGTCAAGAATAATGATTTCACTATTTCACAACATTCATTGCTAATGTATTTAAATTAGATGCAAACTTTTCTTCCACTAGTCATTTTTCAATTGTCCTATCAAATATTGATAGTATATGATATTTATCCCTAAAGTAGATTAAGCAATTTTGTAATCTAATTTTCTCTTATTTCTCCTTTTAACTCTCTACTATTTGATGAAGTTTCATCTATTTGAAAAACTCCATAAGATCTCCCCATTTTTCTTATATACAAATTTGTGTTGTAGCTTGTGTTGTAGCTTCTACAAAGGAATGAGCCTCGTGATTATGGCATTTACACAAGAAGTAGAACTTGCTTCTTCAACTCTTTTCCTCAACTCTTCACTGAAGTTATTCTTCCAGCAGTGTGAATAGTTGCTACAAATTCTTGGGAGCCAAGGGACCCTAAACCTATGCTACATTTTTTGGAGACATGCGAGAAGTTACTACCGGATTCAGTACTTCATAACATTATAGATCATATAGGATTCTCAAATTAATAGCAACAATAGATACTTGGGATCCTCATAGGGAGAGTGCAGCAATACATGCATGGTTACATCCTTGGCTTTCATTGTTGGGCTAGTGTATGGAGCCTTTATATCCAACCATTCATTATAAGTTGGGGAATGCACTTCATGCCTAGCATGAAAGTGATGCATTTGCATATGCAATTTTATCACCTTGAAAAATTGTATTTGATCATGCTAGCTGGGAATAGTTGATTGTTCATTTTATCGTACCTAATCTAATGAAAATTCTATAGGAATTTGTAATCAACCCAACTAATCAACAACTAGACCAATTTAACTAGTTTATGGATTTTTTGTTTCTAAAAATATCTACTATGATATGTTTTTGTAAAATTTCTTGCAAACACTACCCGTTTTTCATGGTCTACATTATTTTTGTACTGTATCTTGAGCTAAGTCACTTAGCACGGGTTGAGTGAGTTTTATTATTTTATTATTTGGATTATGGAATATGTATGAAGTTGGATCAATTTTTCTATTGTGTTAATATGTAATAATCACCTTCAAAAAGATCACTCTATATATATAAAGACTACAAGTTGTGCAATTTGTCATGTATTGCATCTATGCAATTTGTCATGTATTGCATCTACATTTTCTTTGTTATTGCTTATAATAGTGTTTCAAGGTTGGAAACCACTTCAACATCCTTTTCATGGCTTAGAGGTAATGTCATTGTGGCAGAGGCTTCTAAAAGGGAATGAGCCTTGTGATTATGGCATTTACACAGAAACAGAACTTGCTTCTTCAACTCCTTTCACTCAACTCTTCACTGAAGCTATTCTTCCAACGGCAAGAATTACTACTACAAACTCTTGGGAGCCAAGGGACACTAAACCTATGCTACATTTTCTAGAGACATGGGAGAAGTTACTATGGAATTTTGTACTTCATAACATTCTGGATCATATAGGATGCTCAAATTAACAATAGCAATAGATACTTGGGATCCTCGTAGGGAGAGTGTGCCAATACATGCATGGTTACATCCTTGGCTTCCATTGTTGGGCCAACTTATTGAGACTTTATATCTAGCCATTTATTATAAGTTGGGGAATGTACTTCATGCCTAGCATGCAAGTTATACATCTACATATGCAATTTTATCACCTTGAAAAACTGTATTTGATCCTATTATCTGGGAACATCTGATTGTTTATTTTATTGTACCTAATCTAATGATAGTTCTACAGGAATTTGTAATCAACCCATCTAATCAGAAACTAGACCAATTTAACTAAGTCATGGCATGTTTATTTTTAAAAATATCTTCTATGATATTTTTTGTAAAAAAAATTTCAAACTCTACCCATTTTTCATGGTTTGCATTATTTTTGTGCAAGATCTTGAGCTAAGTCACTTAGCATAGGTTGAGTGAGTTTTATTGTTTTATTATTTGGATTCTAGAATATGTATGCAATCGGATCAATTTTTCTATTATGCTAATATGTAAAAAGCACCTTCAAAAGATCTCTATAGATAAAGACTAGGTTATGACTTGTTTCTTTCTAAAAATATTTGTTATGATATATTTTTGTAAAATTTCTTGCGAACTCTGCTCATTTTTCGTGGTCTGCATTATTTTTTTGCAAGATCTTGAGGTAAGTCATTTAGCACTGGTTGAGTGAGTTTTATTGTTTTATTAATTGTACTATGGAATTTGTATGCATCTGGATCAATTTTTCTATTGTGAGCTAATATGTAATAAGCACCTTAAAAAGATCTCTCTAAATATATAAAGAGATACATGTTTAGAATGAAATATAAAGACATACATGTTTAGAAGGAAAAGAAAAGAACATTTTCATAGGTACATCTCCTCACCCTTGAAGAAAATCATAGAGAAAGGGCACATAGATCAAAGGGCATGACACAGCAATGAAATTGTAGAGTTGTAAGGGCACGTCAATGAAATGCAGAGATCACAAGGGCACATCAATGAAATGCACTGATCACAAGGGCACAACAATGTTCACAACTCTCCACCTCTTTCACATGCAACTCTCCACCTCTTTCGCATGCAAATGTTGGAATGTTCAAAAATGGGAAGTGTACTTCTAAGAGGGCGGGGGGGGTGAATCAAAAGCATCCTACTTTTAACCTTTTTCAACCCTTAAAATCAAATAATTGAAATATAAAGTCCATGCATGTAAACATATAAATGAACATAAAATAAACACTTGCACATGAAACACGACACCAAATTTGGTAATCAAGAAACCCTCCAGGAATAAGAAGGTAAAACTGGGGTGGGGATGATACCCAAAAAAATTATTGCAACCATAATTATTTGACCACTTATGATGGTCTTCCCTGTGAAAGGCCTACCCTATTAAAGGCTATACACTGTATCAATAGTGACCTGATTAGAGGATTTACAAACACTTTACATGAAGTGTCACCATGTTAAAGGATTTACAATAGGTTGTTAAACCCACCTAATACATAGAATTTTCATTCACCTTCTCCAAAGGTCTTCCTATCTAGCTGTTAAGCTAACCTATCAATATAGGATTTTCAACTTCTAATACAATAGCAAGAAAGTATTAGATCAATAAAACTTGGTAGTATGCAATCTCTAATTGTTGAATTTAGGCACTTCATTTGCTCTCTCTGATCTTGATCCTCTGAGATATAATATCTAATCGTGTTCCTTTTCCCTTGTGCTATTTTTGATCTATTAGATATGGAATAACTACTATGTTCCTCTAAGTCTTTCCTTCTTCACATTGAATTTCACTATAGTCTCCTGATACACTATTCTCTACCACATATGCAATGGAGTTTTTGACCTCCTTTTAAAAATTATGAAGACTTAGGGTTAGGTATGGATCTACGATCCATATTGAATCTCAAGTTTCTTGCTCATTCTTTGCATTTTTCTCATTGGTTGCATGCCTTCTCCATTTTTCTAATTGGATGCATGTTGATCGCATAGGAAACATAAAAGATTCATCCTTATCCTTTTTCTCTTTTGAAATCTCTCTATGTCAGCTTCAAAAATGGTTTACATCTGAGTATGTGAGGGCACAAACTCATATGTTGATTCTGTGATACTCGGCACATATTGAACTACTCGTGCTCAACACATATTCTAGCCTAGATTGCTCAGCACATATATGATTCTAGCTCACTCAGTATATGAAGCATTCTGACTTGTTCGACATCAACTATGGATCGACACCTATATACTACTTAGCTCTTGAAGTCACTCAACACCTGTTGGAATTTTGACTCAGCACACACTATGGCTCGGCATACATAGCATACTTGGCTTCAATACAAAAAGAGATTAAGTGTGTTGACACTCAAATGTCAAAACTATGTAAGACCTATAATCTCCCCCTTTGACATGAGTGTCAAAAACACTTAACTAGACATTCATTCATCTGTCCTTATGAGTACCTTATTCAAAAAAATTCAAAATTTATTCAAAAAAAAATTCAAAGTACCTTAACTCCCCCTGAGCTATTTGTGTCTTGACATTTTTGCAACCAAAATTTTGTGCTAAATGTGCCTAATACTCTTTGTCATCTCCCTTGTACCTATATATTTGTATCTATTTTACTAGAGCTTTTGGGATTTCTATTTTTTGCATCAAAGCTATTTTCCATATGATTGCCAAAATTTTGTATCTCCCCCCTTTTTTTCCTTATTGCTTATCTCTCCTTTTGGCTTCCTACAAACTTTCCTGTATAGTATTCTCCCCCTTTACCTTATTATTTCCCCCTTTATTATTTCTCCCCCTTTTTGACACTTATGTCAAAGGGTTCTAAGGAGTAATACCATACTTAGCCAAAAAATTACTATTTACCTCCATTATTGTTTTCAGAGTTGCATTCCAATTCTCCAAAGCTATGTTAAGTGACTTATGCTGGATGGCAGTCTCAGGACCAAGGTGTACAAGTCTGTCAAGTATAGAAAGATTTGGATCTTTCTTTAAGACTATTTCAGCATACACTTGTTCCTTGTGGAGGACTTCTAAATGAGGGGTTATGGAGGACTGGATCTACATCAATTTGCCTTTAATATTTGCTTCCTCTACTTTTAGGACAGCTAACCCCCTTTGAGTGTAAAGCGTTTGAGCAAAATGCTTCTCACTTTGAGCTGGATCTCTAGGTAGTTGCATGCTAGAGATTTTCAAGTTTCTTTCCAAGCTCATTATTCTTTGATTAGATTCTTGTGTGAAATTTGAAAAATCACACAACTTCCTATATAATGAAAAAATGTTTTCAAGGACAATTTTGACCTTTTCTATTTTCTTGGCCATTTCTTCATGTTCAAGTGCAATGCCACTTGATATCTTTTCATTCACTTTTCCTTGAAATTTTCTTTCTAACCATTCCATGAGTTTAACATTAGCTTCCTGGTCTTCGTTTGTCACTTGGTCAACTATGTCTGATAGTTGCTCAATTATTGGCTTGGCTTCATTTGGTGACTAAAAGCTAAAGGCATCTATGAAGATTTCCTTGATATCATGAAGTGCTTGCTTATGTTTAAACTCTTTCCTTAGGATTTCCTGCCTCATCCTTCTATCTAATGTAGTTTGCATTTCAATCATTTGTGCCATTGTTATAGTCTTGGAATCATAGGAAGGAATCACAATATCTTCATCTAATTCAAGGTCTTCATAGTGAAGTACCCTAGCCACTCTTGTTGAACTCAAGCCTGGATTTGAAAATTGCAATGGGATGGCTTCAATGCTCAGCTTCTAAATGGTCTTAGTAGGAGTGCTAGTCTTAGGCAATTCTACCAATGTCTGAATTGCAGCCTGCTCCTTTTCTTTTGTTGTATCCTCTTTCTCATCTAATTTCCTCTCCTCTACACTCGGCATCTAATCTATATCATTTATTTCTCTTGGTGGAGGTGGTGGTGGAAGCATCAAAACTTTAGTCTTAGTAGCTATGTATGTGAAAGGTGGATCCTTTGGCTTCACCTTTTCTCTTTGCGGTTCTGCTACTGCTCTTTGTAGTTCATCTACACTCACCAATATATGGCTTGTACACAACTATGCCTGTAGAGTAGATTGGTGAAGGATCTTTAATAGATCCTCTACAGTAAGTGGATTGATGTCCTAAGCTATCTTGTTAGTAACATCCTTTATGATTTTTTTTCTACAGGTATAGTGATTACATGAGGTGGACTGGGAGGTGGCAATTGTGTGCCATGCACACTGTGTTCTTCTTCTTGCTACTGGTTAGCTATTGCCATATTTTCTTCTCCCTTAGTTGATTCCTCCTCTTCTTTCTCCTTATTCTCTTCTTCTCCTTTCTCTTCCTCATCTTTCTTTTCTTCTTCTCCTTTCTTTTCTTCGACTACTTCCTTTGCCTCTACCTCTCCTTTTTGTTCTTCTATTTTCTTTTCCTCCTCTTTCTCTTTGGCACTAATTTTTGCCTTATTGGTTTCTTCTACTTTATCATCAGTAATTTTATAAATAGTTTTCCACAATTGTGTGGATTTATTTACAACATCCTCAATCTTGTTTTGAAGGATGTTGAAGACTCTATACTTTGGTGCAAATTTTCCACCATGTTTCTTATTTTCCTTAGTTATTTGAGCCTTTGTCATATCAAGCTTCATTTGAGCTAGGGTAGATTCTCTAATCTCCCTTTCCATCTTTAGACAATAGTGCCATTTATTCTTAGTTATTTCATACAATTCCTTTGGCATAGTATTGTCAAGCTCTAAAGGTGTGTTCTTAAATTCTGCCACCATAGCATACATAGATTCCTCTATTTTATTTTGCTCTTCCCTACTAAGCTTATTGAAATTAAGAGATTTTAAATCATTTAAATCTACATTTTTGATCTTATCACAAAGTTTGTCAATTTTAGATTTAGGAGGATGGCTTACCACTTTAAATTGGCTAATGTTCTCAGATTATGTTCTCTCCTCATCATTGGTATCTAGCTGTGCCACATACCTTCTTCTCTTCTTGGGATCTTCTACAAGTTGTTCAATGGCTTTCTTCTTTTCCTTTGATGCCTCTTTATCCTTTTGAGTGGTTGCTCTTGTAGTGGCCCTTGTTGCTACTGGCTTAGCTGGAGCTAGCTTGGTTTGAGCTTTTTTGGTGACCTTCTTAGGCTTGGGCTAAGCTATAGGCTAAGTTTTTTCCTTCCTCTTTTTTTTCTTGGTAGTTCTAGGTGCTTCCTCAGCTTCTTCTCCCTCAACACCTTCCTCTTTGTCTTTCCCTAAGCCTTGGGTCAGCTCTATTGGGCCTTGCCCTTGCTCTCCTTCTTCTTCATTGTCTTCTTCCTCTTCTTCTTCTTCTTCACCTACTTCTCCCTCAATGTCTACCCCAAATGTCTTCTTTATCTTCCTCACCATTTTATCTTTCTTCTTGATGATAGAATTTGTTTTCAAATTAGTCTCAACTTTGGACTTGACAACATCGTATGTCCCAAAGTGAGGAGTTGCGTTATCAATTTCTTCTGCAAGCAATGTTGTGATTGTTGTTAAAGCTTCATCCACATCAAGCTCATATCTTAATGGCCTTACCCATCTTACTCTTGGTATTGTTCCTTGGATGTAGGTGAAATCAATTTCAACTAAGAAGCATATGTCATTGATATGTTTCTCAACCAATGAAACTAGTATCCTCATTCTCTGCTTCATAGACTTCTTAAAGTCTTCAAAATAACTTGTCATTTGAGCTTTAAAATTATCTCCCATTTGATCAATGAATTCATTAATCTATGTAATTGATGTTTTTTTGGGGTTCCAATTCACCTTTCCTATAGAAGGGAATTCTTCCATCACATAAAAGAATATACACATGAGAACTGAACCAAATTTTCATTGAGCGACTTTTGATCTCCTTATAGCTCCTAGGTTCTCATTAATTTGCTGCAACATGAGTTTTACCAGATCATAGGTATGATCTTTCTTCACCAATTTGTAGGCTACATCCACTGCTAGGCATGGCACACTATTTAGTCTCCTAGATTGATAGAATTTGTGAGATATAATTCTCACAACAAAATCTAGAAGTGGATCAATTATTGGTCAATTGTCATTTCCCTATTGTTCCACTTTTCTCCAGTGTTTTTCTCAATGACTTCCTTTTTCTCACTTCTCAATGTCTTTGGCCAATCTAGGGTTGTGAATCCTGTAACCCTATGCACAAGCCTCTTTGTAACCCTATGCACAATCCTCTTTGTAATCTTGATAGGTCCTATCTCCATCCATAGACAACCATCATGAATTCAGCTCAGAACAATGTGAATCCATTCAATTTTGAATCCTATAGGGTAGACTAGGGCATTGGTCAAACCCTTTTTCTCAACTATCTCATATTCATTCTTCAAAATCTTGTTCTCACATAGTCTGTCATAAGCTTGGAATATTTCAAAGTCACCTATGGGACCAATTTTGTAGTTGTACCACTTTCTCACATCTTGAACCATAACTACTTTAGGTGGAATGATGGATAATGCACCAGCTGGGTCATTTCTATAAGCTACTTCGAGAATTGGTCTAAATTCAAGTTGCTTAACTTCATTGCTAACTAGTTGAATCTCATGGTCTTCCTTAGCCTTGGGGTTTCTTGAGCTAGAGGCCATTTTATCAAACTAAGGCTTTAAATGTATTAAAAATTGTAACTTTGCATAGCTCAGCACTTGATAAATACCTTTGAATCGATGAGTTCATGTTGAGTTGCTATTGAAATCTGTGCTAATGGCTATTAGATTGTTGTTTAATCACCTCTTCACTCTGCATTTGAATGGCATGAAAATGAAAAAAAATTGATCTTATACCTGTTAAAGACCTAGCATTAAATGCTTCAAGCATACAGCTATAAACTCGGCACTTGAAGGATTCAATATGACTTGGCTCCCATTGTATTTCATTTACTCAGCCTCTACTAGACTATTTCTTCACTCGACTTCAACTATCAACTCAGACACTATTAGAAACTTGGCATCCATTGCAGCATTACTCAGCATCTAAGGATAACTTGGCAGCCTCTTCAAAATTTTGATTTGGCATCTTGCTCATGCAAATTTCTTCTCTACAATACTCCTTTGTTCTTTGGAACTGATGTATGATTTAGCTTTGCATATCAGTCCCATACATCTATATTTTGCTTAGTTGGATGAAGTGTGATGACTTGACCTCTTGGGTGAAGTGATCTCTCCATTTGATGTGTTGCACTCACCTTTCTTCTTCCAAGTCTTGTTCATTTGCCCTCTTATTTGTTCAACATCAACCTTGTCCTTTCCTTTGTTGACTTCTATCTTGGGTGCTTTTGACTTTGTTGGGAAATTCCTGCTGATATGACCAGTCTTCAAGCAACTGAAACATGTAGTTTGTCTTAGCCATCTACTGTGACTCTCTCTAAAATGTGTCCTTATACAATTTTTAGGAATGTTTCCATATTCCTGACAATAGTGACAGCTATACTTGGTATTGTAATCCCAGTTGCAGTGATGACCATGGTTGTTTCCTCTTACATGTTGATTAGGTGTCCACATAGGCTTTGATCTACATTCAAATGCTCTATGTCCATACTTTTTATAGTTGTAGCAGTGACCTTCAAATCTTGGTGTCCTCAAGGTCTTGGTTCTACGTTCATGTGCTTGATGTCCTTGCTTTTTGCACTTGTGAGAAAAGGTTGCATTTGTAGGCTTATCATGCTGATGACTATTCTTGCTCCTATACATATTAGAGGTATATCCCTTTTTACCATAGAAATGACAAGTAGGTTTAGTGTTCTTACCTTTGTTGGTCCTTTCTTCTGCAATCTTGGATGATTCTTTTTGTTTAGTGCTGGTGTAACCAAGTCCTAAAGTATCATTACTAGCCCTTGGTGATTTCAATAGTTTCTCAAAGTACTTGATAGCCTCATTGGGTTTGTTGTAGCTTTCTTCTATTTCCTTCTCTCTTTTCAATTCATTCTATAATTGTTCATTTTGCATCTTCAAGGTGGAGATCTCAATGTCCTTCATGTTTAGCTCATGATGAGCATTCATCATTTGGCTTAAGGTGTCTAGTTGCATGTTTGAGATCCTTTCAAGCTCAATTGTCTTCTCTTCCAATCTATTAGTAAGATTTTTTTGTCATCTTCTATCATGGCCTTGTCTTCAATGGCTCTCTTCTTTTGTTCAGTCACTTCACAAAGCATTATGGCTTGTGATTCTTGTTCAAGCTTGAGTAATTTGATTTCTTCAGCTTGTGCTCTATTTTTCTCCATCAGTTCTGCTATTGTTGCATCAAATTCCTTGGAATCTCCATTGGAAAACACTTTTGTGGTATCAATCTCCTTGTAGTGTATGTAATTTTAAGCTATGGCTATCTCCTTCCTTCTTTTTAAGGATTTTCTCAATTCTTCTCTAGCTTCTTCTACTTTGTGTAGAGCTAGATGCACATCAATTACCTGATTGTCTATGATCTTCCCAAGTATGAAGACTTCCATCTTCAGATCTTTTCTCTAAGCTATTAAGCTTCTCCTTATGAGAACCAAGTGCTCTGACAATGTTAAAAAATGGGAAGTGTACTTTTGAGGGGGGGGGGGGTGAATCAGTAGTATCCTACTTTTAACCTTTTTCAACCCTTTAAATCAAATAACTAAAATATAAACTCCATGCATGTAAACATATAAATGAACATAAAATAAACACATGCACATGACACACAACACCAAATTTTGTAACCCAGAAACCCTCTAGGAATCAAAACGTAAAAATTAGGTGGGGATGATACCCACAAAAATTACTATAGCAATAACTACTTGACCACTTCTAATGGTCTGCCCTATGAAAGGCCTACCTTGTTAAAGGCTATACATTGTATCAATAGTGACCTGATTAGAAGATTTACAAACACTTTACATGAAGTGTCATGCTATTAAAGGATTTACAATAGGTTGTTAAACTCGCCTAATACATAGGATTTTCATTCACCTTCTCCAAAGGTCTTCCTACCTAGCTATTAAGCTAACCTATCAATATAGGATTTTCAACTTCTAATACAATAGCAAGAAAGTATTAGATCAATAAAACCTAGCAATATTCAATATCTAATTGCTGAATTTAGGTACTTGATCTGCTCTCTCTGATCTTCATCCTTTGAGATCTGATATCTAATCGTGTTCCTTGTCCCTTGTGCTATTCTGATCAACTAGATATGGAATTACTGCCCTATTCCTCTAAGTTTTCCTTCTTCACACTGAATTTTGCTATAGTCTCCCCATACATACACTATTCTCTACTACATATGTATTGGAGTTTTTGATCTCCTTTTAAAGATTGTGAAGACTTAGGGTTAGGTATGGATCTACGATCCATATTGAATCTCAAGTTTCCCGCTCATTCTTTGCATTTTTCTCATTGGTTGCATGCCTTTTCCATTTTTTTGATTGGCTACATCTGATCACATAGGAAACATAAAAGATTCATCCTTATCCTTTTTCTCTTTTGAAATCTCTCTATGTCAGCTTCAAAAACAATTTACATCTGAGTTTGTGAGGGCACAAACTCATATGGTGATTCTATGTTACTCGACACATATTGAACTACTGGTGCTCGGCACATATTCTATCCTAGATTGCTTAACACATATATGATTCTAGCTCACTCAACATATGAAGCATTTTGACTTGCTTGGCATCAACTATGACTTGAAACCTATATGCTACTCGACACCTATATATTGCTTGGCTCATAAAGTCACTTGACACCTGTTGGAATTTTGACTCAACACACACTGTGGCTCGACGTACATAGTGTACTCAACTTCAATACAAAAAGAGATTAAATGTGTTGACACTCAAATTTCAAAGCTATGTAAGACCAATAGCAAATGGGGAATGATCTATGTTGTACAAGGGCATGACACGATAATAAAATCATAGAGCTACAAGGGTACAATAACAAAATGCAGAGATCACAATGGCACAAAAATAAAATGCACTTATCACAAGGAAACAAAAATGAAATACACCAGTCACAAGGGCACAACAATGTTCACAACTCTCCACCCTCATTCAAAGCTCTCCACCTCTTTCACACATAGCTCTTCACAGTCAAAACAAATGGGGAATAATTTAGGTCATGTTTTCTTCTTCTTTTTTATGTGCACACGGTCATTGCAATTGTGATGTCAACATTAGTATTGTGAGATGACATCAAGGATAACTAAAAAAACAAAAAAATGAAAATTAGCACAATTACACTGCCATCGCAATTTGACCCTAAATGTTGTAATGAAAGACTTCTCATCTGGTGATGCTCTCACCATGGTCAGCACCAATACAAGTGGAAGAAGTCATCATAGAGGTAACAATTACAATCAAGGGATATCTAAATCACCCAATAGATTAAAGTCAAGAGGTAGGAATGGAGAGTGTTGGTTTTGTAGTAAGCATGGCTACTTGAAGTGAAATTTTCAGGATTACAAGAAGGCACAAGAGAAGGTGAGAAATATTCAAGCAAATACAACCTATGAGAAGGATGACCAAATCATATTCTAGGTGATAACTTATGGAGCCTCTTTTCATACCACTTCTTGTACAAATTATTTTACAAACTATCATGAAAGACAATTTGGAGAAGTATTCCTTGGAGACAATAAGTCTTGTGAGATAATTGGTAAAGGTGAGATTATGCTACAATTGGAAGGAGGAAACCAATGGTTGCTAAAGGATGTTCACCATGTTCCCAAGTTGAGGTGAAATTTGATTTCTATTTGTTTTCTTTTTGCACAAGGATATCATCCATTTTTACATCTAGATTCTTTGAAAGTGACTAAAGGTTCCATGATTATTGACAGGGGTAATAAAGTTCATATTTTATATCTCTTTGAAAGACCTACCAAAGTAGATGTTGCTATGACTATTATGGGCAGTGATGTCACACTTTAGCATCAAAGATTAGGCCACA
This sequence comes from Cupressus sempervirens, assembly GCA_028749045.1. Taxonomy (NCBI): domain Eukaryota; kingdom Viridiplantae; phylum Streptophyta; class Pinopsida; order Cupressales; family Cupressaceae; genus Cupressus; species Cupressus sempervirens. The sequence continues at coordinate 59,603,380 of CM053783.1, forward strand.
TGAGCAGGAAAGGGCTTGAGGTAATACTCAAAAGGGATCAACTACCAGGTCTCCAAACAGAAAACTTGGAGTTTTGTGAACATTGTCTTTAGGGGAAGAAAAAGTGGGTTAGCTTCTTGAAAGATGGGTATGGCATGAAGGAAAAACCATTGGAACTTGTGCAGTTAGATGTCTTTGGTTCTATCGAGGTAAGTTACTTAGGAGGTGCAAAATACTTCGGTACTTTTCTTGATGATTGTACCAAGAAAGTTTGGATATATATGATGGCCAATAAATCTAAAGTATTTTTCAAGTTTAAATTTTTTTAAGCTCTTGTTGAAAACTAAAGAAATCACAAGATTAAATGCTTAAAAATGGATAATGGAGGAGAGTTTTGTTTGTTGGAATTTAATAATTATTGTGCAAATAATGGTATTTGAAGGGTGAAAGTTGTTCCCTACACCCCTCAAGAAAATGGGGTAGTGGAAAGGCTTAATAGGACCATATTTGAGAAGGCTCGATGCATGCTTTCAAATGTAGGTTTGGGAAAAAAGTTTTGGGCTGAAGCATGTAATACATATGTGTATCTAAACAATCAAAGTCCTTCTTCAAGGTTGAATTTTGGAATTCTAGAAGAGGAATGGAAAAGAAGAGTTTCTTACTCACATCTTTAGGTCATTGGGTGTGAAGCCTATGTAATGTTCCCAAAGAAAAGAGAACTAAGATGGATTTTAAATCACAAAAGGGAATTTTTGTTGGTTATGGAGAGGACCAATTTGGGTTTAGAATTTGGGATCCAATGGATAAGGTTATTCAAAGTAGACATTTTTTTTAATGAGAAAACATTCCCAACTTTGCACATGGAAGAAATATTAGAACAAGAATATGCGCCCATCTTTGCACAAAAGAATTTTGGATTGAATCCACATGCAGTTCCTAACACTATTCCATATGGTCTCATCTCTACCTTAGCTCCTCTTCCCTCCTTATCATAATTAGTTGAATTAGGAAATATTGATAGTGATAGTGATGCAAATCATTCAAAGCACTCACATCTCAATACAAGCCATCAAACCTCATCTCATGATGAGGATTTTGCACAACATAGTCATTCATATGATTGTCACAATACATCACTGGTAGGGCACATACATCCCACATCTACGGGCTATGTAGATGATGTTTCAATACAAGACTATCACCTCTTTGATGACCATGATATCCCATGTCCATGTAGGTCTAAAGAAATGTGCGGGCCTCCAAATAGTACCTTGCCTCCAAGCAATCAAAGCCTCAATGATGACATGGTTAATAAGTCCCAATACTATGGTAAGCAGGGCAACTATATTCAATAGAAATCATGCCCCTTAATAGCATTGAAAAACAACAATTCTCTACCTAATTGCAAATTCAGGTGAACAGGTTACACACAATACAATGTGAAATCCCTTTGACAATTTGGGTACTCATCATGGTGGCCACTCACCTTACAATGGTGCCAACCATAATACTCACAAAGAAGAAAATTATGGTTTCAATACTACTTTTGGGCTCAGAACAATCCACACACTAGATGCTCTATCCATAAAGGACTATCAGTTGCAAGAAATTTTTTTATAGGATCTGCACAAAACATTCCCCTTTCAATCTCTTCTCCATCCAATGCATATGGTCAATGACCGATTCCATAATGAGAGAGTCGATGGAGCTCAAAATCATGATGCCATGCCACAAGAAATTGATATCACTATTAAAAACCAAGCTTCTCTAGCAAAAGATCGCATAAACACACAATACAGTAATTCTAATGTTAGTTGTGATGAGACTAAATGAGGCAATACAATTGCTTTGTGTTCTAAAGCACAGCTTGTCAATAGTATTGTGCATAATAGAGCTTCATCTTGGAGAGGAAGCACCCATGGTGGAGTCTATGAAGAATACTCTTGTCAAGAGAATTGCACAAATATTGAATGACGACTGCACAAATAGAACAATGATCTTGATAACAAAATTGAAGCATAGAATCAGAGCCTCAATTAAGAAGATCTACTAGGGAAAGATGGATGCCTGCTAAATACTCTGACTATGAGTTATTATTCACTGAAGAGGAAAACCCTTCAATATTGGTTTCAAAATTTTCAAAACCATCAACATATAACATTTCTCTCAAAGATTCAAACACTAACCAATGGAAGGTAACCAATGGAAGGTCATGATGCATGAAGAAAAGGATTCTTTAATCAAGAATCAAACTTGGGCTTTGGTTACTCTTCTGCCAAATCAAATACCACTTAAGAACAAGTGGGTATACCAGTTGAAAGAAGAAGTGAAGGGTAGAAAACACTTCAAGGCCAGAGTAGTGGTAAAGGGGTTTGATCAAGAAAAATGGATAGACTTCAATGAGATCTTCTCACTGGTTCTTAAAATGACAACCATCCGAACAGTTTTGGGATTAGCAACAATGTGGGATCTTGAGTTGGAGCAACTTGATGTCAAGGTTACATTCCTACATGGTGATGTAGAAGAAGAATTGTATATCAAGAAGCCTCAAGGATTCATCAAGAAGGGACAAGAGCATCTTTATTGCAAATTAAATTGAAGCTTGTATGGCCTCAAGTAAGCCCCAAGACAATGGTATTTGAAATTTGATTGCTTCATGGCTGAAAAAAAGTTCACAAGATGTGAATTAGATCCATGTGTCTACTTCAAGAAACTTCCTAATAGTGATTCCATCATTCTCCTTCTTTATGTTGATGACATGTTAGTGGCTAGCACAAGTAAGAAAATAGTTAATGAATTGAAGGAGAAATTGGCAAGAAATTTTGCAATGAAAGACTTAGGGAAAGCTAAGAAAATTCTTAGCATGACGATCATAAGAGATAGAGAAAAGAGGGAAAATACACTCTCTCAAAAATAATAGATTAATAAAGTTGTTGGGTGGTTTGGCGTGGTTGATGCAAAATTTTCTCCTCTTCCTCTTGTTGGTCACTTCTACTTAAGCTTTGAATTGTGCCTGAAAACACTAGAGAAAAGGAATTCATAGAGAAAATTCCTTATAATTTGCAGTTGGTAGCATTATGTATGTCATGGTTTCTACATGCCCTGACATTACTCATGCCATGGGAGTTGTGAGAAGATTCATGAGCAATCTCGAGAAGGCTCATCAAGAGGTGGTTAAATGGATACTAAGGTGTCTAATAGGCACTTCAAATTATGTGTTAGATTTTGGAGGTAATAAGGTTCAGATGCAAGGTTACACTGATTTTAATATTACTAAAGATTTGGAAAACGAAGGTCTACCACTGGTTATACCTTCATGTTTGTTGGAGTTTCTATTATTCGGGCTTCATCGTGCAACACTACATTGCTCTTTCTTCAATTGAGGTTGAATATTTTGCTCTTTCCAAAGGTGCAAGGGAAATAGTTTGGCTTTAGTGATTTCTTTGTGACTTGAAAGTTCAGGAAAGTGAATATAATTTGTTTTGTGATAGTTGTAGTGCCATTTTCATGGCTCATAATCATTCATCACAATGTTGCTCTAAGCACATTGATGTGCATGCTCACTTTGTTTGTCATGCAGTTGAAGAAGGAAAGATAAAAGTTGTAAATATTGGTACCAAGATCAATCCAAAAAATATATTCACAACGGTTGTAGCCAAAGAGAAGTTTGAATATTCCAGGACTTCTCATCGACTTGTTAAAAAAAGGTAAAACAACATTTAAGCAAGGTATTGGGTGATCAGTTGCAGTAGTGGTTGTCCTTCAGAAGGGAGTTTGTTTAAATGTGAAGGCCAACAGTCATAATATCTTTTTCTCTCTAATTATATGTCTCTCAGTTTTATGAGACTCTTCATTATGTAATGTAATTGAAGCCTTTATATGTGCTGCTCCTACATCATCTGTAATCATCTTTTCATAATCAATACAATACTCTGCTCAATTTGGATGTAGCTACATTTGCGGTGAACCAGGATAAATCTGGTGTCATATTTTCTCTTGTTTAATTGTTTATTCATCTTTTATTTTCATTTTTGCAATCAATCCTTCCATCGCAATTCACATGCTAAAATAGAAAGGTTGTCCATACAATTTGTTGGTCTGATTTTTTACATATTAATTTTTCTTAGAATCATGGTGAAAAAATCAGATGTGAGTTCTTTTGTTAGGTCCTAGGGTTTTAGATTTTGGTCTTGTATTTTTTATATCTTTTAAAATCTATGTAGAACCCTAGGTCTTTCCTTTTAAAATTTATTTTGGCACAAAAGTCTTAACAGCAACTAAATATTCTTTCTCGCCTACGTCAAGGTCATTGTTGAATCCTTTTGAAAAATCTTATCCTATCGTTGGATCTTGTTAGAATCAACGGATGTTATGTACTCACTATAAAAAGTTGTGAGGTTGTTTCCTATAGCGATGTAACGACCATCGAAGATCTATGTCCTGGTGCTAAAAAGTGAAGTCTGGCGCCGAAAAAACTATATTAATATGAAGGCATTATGGTCACATGCTATCTCTTAGGATTGTCAATGTCAAAAAGGATGCATGAGGAGGAATTCGCAAATGGTGTCACCAGAATTAAAGTTTCTCCAGTGACTCACTAAGTCACTATCTAAAAATCTATATGACCTACCGGTAGCGACATAGCGAGTGCCCAGATTTTAAAGGAAGCGGCAACCTTTTCTAAAACTAATGTGATTGTGGAAATTCCCATGCAGGTTCATAAATATGCATGACCACCTTCTCTAACACCAGTATTAATTGATGAATTTTCAATCAATGTGTTTTTTTTCTCCATCACCAGAGTTTTGACTCCGCCAAAAGTCGCTATCTCGCTAGCTAGGAAGTTGGTGTTTTCACTAGTAACGAGGTAGCAACTAGTCGGAAGGTTGTGATGTAATGGAAATTTTAAAAGAGATGGGCCCCAAACAAGTGATTCGTTAGAAATGAGTTGTAACACGGTGGCATCCTACTTAGCATTTATAGGCCAGAAGTTTTGACTCCGTTGGAGCTCACTATGTCACTATCGAGAAGTTTATGATTTTCACCGGTACTGAGGTAGTGACATGCTTGAAAATAAAAAACACGGCAGAGTCAAGGAAAAATGATGTCATTAGAAATTAAATAATATATATGTGTGCCAGCATGTTAAGCCAGCTCAGCGACAATAGTATCTTGGACCCACTCCCCATGCATAGAACATGTAAATGATTTTAAATCATCAAATCAAGTATAAATTGACAATACTTGCTAACTCACTATGGAAAGATGTGTGAATGTTATGTATAGTGAGGTAGCGAGTGAGAGACTCACCATTATTCTCTTAAGGGTTGTATCAAATGTCTACCATAGGATCAAAGCAAAATTAATGGTTATCGCTAGCTCGCTATAGAAAGGTGCTCGAAAGTTATGTATAGCGAGGTAGCGAGTTGATGACACATGTCCTCAGTCATCCATGGGCCCAATTTGAAATGCCAACATTAGTGAAAAGGTAAAAATGGAGTTATTTTATTGGGTTGACTACCAACGTGTTAAGAGGAAATGTGAGTCAGCCCAATTTTCATTCTATGATCGTAGGAGTTTTCGAAGATCGACAGTGCAAATTTAAAAGGAAGTATGGTGCCACTCTATTTCTCTATTTTGTGCATTTATGATGAATGAAAGCTTCATGTGTGAAAAAATAGAGTATAATAAAGGAGATTTCATCACTTCCAGTCTCACTCAAACAAAGATTTCACATTTTTTGAGCACAAGATCCTGTTGATTGTATTGTGTTAAGCCTAGTAAAGACGTGAAGTGATTCCTCATTTGTTTGAGAGCAATTGTAGAGGTTCAAAGAAGAACAAGTTTGGAAAATCAAGTAAGTACTCATATTACAACCTCTGTAGCATTCCAGTTCCTTTCATTATGATCAAGATGCCTCCTAAGAAAGCATTTTCTGTGCAAGTTAATTATATGGATAGGAATGTTCATGACAATTTGTTAGAATTACTCCTAGAATCCACCACTGAACCTGCACAAGTTAAAAATTTGATTTCCTTAAACCCTAGGCTTAAAATTGTTGATGGCTTATATGACAAGGGGAATTGGGTTAGGGATGCAACAACTACTCAAATTGGTCTTCTCTTGTTTAAAAAGTGGTTTTCAGAAAGGAATTTTTTTTCCTTGCATGCTAATGTCTGGAATTTTGATTTGGGAAAGCTAGTAGTTCCAAGTGTTTTCATGGATTATTATTTTCTTGAAGCCATTGCCAAGAATTATGACCAAGCTATTAGGATGGTGAGAAGAAATGATGGTGTGCCTCTGATCTCAATTAGTTTTGCAAAAATTAGAGAGGTTTTTCACCTAGAACCATTATTAGATTACCATGTGCCAATCAATCTGCCAGAACTAGAAAATGAATACAAGGCAAAGAAGGATGTAATTAGAGGAGGTGCACTGAGGGAACACATTGGTACAATAGGAACTCTACTGGTAATTACTGCAGCCTCTAGAGAACCTTTTAAGAAGAGTCTTTTCACTTGTCGGGCTGTAGAGATATACAGGACCCTGTGCCATGTTTTTGGTGAAGATGAGTAGGATTTCATGCCCATTGGCCTTATGTATATGATGGTTCAAATTGCTTAGTTTGGTGTATATGTTATCTTTGATTTTGCCTCCTTTTTGGCTGAAGAAATTCATACTAGTTTAGTTGGAATTGCAAAAGGGAAGATAGATAAAACTTTTGGACACTATTCTCTATTGATGCATGTGTTCTTATTCAAAGGGGTGACTTATTTTGGTAAAGAGATGGATTTGAATAGAGAAGAGAATGGAGAAGCACTACAAGTCCAGTTATGGAGTGTACATATGACCTGGGATGCTGATAATGCTAGTTTTGTTAGATTTGATAGATATTTTGCTTCCAAGTTGAGATGTCTCATATTGAATGACAATCCTAGGATGCCCAAGGCACTAATGAGTCTCATCAAGCCTATGGATAACCCCCATAATTTAAAATTTTCAAATAATTGCAAAGATATCATCCCTTACTCTATTTTTACTATTTTTAGAATCTATGGTTTTAAAGGGAGTCCTCATGTCTTGCCTTACCAAGTACCTTTGAAGGTAGGAATGGCTGAAGTTTTGTGGAAATTAGGAGAAGTAGAAGAAATGTTTTTGTTGAAAAGGAAACTAGGGTCAATTTTCCCTACCTATTTATGATTACCAAAGGGTTTTGGCTCTTTTTGCATAAAATTTTGGATCAGTATATGATGGTTGTCTCTCATCCCCATTTTTGTGATTTTGAGGGATTTTTTAATCAAACTTTGAGGCATAGAATTAAGATGGGATAGGTTAAACATGATTCATATTTTCTAGAGGACATTATAAGAAATGAATTTTCATTACAAGAATAGGAAACTAAAAAATAAAAATGGAGAGTTTATTCCCAGGTTTTAGAATTTATTCATTGTTTTGATTAGAAATATAGTCCTCTAGATAATGCTAATACAGAGGCAGACAAAATAAATAAGCTCATGAGTAACTTCCCTGAAATAATGGAAGCTATGAATGAGAAGAAAGAATTTTTTATTGATTCTAATCTTGATAAGGCCAGAGAAGTCATGAGGAGGTTGGCTTTCGCTCCTAATATAGGAGCTGGTCAAAATTGTACAAAAGAGACCAGGTTACACTGGGATTCAGAATAAAAGAGCTCCTAGTGATAAGGGTAAGCAAATAATGGGATCCACCAGTATAGCCCAAGAGGAGAGACCTGATAAGCCTATTCCTAAGAGACAGAAGGTATTGAAGGAGGGAAGGCCTTAAGCTGAGGAATATTCACCCACTCAATCCCCTTTGAGGATTGGAGAAGAACAGCTCATAGGTGAGCCAATTGAGCAGATGGGATCACAGGGAGGTATCTTTATTACTCAAGAAGAATTGGATGAAGGTAACCCTCCAAAACCTCCTCTAGCAAGTTTGGACCTAATAATAGCTGACTATAGAGGCAGGGAATTGGACCTTGTGTTAGAACAGGCAAGTCATCAATTTTTGGTTGATGGTAGCTTTGTGAAATCTAGGGCTTTTCAGCAGTTTGCATGGAGGGCAAACAAGAATATTTTTGAGGAAAAATGTAAAAGGTTAAAAACAGAGCATCTAGAAATGGATGAAGATTCCATCCAAAACCAAACTAAAGAAGAAATGATAAAATAATTTCAGAATATAAGCCCTGAGGATGGAAGGCAAATGGTGAAGGCATCTAACATTTTATTGTTACCAAATTGGGATATTGCTGATGCGTTAGTTTTCAGTTCTGTTTCAAATAAACTGACTTTGCAAGATCAAAATAAAAGGGACTTCCAAGGCATTGCGTTTATTGAAGATCAAGCTGCATTGGTTAGTTGGTCATTGAGAAGAGGATCTAGAGCGACATCATCACAACCAGATGAGTCTGGATTGATGGGAAGCATAATTGTGAGAAGAGTTGATGATACCTCACATGTGCAGGTAGCACATTGAAATGTGGATTCATCCCAATTTCTTTTGGCCACTGGTAAGAAGGAGGAACATGCTATGTTTGAACTACAGAGTAAATATGAAACAATTCTTGAGGCCTATAATAAGGAGGTAAAAAGGAGAATTGAGCTTGAGGACAAGTTAAAAAGGAAGCCCACAAGGCTGAGAATTGCATACCCCCCGAGGCCACTTGTTGAACTCTTCAAATCAACTCCAATTATTAAAATACCAGACACCCTAGAAAGGCCTTAGTTCTACACTGCAAAGGAGTTTGAAGAGGAGAAGAATAAATTATATGCACTACATGTGGAACTAAATGATCAGTATGAAGAAAAATTGAGGCAGGGTGTCATGTATTTGGCAGATAGAATTGAATGGCCATCATTTTTTTATTTTCAATCAGGGATTGCAACCATTAGGGATGAATTGAAGAAAAATGAGGGTAGTTTTAGACCCCTTATGTAGAAATGGATAGAAAGGAATAAAGATATCACTACTATGTGTATATCTCTCATTCAACTACCATGTCATCAAATAGAAAAAATCTTTGATTTGCTAAATAAATTGCAAGGTTTTGATGAAAAATAAGATTCTTTTCAAAAAAGATTAATTATTTGTTTTTTCCAATTATATTGTCGAGAAGTTTGATTTATTTCCTTGTGCTTTAAAGACCATTGATAAATTGAAGGAAAAGGAAGAGTGGAAAAGAGAATTAGATGAAATTCTTTTTGAAAGGATGAATAAAATCATTAATGAGACTGGTCCTTTGTTGTAGGCAAGGAAAAATGAGGAGCTAGTAAAAGTTCAGTTATTTTACAATGATGTCAAGAAAAACCTTGTTGATGTAGAGCCAATTGCAAATTCTTTGATAACTATACATAGAGAGGTTCTAAATTTTGATTGGCTAGATGACATGCTTATAATGAGTGCAAAGATAAGTTCATGTCTATAGAGTAGATGTTAGAAGATGATGAGGTAGAAGATGATGCAAGTGTAACTGTTACTTTAACAGTTGATGATGAAGATAGAGAAAATCCCCAAGTTAAAGTAAACTCATAGGTAACTAAAGAGGACACATCACTTTCAAGCCTCATGGTCACTTATTCCAAGGAATCAGATTGATAGAAGAATCAACTCATTGTACTTTGCCGATTCCAAGGGATGTAACAAAAAGGGGCCCACAAAAGGAATGTTTAATGTATAAGTCTTTCTGTTACTCACATTTTGTCATTTTGTGATAGGTGTATGTAAATATCTCTTGTAAAGGACACCTGTCAAATTCTCTTAACCTGAAGCTTGTTGCATCTCACATTATTTAAGTGAGATTCCACGGCTAGAGAATGGCCCAATTTCTAATGTTTTCTAGGTGATATACTTAGCTTGTTTTTAGTCCAATGTTTGAGCAAGTTTTATGATGTATCATCTCTGTTAGTTCTCGAGAATGCATTAATATAGAATGATCTTTGTGTTTCTTCCTAAGGTCACTCTAAGTTACTGCAAATGTATACAATTTTTAAATAAAATGAATACAAATTATGAGTTGTCCCCATATCAGTTCTTTCTAAATTTTGTCTCCTTTCAGTTACTTAGTTATCTTGATATTGTATGAGTAAAGGCTTGTGTAATTGAATGCAATCCATTTAGGTTGTATATTTGTTCACCACTGCTATTAGTTCAATGGATTAAGTAAAAGCTTTGATGAACTAGATAAGGTTGCTATAGTATTAAGAAGGATGTTTTGAATGATGAATTTTGATAAGAATTGCTGATAATATTTTTTGTAAGGCAACAAATTAGATCTAAGGATTTGTAGTAGATTATGAACTGTAATGGATTAGGCACTGGTCAAAATTGATTCAATTGAAAGAGAAGTATGTCATAAATGGGTTTCAAATGCAGAATTATAATCAATTTCACTTTTATTTCCTGAAGATCTTCAAAGTTGGTCAATAGTTGTTTGCATAGATTTTTTTAGCTTTAATTAGCCACTATTGCTGAGAACACATGCAAATCTATAGAAGAATTTTGGCCAAATATATTATATGGGATGTGTTTATAAAATTGTCAAGAATTATGCACGTATTTGAGGATTTGAGATGAGAATCAGAATGAGACTAAAATAATTCTCATACAGTGTTTTCCAGTCTTGAATCATCCCTGGGTATACCCACCCTGCTTTTGCAGAGCCTAAAGAGTAGAAAACCGCCCTTGGTTTTGTTGAAGTTGGGTCTAAATGGTTTGCACATATAATTGTTAATAGGAATTGGCTAATCCTTAGGTTGTGTGAGTGATATCATTTTGGTATTAAGCATTTTGTTGCTTAGTAGTTTTAAAACTCCAACATAATTAATGTGAGATACATGCCTCAATCATAAATTGAGCTTATGCTTCTAATTAGTCCACATATAATAGTATGATAACCAATGCATTCTAATTAAATGTTCATTCCATGCTAACATCAATGCATAAAATAAACCAATATGTGTAGTTACTAACTCATCTGTACATCACATACTTACCAATAAATTAGCTAGAAAAAAGGGTTGTAGTTGCATCCTTACTAATAGCATCTTTACCCTTTACCTAGTTCATAAACACAAAAACCTTGAGTACATCTAAGTTAGAGAGACTAGTGTCAATGCATTCCTCCTACACTACATACCTCATCCTTTTTTCCAAGGCCAATGTCAATTATGATGATAAGACAAGCATGTTATTCTTCATGTTCTCATTACCAAACAGGTTTCAAGTGTAACAACATACATCACATAATGCCATTTATAATATTTTCACTACCCACAAAACCTTTGATTGATCTTATAATTGAATAGATATAATTGAGATGTCATATGGTTTTATTTTTCCTAAGACTAATGGTTATATTATTTGTCACCTATAAGAATTTAACATCAATATTACAACCATACCTTGGGCAAGCCATGTAAGGGAGGAGCACACATTTCTTTAGATACACCAATGCTAATGTTGATCTCAGGATATGTAGCTTTTGTCATCTACCATGTACATGCTACTAGTAAAATCCAACCAACCTTATAAAACCAAGCAACTCCTAACATCTATCACATAGATACTAGTAGTGAAAGCTAACTAATCTCTATAATAAAAAGTAAAGATTTTTAATTTTTTTCAATGGATAATTTTGAAGATATTTCTAATATAGGTGTTGATATTAGCTCCCAAATTATAAGCATGGTGTTGAGAGTGTTATTAATATAGACATTGAAGCCTTTTCTTCTTTAAATGGTTTGAAGTTCTATAGTGCATTCCTTAATCCAACATCATTTCCAATCTCAAATAGTCATAATAAGAGTAAGACCTGAAAGGCCCCAAGTGATGAAGGGTGCCCCTCTTATTATAACAAATACATAGAAAAAAAATAGAGAAATAACAACAATTTGCAAGAATGGGAAATTGACTTTTTATTGTCTCCAATAAAATGGAATTACGATATTCAAAAATATGACATGCAAAGCCACATGTGCATTTTCATTACAATATTTTGTAAGCCAAAGCTGCCATATACATCTTCAAAATTGTCCTATGGAACCCAACAAGCCTTTATTATATAGGTAATTGTTCCATCATCCAAGAAGGCTCTATAAAATTTAACCCTAATCTTTGAGGCCAACCAACTTTGAGATGTAATTATTTTTATTTTATTATATCAAACAACTTTGAAACTCAAAAGAGATTTTGAAGGAATTTCATTTTCATCCAATTCAAGTGGTGCAACTTATGAAGAACATAACTCCACCAATTGCTCTAATTGGCTATTATGACCCCATTTCAAAAATTCCATGAACTTCTCTATAGTGTCTAACTTGTGCAAGCTCCACTCAACCAAGGTTTGACCCCTTTTCAAAGCCTCTATGCCTTCAAAATTGAGTTCAAAATTTTGTAACCTGCCATGTAACAACACCCTTTAAAATTCACCAGTAGGATCACTCCCTAGATCCTCTACCTAAACTCACACTTCAAGACCTAGTAATCACCAATCACTCCCATGTTCACTATGCTCCACATACAATATGTTGACCATACCAACCTATTTTTTGGTTGCAATTAGACCATCCTTCATTGTCTTGTGCCTACTCATATCCAAATTGCATTTAATATATCCACCTCTGGAGCCTAGTTTAGATCAGCACATTTGTCTGGAGATTCCCCTATTCCCTACCTTAAAGAGAACCCAACTACTTGCATTAAGTTACCAAGACACCCACAAACTCTAAAACTTGGTTCACAAACAATATGTCTATCTATTGTCCCTATGACAATTACCAACGTCCTATTTTGAAAGTCACAACTAAACTTCATATCATTGTCTCCCATCCATCCTAGACATAGAACTTCATCTCTAGGCCCTCTGTTTTGTGTCCACTCTCTTCACACATACTAGTTTCCTCAAGTACAACTTTTTCTAATTGGACAAAACAACTTACCTAGTCATTGTCAAGATTTGATAGTCCTATGGACTCGGTTACAAATTGATTAACTAGTCTTTCTTAGACCCCCCAAATTTTATGAACCACCCTTAGGCTTCCAAGATGCCCTTCCATCAAGTACTTAACACATACTAACCAATCCTTGTATGGAAAAGCCCTTTTACAACAATTTTTCATTTTTTCTTCCTAATTGTGAAATTTTATTAGTCCTCTTAATGGCCCAAAGAACAAAAAACCCTTTGCATGTTCACCTGCAACTCACAAGATGAGTTATATACATGATCTTCCATACCCTTGTCTATTATGAAAATAAATTATACATAATTCATGTAGTTTTTTACATTTTTAATGGTCTTTATAAACCCTAGTAAGGGTTTTAACAAGTTTGATTCAAAATAATGGATATATGACTATAAGCCACCAAATAGAATGGTTCCAAATTCAAAATGGGCCTACTACATGTTGATATCTCCTTTAAACAATGGCGTTTCAAAATAGTAACATTTGGTTGCATAAGACATTTAAGGAAATGACTATTTTATGCAATGAACGTAGCTTGTAGGATAAAATACAATTTATATTGATAATAAACTTCTTTCACTAACCACCCTTGCTTGGTATCAGACATTTCTAGCATTTATAAAGTTTTTCTTTTGATCATAGACCAATCAACCACTTACAACTACCATTGGAACTGACTAAAACCATCCCCAAACCAATTTTTGTGGTTATAACTACTGACAGACTTATTGGTTAAGTCATATTATGTTGTCAAGTTGACAACTTGACAACTATGGCCCTTTTCATCCTATTAAACCTTTATAATGGTCTTATTAAGAGCCTACAACATGCTTATTGCTAAAATCCCTTATGCTTCTTACTCATATTGGCAAGATTGTTTACATAGTAGGTTCATTGACCTTATTACATGCAATACCCCCTACTACATGATTGAGTGATCCAATAGGTCTTATCTCATCCCTTCAAACCCTTTAAAGACTACAAACCATTAATCCAATACATGTTGACCCTACTAGGTCTTTTTGCCTCACATTACCAACTTGAAACATATTAACTTTTCTTATTCAAATTATAGCTTTTTGGTACTATTGGCCATAAATACAATGGTTTAAGACCTTTTAGGTCCTTATATTCTTCAAATGTGTAAGGTCATCCATGAGACCCTTTTGTTATCCTTCCAAGTCTAGGTGCTCCTACACCAAACTAACTTACTAAAAATAGTAAGCTTCTAGAAATAACATATCTACACTAATATAGGCCTTATTGAAAATACATATTAGATATTATTTTGGGTGATGAATGATTTCCCTTACACTTAAGATGCTCTAGCATCAAACACCCAGGGTAATTTGAGAAGTGAACTTGCTAGATCTCAAGTGTTCAGAAGAAAACCAAGATTGTTAACCTCCTCCCTTATCAGCCATAATGAATCTTCAAAAAAATTTCCTTTTCATTTGATTGGATATATTTCATATGCTCTATTCTTGTGCTTCTGCCAACACATCTTTCCAAAATATCTTCAATATCTTATGCAGCTAAAGTATTTGCCAAAATATTCCACTGTGCTTCTATGACATCTTCAACATGCCCTTCATGATACTCTATCGGATCTAAAATGTTAAATACTGGTGAAATATTTAGTTCACTAGACAATTATACTTCATAAGCATTTCTTGAATCATGCTTCTTTAGTATCCTACATGATCCAAACCTCTTCATCTTCAACTTATTATAGGTTCCCACTGGAAATTTCTCCTTCCTCAAATGAACCATGAATTCATCCCAAATCTAAAATTCATATGCCTCCTTTTCTCATTTTCCCTAGTCTCGTATTCATTTAGTAACACGATTCCTCACATCCTCATGCAAGTTCTTCAATTGTTCTACTAAATCTTTATCTTTAACCCTACTTGTTTGTTACAAGATAGAGTTGTTGCAACAAAAGATCAACCTATCAATGCCTAATATAAGCATTAGACTTATAGAACACATGATGTGGTTAAGTCCTGTCACAAATCTCGAAGGGGAACATTAGTGGTTAGTCCAACAGTCCCCCTCCTTAGCATTACCCTAGGAGATTTGAACCTGTGATCAAGCTCTGATACCACTTGTTAGAAGCTAAAGTTACCATTACACCAAATGATTGACCTATTAATGTTAGATACAACTACTAGACTTATATAACACATGAGACAGTTAAGCCATCTCATGAATCTTGAAGGGAAACATTGGCGATTAGTCCAACATTGTCTCCCCTTTGTCCAAATTCCATAATTTAGAAGCATAACAAGGATTATTTATTTATACAATCTACAATGATGATTTACCAATGCTCCTATTGACAAAATTATTGTATGCAATTTTTCCTATGATAAAGTCAAATCTCATCCATTTGGTTTATCTCTAACCAAACATTGCAAAAGGTCTCCCACACTAAGATTCATAACTTCTATCTATCCATTAGTGTGTGTATATGAACAATGTTAGTATGCTAATAGAAACCAAATTTAAATAAAGCTTCTACAAACTAAACAAAATTCATAAACTTCAAGATAGACTAAGATGAACTCTCAATTGAGAATATGAGCCATTAATGGACTCTCTCAATAAGAAGTTCTCTTGTTGAGTAGCTTTGTCTAAATAGATAGGATGTATGCTCAGGCTTTATGCTTCAAAAAGGGCTTCAATGGATGATTGTGGATTTTTGGTGTGGATAGATGGCTTTAGTATGGATTTGGCTCTCAAAATAGCATTATAACTTTACTTCATGGATTGTTTTATTTTGCAAAGGGGAAGGATCCAATTTATAGGCAAGAGGCTTGAGGGTTTGAGGGCTAAGATGCAAGGATGGGAAAAAGCTTATGGAGGGCTCAGATTGCATGAGAGGAGAGCACATGGATTGTGCTTCCTTATAGCCAATCAAGGAGTGACACATGTCACATGGTGAGAGGATGGAGGAAAGGGGAAGGATGAGTCAACAAAGGAGGCTCAAGGGATAAAATCTTCATAAAGACCCTCATAATGGCTTGTAAGAGCAATAAAAGGGCTTGTAAGAGTCATTTATGACCTAGTGGACTTCATAAAGTTTTATGGTTGAGATATTTTGAGGGTGATGAGACCAAATTCGACTTGGACTTGATTAGGAAGGTATTAAGCTTTCTTAGGCTTGTGCAAATGATTAGAGGATGGATTAGGATGGTTTAGGATTAGCTTAGGGATAGGCAAGTGGATGGCATTTAATGAGGGTGGGTGAAGGAGGAGATATTTGTTAAGTTTGGCTTGGGTTAGTAAGTCTTAACCCATGTTTAGGGAATGTGACAAGGTTAGGAGGGGATTAGGATTAGGTTTAAAGACATCTTCTAGAAGAGTCTAGATTTTGGAGGAGGATAAAGACTTTCTAGAATAGTCTAGAATTTCCTAGGATGAGGATGAAGACTTTCTAGAAGAGTCTAGAACTTCTTAGGGTGAGGATAAATTAGATTTTTAAGAAATAAATAAAGTTTTATTTATTTCAAGGGTTTGGGTTGAGGAGATATTTATTAAAACTTTTTTAATAAACATGAGGATTAATATTTAATCTTAATTAAATATTTTGAGTTGGGATTAGGGGTAGGAAATGATGGGATTAGCCTTTAATCAAAATTAAAGAAGGATTAGAAGATTTTGGAAGAGGTTATTGGTCATAAGGAAATTGGCCAACTTTTGGGAAAAAAATAAATTTTTTATTTATTTTAGGATTTTTGGTCAATTTATTAATTAAATAATTAATAAATAAGGAAATAATGTTTAAATAAGATTTAAACATTTTTGGGAGGGATTCCTTAATTAAATATTTTTAATTAGGATAAAAGGATTTAATGGCATAAAAATTAATTAAATAATTAATTAATTAATAAATGATGATGTCATCGGGAATTTTTCAGAAAATAAAAATACTTTATTTTCTAAAGGATTTTTAGGTGTCTACATTTTGCCCCTCTTTGATGTGATGCCGCAAGTGGCATGACATCAAAGATAAGAAAATAAGATGCCCAAGGTTAGAACAGAAAAGGAGAGAATGGACTATGAGATGCCCCCTCAAGAAGGCAGCGGGGAGAGAAAGCGAGGCTTGGTGGCTTCTTGAAAAATACAAGAATCTGGGATGAGCAAGGAGACTCAAATTGGATTAAGAGAAGAGGTTTAGTTAGCTCAAACTCTTACTATGGGAGAATGATAAAGGGAGAATCAGAGGCACAAGAGGAAGCAAGCTTAAGATCTCAGGGATTGTAGAGGATGAAGGAGCGGAGCGCTATAAAAAAGAATCCAGGATAGGGAGATGGATGAGGGGATTATAAGGATGATGCAACAGGATTTCAAAGAGTTAGATTGGCGGAAGATGGGTTTCGGAGATCCCTAGGACTAGGATTGTGGATCTCGAAAGATGAGGCTTGGTGGGTTGATTTGGATTGGTGGATCCCTAAGACTAGGATTGTGGATCCCTAAAGCTAAGAGTGATGAGTGATTCAAAGAGATACTGATGCATCAGCTGGGGTAGGAGAGACGGATGCTAGATATGGATGGGGGATAATGGAGATGAAGGAAAACCATTGAAGCTTTTTGAGCGGGGGGATACTTCAAAGAGAAGTACCACCATGTAGTTGAGCACTAGATTTGCTATAGGACTATTGGTTAATTTCCAAGGTTACCAAGAACATCAAGGCCTTTTTACCAACCATCCAAAGGACTGACAAACTAACTCAAAAAAAACACACAAGGATTGCCCCAGCATCACACATGAATCCTAGAGGAAGCAGCGTGGAAACGACACTGGAGAACCCACAAGCAGAAAAGAAAAACAAATGAAAGACCTGATCAAGACCTTACGCTCTAATTGCCCCATTCGCAGCATACCATGATATGGAAGATCATGGCAACCTTGAGGAGGGAACAAGGAGATTGCTTGGAAAAGATACTTCAAGACCCAAAAGGGAAGATCCCAAATCAAAAGAAAGTGAAAATCCAAAAGAGAGCCGTTTGCCAACGAGATGGGTAGGACAAGGCACTAACGGACCAAGATCAGACATGAGGAAAGCTATATCCTGCAAGGACCTATTGGAGAGCACCGAAGCTGGTGGATTTGGATGAGTGATGCATCTGGCAAGCTGAACTAAGAAGGATAACACTTTGGTGACAAGAGATCTAGCTAAAGGATGTATTGGAATAGCTAACCAAGGGTTGTGCGATGTGTGCAAGATGTTGAGCAAGGAAAAACTAACATGAAATCTAGATAGATACAATGGTACTAAGCTAAAGTGGATGTACAAGCTGACAGATCAAGATATTTACAAGCAGGGAAAAGCTCAGGATGATAGGATAGCAGGATGCTTCGATGTTGTGCAAGATGTGAAAGCTAAGGGTAGGGTGATAGCGAAAGATATGGATTTGGCAGGATGCATCCAATGATGATGAGAGATTTTGTGACCAAGGATAGCTAGAGGAGCAGGATGAGATGGTTGGATAGGATGGTAGATAGCTAGGATTATGATGGATATAAAGAGATGACATTGGGTTTGCATGAGGATAGCCTAAAGCTAGATACCAATGACAAGGGAGGATGGACAAGACAAGATCTCCAAGGAATATAGTGCCCCCAATCAGAAGATAACATGTGGAAGGAGGTCTTATGATGGATGTGATAGGATTGAAGCTAGGATGGAAAAAGCTGAAGGGGCTAGGGAGATGGATGATAGCTGAGATGATTGGCTAAAGCTGCATAAGATTAGTGGATGGTGTGAGATGGAAGCTGGAGGATGGAGGATAGGTGGATAGTTTGGAAGATGGAGTTGGATGTCAAGAGATGACCAAAAGCATGAGGGTGATAGGCTAAGCTGGGGATGGCGGGATTACGCATGACGCTTGTTTGCCAAGTTTTCATCATGGTACTTGTCCAAGGTGCTTGAATTGCCAAGTTTTCACCAGTGGATGCTTTATTTTTCTTTTCTTTTTTGACTTTTTGACTTTGGACTTAGCTGGAATGATTTTGGCTTTCTTCAGCTATTTTGGCTTTTTTGGGATTTTTCACTGGCTGTTGGAATGTTCAATTTTGTTTCTAGCTGTTGGTACTCCAGATGTGTGATTTATGCAATAGATCGGATTAGATGGGATTGATGGTAGGAGATGGAGGGATGAAAATGTTGGAAAGGAGCATGAGATGGGGATGCTTGCAAGAGCAACATTGGCACATGTTGGAACGGGTGTGAAAAGAGTATATGGGGGATAGATGGTAGATGCGAGTGTGATGGAGGATTTGTGGAAGCATGCTTGGGGATATAGGCACCCAAGATGGAGTTAGGAGATGGGGGACATGAGTCACTAGATGGGGGATTAGCAATGGTGGATGCCATTATGCATTGGGTTTCAACTTTTTTCTTGGGGATCCACATGGTTTTGGATTTTCTTTTCATAGGCTTTTGCATTGTTTTGCATTCTTTGATTGGATTTTGCCTTTTTGGAGTATATCTTTTAGAATAGACATATGATTGCCTAGGATGTGGATTTTTAGCTTTATGCATTTTGAAGTTGGCATTCACATTGCTGTGGTAAGCTTTGGGAAGATGGTTAGGAGAAGCTTTGTGAGATGGAGAGAATATGAAAGAGCATGTAGGGGGATGATGATGGATGATGTGCCTTGATATGTGCCTTTGTTGATCTTGCATAGAAATGGATGGAATAGGATTTTTATGATGGCTGATAGGAGGATGGAGGATGGTATATTTTGGGACATAGGGACCCAAAATGGATTTAGCGGATGAAGGGGGGATATGGTAGGTTGTTTTGGGTTGCAAAGATGGTGGAGGGGGGATGACATAAGATTTCTTGAAGGAGTGATGGGAGGCTGGCATGGTGGGCTTGGAGATAGGCTTGATTTGGGGGTGTGGTGTACCAACACCTTTAGATGGTGAGCCTTTGGATACATATCCAAGACCATGAAATCCTAGATTTTTTTGTGCAATAATAGGCTCTTTGATTCCTTGCTCTTGTGGTCCTAAACCTTGACCTTGATAATGCCATCGATTGAGCATTTGAACAAGCTGAGGAAACTTTTTTCTTGCAAAAAATGGTAGAAGTGATTTATTAGGTGTATTGCAATGGGGAGATACTATTCTTAATTCTTCTGCTAAGAGAGGGCCACTGTGGATGAATGTAAGTGAACCAAGATGGTAGATTATAGATGGTGGAATAGCTTGGATAGGTGGTAAGATGGAAGCATGGAGCGGGGGAGATGGAAGGATAGGATCTCGATGTAGCTGGTGGGTTGACAAGATATCTTGTAGTGGAGGAGATATGGCTTGAGGTTTTGGAGATGGAGGAGATGGTGACTGCACTATGGATGGAAGACATGGTATGATGATATCTTCATTTATGCTTTGGGGGATGTCAACATTCTTTTGGGCAGGATCTTGATAGGATTGGTTTGGAGTGGATGGTGCGATAGGAGGTGAAGGGATGGATTCTTCAAAGGCAGTGGATGGATAGATGGGAGATTCAGTAGTGGAGATGGGTGAGTAGGAGATGGATGCATAAGGGTCATTACGAGAGATTTGGGAAATGCTTCGAGGTGATGTGGATAGGATTTGGAGGGATTTGATAGGTGGTGGGATTTTGATGCTTGCGGGAAGTGGAAGGATTTTAAGCAATTTGATGGATGGTATGGGGATGATAGCTATGGGAGATGGAGGTGATATTATAGATGGGGAAGCTTCATCACTGACTACTTCACATGGTTGGATTAGATGGCATGGCTTATCGACTGTTGGAGGCAACTTTTCTTGTATTTCCTCTAGGAGATTCCTTGGAGACTCGTGTGTCGAAGGTGGAGGTGGATTGACAGGAATAGCTAGTGTGATGGGGGTGGAAGATTGGAAGCTTGGTTGATGGGGTGATGGAGGGGAAGCTGGAATATCAGATGGCATGACTAGATAGTTTGGAATAACTCTTGAATTTTGGGGGATGCTTGGGGGAATGTTTCTAAGGCTTTCAATATACCCGTCATAGTCAACAAGATTTTCATCATCATTGGAATAGGAGGTGGCGGGAGCAAGGACAATGCGACCAAACACATCATGATAGGATTGGTACTTCATGCTTTGATGATGAGTTTGATGGGGATGGGGTCTTGCGTATGGATGAAAACGAAAGCTCATGGTTGGATTTGGGTTAAGCACAGATTTTGGATTGGCTGATGAAAGATTTCCTAGGGAGAGTCAAAGTTGCATGACAAACCTAAGGAGGATTGGTTGGAGATTTTTGGCTTTCTTGTGGATGGAAGACTTCAAGGGCATGCTATCAAAAAGTGAGAGTTTTTCTTTCCTATGCGCTGGATTGGTGGAGATTGTGTCAACCTAAGAATAGACTAATGATCCTATGGGCATGACACGAGATTGATCACTTGTGGATCCCAACCTTTAGCTCAAGGTGATGAGGGATAACAGGTGACAAAGCTAGATTACCCTAGACAAAGCTCTGTCAAAAGGATAACCTTGGTGAGGCTGGTGGACTGGTCGGATTGATTGGATAGCAAACTCTGGCAGAGTAACAACAACTCTTTAAAGGCTTGGGTGATTTTGGATTGGGTTGCTAGCTGGCTGGGGGGATGACTTGGATGGACTTTGGATTTGGGATTGTTCTAAGGAAAAGAACTAGATAGATTTGGTTGCAACAGGGGAGATGGAAGGATTTTCTGATAAGGCAGTGACTACGCTAAGTATGCCTTGAGTTGGGAGATTTCTGCTTTTCTGGGATTTTGACAAAAATTGGCAAACATTCATTCAAAAGCTATGAACAAACAAGCAGACAAAATTTTTGAGCAAGCACGTCAAACACACCAACATCTTAGGAAGCTTTCTACAAGGATGAAATTTGGTTTAGCTAGGGAGTCCTCAATATACACAAGGTACGTGAGGCCCAAATCCGTAGATGAAACCAAAAAGATGTCACACAGCCGAGAGGAGCGGTAACCCACTTCTCCTCTTTCACTTCTCAAGGGTATAAAGTTCCTTGAGGCTTAGCCCGAGTGACAAAATTTTGATCCCAAGAGAGGTGTCTTTGGATTCACCTCCCGATCTTTATACTCCGCCAGAACGCTGGAGTTGAGGTCGTCCCAAGGGGTGATGAAATCCCCAAGCAGGCCTCCTAAAAAGCTAAGACAAGATTTTGGATCCTAATCTTATGCACCCAAGATGGCCTCGAAAGACGACAAGGGGAGAGAAGACTTGGATGATCTTGGGCTAAAAAAAACGCTTGTTCTTTTCCAATTGATGATTTAGATTTTGTAAGCTATGATTGAAGACACTCGTGATTAGGACATACAATGTTCATTCCAACTTGACAACGTCGTCAACATAATGAAAATCGAGAATTCGTCAGCATAAGAAATGCGAGCGTCATTAAAATGCATCAAAACCATGCAATGTTCATTGATTGTTAGGCATTCAAGATTGTGTTTAGCAACATGCATTCAAAGACAAGTGATTAAACATTCAAGTTTTTTCCTTTGAGCATTCAAGATTAAGATTTTGTGTGTTGTTTTAAGAACTTTGAAGTGCTTTGTTTTAACCTTAGATCATTCAAGATTGTTTTGGACTCAAAAGTGAAAATGACTCTTTGGACTTTGCTTTTCATTCAAAATTTTGTGTTCTAGCTTGCATGTTTTAAGCCCAAAAATGATATTCCTAGATTGTTTTGATGCATGAAAAACCTAAGAAACATTCAAGATTTTGCAACAAGACATTTGTTTGGAACAAATAACAAAAGTTTTAGGACTCTTAGTTTTCATGAGATTTTTAAAAGAACTTTAAAATATTTTCAAATGAGGTTCATTTTATCCTTGATTGATGCTTTGAGTTTGATTTAGATTTTAGTGTGCACTTAGTCTTGATTTTGAACCTTTTGAAATGGAAACTTGAAGTTCTTTTTAAGTTCCCAAAAATGAAGTGTTCCTAACTTTGCATGAATGCATCTAAAACCTTGATGTTGCAAGGATGCAAATGATTAGATTGGTTTAGTTTCACTTGTTAAAAGATTTTTTCTTTTTTGCAAATTTTTAATGTTTTAATGGATTTAAGTATGATTTGGGGGTTCATTTTAAGCACTAAAAAGAAGTGTGTATGATTTTGCTTCTTTAAAAAAAAAAAATGGCCAAGATCTCCCACAAGAAGAAGAAGAAGAAGTAGATGGAATAAGAAGAATATAGACAAGAAGAAGAAGAAGAATTTCAAGTTCTTTGTCCACCTATAAGCTTGAAAAATCTGCAAACACTATGAGATAGATTATGAGTTCCTTTGTCTTCTTCATGCTCATGTGGACCTACAAAACCAATTTATACAATCCTACCAATCACAAAAACAAGAAAAATTAGCCAAAATCAGCAAATGACATACAAAACTTGACTAAAAAAGCTAATGAAGATGACCCATGCGGGGTCCCACCGGGCGTGCCAAAATGTATATGAACAATGTTAGTATGCTAATAGAAACCAAATTTAAATAAAGCTTCTACAAACTAAACAAAATTCATAAACTTCAAGATAGACTAAGATGAACTCTCAATTGAGAATATGAGCCATTAATGGACTCTCTCAATAAGAAGTTCTCTTGTTGAGTAGCTTTGTCTAAATAGATAGGATGTATGCTCAGGCTTTATGCTTCAAAAAGGGCTTCAATGGATGATTGTGGATTTTTGGTGTGGATAGATGGCTTTAGTATGGATTTGGCTCTCAAAATAGCATTATAACTTTACTTCATGGATTGTGTTATTTTGCAAAGGGGAAGGATCCAATTTATAGGCAAGAGGCTTGAGGGTTTGAGGGCTAAGATGCAAGGATGGGAAAAAGCTTATGGAGGGCTCAGATTGCATGAGAGGAGAGCACATGGATTGTGCTTCCTTATAGCCAATCAAGGAGTGACACATGTCACATGGTGAGAGGATGGAGGAAAGGGGAAGGATGAGTCAACAAAGGAGGCTCAAGGGATAAAATCTTCATAAAGACCCTCATAATGGCTTGTAAGAGCAATAAAAGGGCTTGTAAGAGTCATTTATGACCTAGTGGACTTCATAAAGTTTTATGGTTGAGATATTTTGAGGGTGATGAGACCAAATTCGACTTGGACTTGATTAGGAAGGTTTTAAGCTTTCTTAGGCTTGTGCAAATGATTAGAGGATGGATTAGGATGGTTTAGGATTAGCTTAGGGATAGGCAAGTGGATGGCATTTAATGAGGGTGGGTGAAGGAGGAGATATTTGTTAAGTTTGGCTTGGGTTAGTAAGTCTTAACCCATGTTTAGGGAATGTGACAAGGTTAGGAGGGGATTAGGATTAGGTTTAAAGACATCTTCTAGAAGAGTCTAGATTTTGGAGGAGGATAAAGACTTTCTAGAATAGTCTAGAATTTCCTAGGATGAGGATGAAGACTTTCTAGAAGAGTCTAGAACTTCTTAGGGTGAGGATAAATTAGATTTTTAAGAAATAAATAAAGTTTTATTTATTTCAAGGGTTTGGGTTGAGGAGATATTTATTAAAACTTTTTTAATAAACATGAGGATTAATATTTAATCTTAATTAAATATTTTGAGTTGGGATTAGGGGTAGGAAATGATGGGATTAGCCTTTAATCAAAATTAAAGAAGGATTAGAAGATTTTGGAAGAGGTTATTGGTCATAAGGAAATTGGCCAACTTTTGGGAAAAAAATAAATTTTTTATTTATTTTAGGATTTTTGGTCAATTTATTAATTAAATAATTAATAAATAAGGAAATAATGTTTAAATAAGATTTAAACATTTTTGGGAGGGATTCCTTAATTAAATATTTTTAATTAGGATAAAAGGATTTAATGGCATAAAAATTAATTAAATAATTAATTAATTAATAAATGATGATGTCATCGGGAATTTTTCAGAAAATAAAAATACTTTATTTTCTAAAGGATTTTTAGGTGTCTACAGTGTGTAGATGATGTAGTGAGGTAAACTTTGAATTTATTTTTAGCTACTTCTAAAATCTTCTCCAAAATTCCCTAATGAGCTTGGTGTCTCAATCTAAAACTATGTTCTTCAATTGATCGTGTAGTCTCACCACTTCTCTAAAAAATAATTTAGCCACATGAACCACATCATTAGACTTGTTGTTAGGAATGGAATATGTCATCCTTGAAAATATATCAACCACCACAAAATTTGAGTCATGCCTCTCTAAATCATTGGTAAGCTAATAAAAAAAGTCCATATTGATATCCTCCCATGGCTTCTTTGGCATAGGTAATGACTTACATAACCTTGTATTTTGGTTGACTCCTTTTTCCATCTAACATATTTTGCAACTCTCTACAAACTTTTTAACATCTTGTTGCAAATGTAGCTAAAAATAATTATCACTAACCAAAGAAATTTCTTTATTTCAACCAAAATGTCTAGCCAATCCTCCATTATGCTTCTCTTTGATGATATTTTCCCTCATAGAACTCCTTAAAATGCACATTTGACTACCTCTAAATAACATACCATCCTAGATTATGAATTCCAACCATCTAGTTTTATTTAGAGTAATAATTTTTGTACAAGGTTTCCAAGGTTCAATAAAATTAGGATCATTTGAATACATACTCTTGAGTTCCTTGAACCCAAAAAACTCAATTTGCATCAGCAAGATTTGTCTCCTATTAAGAGCATATGAAACCTTGTTAGACTTTTCACTCCTATGTTTCAAAATAAATGTAACTATGCAAAAAATCAACCAATCTCAAATGCCTTTGATTCAACTTTCTTTGACTATTCAAATATTACAAATTTTGATGATTAGTAAATAAAACAAACTCCTTAGGTAAAAGGTAATGCCTCCATTTCTTCAGTACTCGAGTTATAGCATAGAATTCCTAATAATAAACCAAATATTGTATTTTGACATCATTCAACTTTTATCTAAGATAAGAAAAAAGTTTACATTCTTGACTCAAAAAAACTCCAATGGAATTACCATTAGCATCATAGACTACTCAAAACAACTTATTAAAAACTAGGAAGGCTAAAACAAGTTATTCTATCAATTTATGTTTGAACAATTCAAAACTCCTATCTGCTCTTGTGATCCACATAAAATATTTTCTATCACATCTCATTATTTTAGTCAAGGGTCCAAAGATGCTATTGACACTTTGAATAAATTTTCTGTAAACACTATCCAAACCATGAAAAATCTTACCTGAATAGAACTCCTTGGAGTAGGCCATTCAAGGATATCCTTCACCTTCTCTTGGTCCATTTTTATTCACTTGTTCTCTCAAACACCCTATTAATATGCATTTTATGCCCCTCAAATGTCTTGCTAAAGATCAAAATATCATCCAAATTAGAAAATGACAAACTTATTTAAAAACTCTTTCAATACCTCATTCATGAGTCACATGAATGTGCTTAGTACATTGTTTGCCCAAAAGACATGACTAACCACTCATACAAGCCCTCTTTTTTCTTGTAGGTTGTCTTTAATTAATCTCGTTCTCTAATCTAGATTTGGTGATATCCACTCTTCAAATTTATCTTTGTAAAAGACACAGATCCACTCAAGAAATCCATAATAGCATCCACCCTTGGAAAGAGAAATTTATACTTGATAGTGATCTTATTGAAAGCTCAAGAATCTATACACATTTTACATTGTCTATTTTTCTTTGGTGCTAATACTAGTAGTACAACATGTGGACTTAGACTCTCTTGAATTAGTCCCTTTTACAAAAACTCCAACACTTGTTTGTTTAACTCTTTACTTTTGTTGGTGTCAATCTATGTACTACCTTTTTTGACAAAGTGGCTCCTACAATCAATTCCATCTGATGATTGATCTTTCTCATTAATGGCAATCCATGAGCCACATTATCAAATACAATATCTTGAAACTCATAAAAAAAATTTGCAACTTCTATAGGTATATCTTCAACCTCATCTTTATCGACTTTTGGAATTAAATAAAAACACATATGCTCATGACTCATACCTTCTAGGAACTTCCTTCCATCACCAAATGTTTTTTGGCATCACTATAGATATTTTCCTCTATTTACTTCAATGGCTTTAGTTTTTTCAAACTCCATCCTTTGTCAAAGAATAGGTATTTGCATACCCATGATGTATTACATTGCAATCAAACTGCTAGGACCTCCCTAATAACAAATGACAAACATCTATTGGCATAATATCACACAATAACTCATCATGATGATTTCCTATTTTTAATTTTACTATACATTCTTCACCAACTATAGCCTTATGATCCTTTTGCAACCAAGCAATCTGGTAGGGATTCAAATGCTTCTTTCTTTCCAACTTCAACTTATTAACCATTTTCTTGAAAACAAGATTATCAATTCTACCACTATCAATAATAACATTTCATACATTACCGTTACTCTTACACCTTGTAGGGAATAAATTCTTCCTTTTCTTGGGTTCATTCTCATCACTCAAAAAGGCTCTTTTGGTAACCAATACTTGTCCTCTTTTAGCTTCTTCATAATGTGATTACTTGACATCTCCATGTAAATGCAGAAGTTGTGCATTAACCCCAAGTCTTCTATTATTTTTCCCTTGATGTTGAGGAGACTCATAGGCTCTATATCCTTTTTTCTTGCAATGAACATGTTCCACAAAAACCTCCTTTGTTTGGTCCTTACCCTCTTCCTCTTATTCCCTGATTCCTATTATTTTCATCATAGGGTTGATATAAATTATGTTCCCTCTAGTTTTGACTAGTACTTGCTTCATCATTGTTTTTTTAATCTTCATTTCAACCTCCATAAAGTAGTCCACTAGATCTTCCACCACAACCTCTTCCACCTTTCTTTCTTTCAAACTACTAGTTCAACTTTTCTTCCACCCTCAAGTCAAACTAGTATGCCTCTTCAATATTGGTCACTGTAATTAGACTCACCTCATTTTGAATACTTAGCCTTAACCCATTAAGGAAACAATCAAATTTATCCTTATCATCTTTTGTGTGATATTTTCTAATGAGTACTCGATAGAAATCTTGTGTATGTTCCTAAACAAATATTCTCACATGTTTCACCCTTGCATTTTATTTAGTAGATCAATCTCACAATCAATGAGAATGAATTATCTCTTTAATTTCTCTACTATTTTATCCGATCTTGTCATTTTCTTATTTCCTCTTTTATTCTTTTCCAACTAAATCTTTTACCTCCAAATCTTCACATGACTTCAACTTTTCCCTTTTGACCCTCTCAGGACCTTCCATATCTTTATACTCAAAATACTCTTCCAAATCATTGATTCATTCAATCAATTCCTTTGGGTTAATATTTCTAAAAAATGTGGCAACTTCAATGTAGGGTCTCTTTCCAATATTGGAAAAGGCCCTAAAAGTCTATCATCCTCAGGATTTTATTTTGGCTGACTGTCTTCAAATTTCTCCTCACTTTTGCCTCTTATTACAATATGTATTCCTCTATGTGGAAATTTTTTTAATGCCTATACTTGTCTTTGGAGGGTTGTAGAACCCTCTACTATCACACCTCAAACTCTTCTTCCATGATTCTTCCTTCACAAAGGCATTTTTGCACTTGTCACTCAAACCCACAACCACGGTCCTAGTGCAAACTACCTCACATTTGGAAATCTAACTACAAACTCAAGAACTTCTAATCAAATGCCACTTGATGAAGGTTACTCCCCTTATTAACAAAAATACACACAATATAACAATAATTTGTAAGAATAGAAAATTGGTTTCTTATTATCTTGAATAAAATGGAATTACAATATCCTTAAATATGACATGAAAATCCATATGGTTATGTTCCTTTCAATATTTTGTAAGCCATATCTACCACAAACATCTTCATAATTGTCCTATACAACCCTATGGGCCTTTATTATATAGTTAATTTTTCCATCACTCAAGAATATTCTATAAACTTTAACCCTAAACATTGAGGTTGACCAACCCCAAGATATTATTATTATATATATATTATTCCATTAGTTTTGTATGTGTAAAAATATATCCTATTAGGATCACACTTAAACAAGAAAAAGTTAGTTCAAACAAGAGCTTTAAATAAAAATAAAAATTAATGACATAGCTTCCTCACACAATTAGAGAAACTCAACAAGTGCACCCAAATGGAATTGTTAGTTTACTTATGAAGAGGTTTGTGGATGTGCTCTCCCAAACACAAATATTGAATCACACAAACTATGAATGATAAATGTAAGAATGAGATGCTAAGAACTATCACCTAGAAGGAAGATGATTTAAAATTTCAAGAAATGATTATGGAAATAATCATTCTCAATAGCATCCAACACAAGATGGAAATATAGACGAAACTAAGATCTAAATTAATAAATACAAAAATTAAAAAGTAGCATGATATTGAATACAAATCTATCTACCAAGATAATTTTAGTAATGCAAGAAATATCATGCTTAATTATACACAAAAGTGCTCTAAAATAATCCTAGCATAATAACTGTGATGCAAATGGGAGATAAAAAAATGCTTGAGACAAGGGCTATATTTATAGATTTTTGGGGAGGAATGAGGAGGTAGCATCCACATAGGTTCCACAAGCGAGACACATAAGTCATGCAAAGTTCAAGGTTTTCTCGCACATGTGTCAGAAACTTGGGATGTAATGGGTCGAGTGTACTCCTAGTATACATGTAAGTGGGTGCAAGAAAGTGTAAGAGGAAAAGGTCAATAAGACACTTTTTGGAAGTGTAATAGGTGTCATAAGGGGTGTAGGAATCCTTCTTTGGTGAAAACAAGATAAGTTGATGGAAAAGGTCAACTTTAGATTTATTTAAATCTATGTCACATGTTGGAGCAAATAATCAAGACTAATTGGTGTAGAAAGATAAAAATTATTCTAATTAACCCTAGTTAATTAGTGGCTAGGGTTATTAGATAGAAAACAATGCTAGTAGGGTGGAATCTAGGGATCAATTAGAATTAAATTAAATAGGATAAAATTTAATGAGGACTTAGGAAGAACAAAGCATGTGGAGGAAGCTTATTAAATATAATTTATTTAATAAGGGGTTTATGGAGAAATATATATTCAATTTAATTTAATACATTGGGGAATGAATATATTTAATTAAATAAGTAGATGAATATAACAAATATAATTAATTATTTAATAATTAATTATAGTGTTACTGTTACTAAAATTTTGCATGTGTAAAATTGAAGTATAAAAATAGAAAATTACATTCTAGGTACTTTAAATCCAAAGTTCTGTTCTGTGTGAATGCATTCATTTCTCAAAAGAAATTCTTTTATATTAATCATTACAAGTTTATACATCTGATTTTCAACTTTTCAACAATTGATGAAATGAGAAAATAAATATTGAACTATAAATGTTCCTCTCACACAACAAGGTTGTGGCAGTAGCCTTCACTACAAAACATTCCATATTATTTACAAGTGAAGATGTGTAAATGAATGAAATGAAATACACAAGGGTCAAAAGGACCAGTCATTTCCTAGTAATGACTAGCTAGGTTGTTCTCTTTATTTGTCCTCATCAACTATCTTTAAGTCTATTTCTTACAGGGTGTCTTGAGCTCTAGGTCTTTATGGTTTGAGTCTTGTATTGAAAAGAGGAAAATGTTAGATCAAATTGGTCTAATAATTATATTTTTCCTCACCTCACACATTCAAAATATTTCTTTCATTTTGTACTTACAAAGAACATGAAAGTGTTTCAGTAATGAAGTATCAAAAAAGGAAACATCAAAATAACTTTTGTGATTGAACTCTTCACCGATTATCAATATTGATGTAGATTGATATTGAGTGGATGCAAAATGGTCTATCACAAGGGTTTGAGTTCATCTCAACATCAATATATATATATAACCAATAACTCATGAAGAAGATCAAATCAATAATCTGAATAATGCTTACTGGTAGAGTATCAAAGGGACATGTGCCTTCATTTGAAACCTTTTACTTATTTAAATACATACTCAGAACTTATTCGAGTGATTATACTAAAAGTATTTTTTTATTTACATAATGCATTTAAGTATCAAAGGGACATAACATTGTCTTGAAACCTTTTACTTTGCTAATTTTTCTACAAGAAGTCATTCTGAAAAAAATTAACTAAATACCAAAAAATCAAGTGCTAGTGTATCCAATCAAGGTATGTTGATGCAAGTTTGTTTTAAGGATTGATGAATGCAAAGCATATAATCCAAGTAACAGAGCATTAGAATCAATGCAAGGGGTATCTTTTAGATAGCTAGATAGTTGAAAGGAGAAAGTGAATATCATAAGCAGTAGATTATCCAAGGCACTCGAAAAAAATGCAAAGAAACAAGTAACATAGTCAACGACATGTATGATTAATCACGTACATTATAGGCATTATTTACAAAGAAGAATGCATAGAATGGGTCTAAAAAAGTATTGAGAAAAATATACAGAAGCAATGAACATCAGATCATAATAATTATGCATGGCATGATACAAATATGTTAAAGTTCCTAAAGCAGTGTTATATAGGAAAAGATTCATGTCTCGGTTAACAGATTATGTTTCTGAATGTTAAGTTCATATATAATAAAATAATAGAGATTCTTCAAGAACTTGAATTATTTTTATGCATATACCAATATCAACAAAAATGAAAAAAGAAGAGTTTATGTGCTTCGACAGTGACATAATGAAGATGAATAGGGTGTGTGTGTGTGTGTGTGTGTGTGTGTGTGTGTGTGTGTGTGTGTGTGTGTGTGTGTGTGTGTGTGTGTGTGTGTGTGTGTGTGTGTGTGTGTTTGTTTGTTGTTTACAACAAAGAGAAATAATGTGTGATGAAATAGAGGGGTATTTGTTGAAAACATCAAATGGGCCTGTGCATATCCCTCAACAACACCGATATGTAGGATTCACCTTAAACAAGTCTTTATACCCGAGCCTTCGGGACCTCAAGAGGGTTCAAAACATTATTCAAATGATTAAGAGACTCTTATCATGGTTTGAATCAATCCATCCAATCTCCCTCACTACAAGGTCATCTTACCAAGGATAGCTTTCATCCAAAAATTAGTCTTTGTTCAATAACTTCTCAATATGCCTTGCCTCCAAAATCCTTGGACTAACTTATAGGAGTGTGGTGATTTCAAAACTAACCATGCATCACTTGGTGAGTTGTATAGGATCCATTACAAACCAAATCGTTCCTATTGATCTCATGGATTTGGCTTACTAGCCTCATAGCCCTTTTAGGGATCAATTAGACCTCCAACCTTAGTTTTTAGGAATTAACTCTAAAAATATCCAAAGGACCATCCTAAAAAACCTCCATTTACAATACCCTTTTGAATGATTTTCTTATTCCTATACTTTGATATTGTCTATAAATGTCCTAACTATATAGAGAGGGTTTTACAATGGTTTTAAGGGATTAAATGCATGTCTCTACTTTTGGCTTTGGAAACCTTGCTAAATAGTCTCAACCAAGCTTGATCTTGATCATACATCATCTTGGGACATTTATTTGACCTTGTGCATGGTTATTTTGACCATTTGGATCCACTTTTGCAAGTGTTCACCAAGTAACAATGACTTGCACCTAGTTGGGAAACACATAGTCTTGCCCAGGGCTTTGTCTTAAAAATTGAAAACTAAATCTTATGTTCTCCAACCAAAAAAATTGTATAGTATAGTGTCTTACTTCCATTCCTCAAATTTTCATACAGATTCAATACTGAGAAATAAAGCTAGAGCCTATTATTTACAAGTTTCCTGTTATGGCTAGTGACTTGCAATGAACCAAGAAATTTTATTTTGCCTATAAAAACTCAACAAAAACCCACACACCTTTGTACAAAGTTGGAACACAAAGTAAAATAACTATTGAGTACAAAAATAAATGAACTTCAATCCATTACACCATAGATGTTCAAGTTGCAAAGGTTCTACAATAACAATCTAACAGTTTTCTCATTCCACTTTGCAAATCCACAAAATCCAACCATAGAAAATGACCTTGTAGGGACTAATAACTCATGTCCTTTCCATCCCAATTGATTATTTAGTGTTGGAAACTACCTAGCCATGTTTTTCAAATGTTGACAAAAGTTGTCACAATGCTACAAAAATTACAAAGTTGTCAACATGACAACTTCATGCAAGAGTTGTTAGAAACAATAGTCCACCAAGATAACTAGGGGCGGTAGGGTGAATTAGTTATCCAATAATTAAAAAAATTATCAACCTTAAATAATCTTAACCATTCAATCAAAGTAAATAGCAACCATACTAAGATGCACATACACAATTACACCAAATATGTTAACTAGTGAAACCCTTGATCAGAGGGAAAACTCTGGTGGGAATGATGCCCACAAGATGATGTACTAATATAAAAAAATTCAAAATTTAGTACATATGATTCCCTGTTAGGAGACTTTGAATCCCAATTAGGAGTAGGGAAGGCAGAAGGACCCACTATCCAAACAGCTTCTGGGGCAAGACCACTAAACTCACTATCCAACTAATCTTTCAACTATTCCTTGCAGAATAATTATTTGTACTATTCTTTGAATTCTTTCCTCAATCCTATCAACTAGACCAATCACTATCATACTTTGTAGACATGAACCTCGGATCCAAATATTAAACTTTGGATCTCACAATATAACCTTGGCAATGAAGTTCTCTCCAACTTCACTCTACTCTTCTTATCTTTGCATCCACTCTTTGTGCTTGCAATCATTCATACATCACATGTACTTTCTTCATAAAAAAGGAAAATTCCCTTCCTTTATATTGAATCCATAAAAAAAATTCCCTAAGTTTGGTGTTGCACCTTCTTAATTAATTATTATAGGACCTCATTATGAACATGGTACACTTAGTGATAACATTAATTTTTCATCTTGTAACTTGAATAAATTTATGTACGTGTAACATTATGATGAGCAAGCTTAGCCACATCATCTCCAACATGTCTTCTACACATCTTTAACTTCAACTTATCAAAATGACAAATCTACTAAGAGATATAACAAGTTTACTAGAACATGCTTTTGTAAACTCTATCTCAGAATAGTCTTCACCAAAACTTGAATTACTTCTTCCAAAATTAATATCTTATGCTTCTGAGGTTAGATGCATATACAAGACACTTAGTATTATCTCCTTTTAACCTCACTAGTGAAAGTACTCAATGATCTATTTGTACCAACTTAATCTTTATCATTGTTCTTTTGTCAAATACAATAGAAAATGCTATCTTGACACCAATGAAAAACACAATCATGAATGTAACACATCATCATGATAATGATCTAAACATGTTTCTAAAATACTCCCCCATAGAATTATTATTAGCATTCATGTTTCCAACAATCTCCCCCTTTGGCATTGATGGCAACATAGATGAAAAACATCTAGTTCCAAAAATACCAACTGTAAAAGACTATTAATCTTTCTTTTCAAATCCTCTTCATCAATCATTCTCCCCTATTGATATACCTCAATGTTCTCTATATCAGTTGTAATCTCTCCCTTCAATATACTCTATATCAAATTGTTTATCATGTTGTAATCTCTCCCCCGTTGATATCAATGTCAAAGGTTTCAGCAACCATCAATCTCTACAACAACTATCTCTAAATTGCTCAAGTGTAAAAAGACATTTTTCAAAATATCATCCAACAAAAGTCCTAGATGACTCTATCCATCATAGATACTCCCCCATATAGGAAGCACTAGCATTCAGTCTAGATAAACAATAGTGCTTTGTTACATTGGACTGATGCACTCTTACATCATCTACTCTAATGTAGGAAGGGGCATAACCCCTAGCATACCTCACAAATACTCAAAATTCTCTTTGGGAAGAGGCTTGGTGAAAATATTTGCAATCTACTCTCTTTGATGCTTACATACTCCAATCTAATTTCCTTTTCTACAACTTTCTTCCTCAGTATATGATACTTGATAGAAATGTGCTTAGTCTTATAATGCAACACTTGATTCTTAAACATATTCATTGTACTTGTATTATCACAATGTACGATAGCAGGTTCACTAAATTCTATCCTTATATCCTTCAACATCTGCTTCATCCAAACAACTTGATTACAATTGTTTGTTGCTACAACATATTCTACCTCTATTTTACTCTATGAGATACAATCTTGCTTCTTGCTTAACCAAGAAACCAAATCTTCCTCCAAGAAAGAAGGCTCCACCATTGGTGCTCTTTCTTTCATCCATATTGCCTACCCAATCAGCATTAGTATAAGCATATAAAGTGAAATCATTAGATCTATCATACAACAATCTGAACTCTAATGTTCCTTTAAGGTATCTAAATATCTTTTTGACTACTAAATAATGTGCTTCTCTAGGATCAGCTTGAAATCTTGCAACAATTCCAACTACATTTTCTATATCTAGCCTTGTATGAATCAAATATTACAATCCTCTAATCATAGATTTGTACTTTTTCTACTCAATCGTAGGTGTGTCATCCTTTGTAGATAACTTGTGTCGAATTACCATAGGTGTTCCAACTAGTTTACATGTTTCCAAACCAAACCTTTTTAGTAGATCTTTCAAATACTTAGTCTAAGAAATAAAGATTCCTTCTTTGTCCTACACAATCTGTAATCCTAGGAAGTATTTCATTTCTCCTATGATGCTCATTTCAAATTCCTTCTTCATTTCTTCTACAAACCTATCACTTTCATCATCACCTCCTCCAAATATGATATCATAAACAAATATTAACAAAATCATGAATCCATCATCTATTTCTTTCTAGTATAGATTACTATTTTTCATACCTTTACAAAATCCAAGCTTTGTTAACTGCTTCTCCAACATTGCATACCAAGTTCTGGGTGCTTGCTTCAAGCCATACAATACTTTCTTCAATATTCATACTAAGTCCTTATCATCTATTAAAGTAAAACCTTTATATTGTTCTACGTATACCTCTTCTTTAAGCTCTCCATTCAAAAATATTGACTTGACATCCATTTGATACACTTTGAATTTCTTATATGTTGAATAGGCTAAGAATAACCTTACTACTTCTATTCTTGCCATAGGAGCATAGGTTTCTTCATAGTCTATTCCTTCTTGATGTGAGTAACCTTTACATACCAATCGTGCCTTGTTCCTTAAAACTTCACCTTGTTCGTTCATCTTGTTCCTAAATACCTTATTTTTTTCCTATCAAATTCTTGTCTGTTGGTATCGAGACCAATTCTCATGTCTTATTCTTCACCATCTGATCCAATTCTTCTTTCATTGCTTGCTTCTAATATTCATCTTTACATGCTTAATCTACATTCTTTGGATCAACTTGAGATATCAAACATAGTTCTTCATTGATTTTCCTTCTTCTCATCACACCTT
Organism: Cupressus sempervirens; assembly: GCA_028749045.1. Lineage (NCBI taxonomy): Eukaryota > Viridiplantae > Streptophyta > Pinopsida > Cupressales > Cupressaceae > Cupressus > Cupressus sempervirens. Next base: position 59,639,779 of record CM053783.1, read on the forward strand.
TATCTCTACTTTTGATGATCTGCTCGGATGGATGATTCTTTATCATATTCTTACCAGAAGTAGGAGTTGTTATCTCAACTCTTAGCTTTGTTGAAGGTATTGAGCTTTGTTCATGCCTTTGCTCTCCTTCATTCTAAAAATAATTGTTAGTCTTAAAGAATACTTCATTATTCCTTGGTTTAGTAACTACTCATCATCAAAATTGTAATCAACTACTCTTTCTTGTATCCTAAATTTCTCATCAACTCTTACATTTGCACTTTCAAAAATTGTCTTAGTTCTCAAACAATAACATCTATAAGCTTTGCTTTTCAATGAATAACCAAGAAACATACCTTCATCACTTCTAGCTCAAAACTTACCAACATCATCATCTCTTTTGATATAACATTTGCTACCTGAAATTTTAAAATACTTAACTATAGGTGAGTGACCAAACCACAATTCATAAAGGGTCTTGTTTGTGTTCTTCCTGACTTGCACATTGTCCATAGTGTAGATTTTTGTATTTACATCTTCTCTCCAAAACATATTGGATATATCATTCTCAACTAACATGGCTATTATTGCTTTTGTTACTAACCTATTTCTTCTTTTTGCAATGCCATTTTGTTAAGGTTTTCTTAGAGGTGATAACTATCTTTTGATTCCATTAGCTTCATAAAAGATGTTAAACTAATTTGAAGTAAATTCTCCTCTTCTATCTAATCTTAAACATTTAATCTTCATACCTAATTTTTTATCAACTCTATTCTTGAATATCTTGAATTTATCAAATGCGTCAGATTTTTCTTTAAGAAATGCAACCCACATCATTCTAGAAAAGTTATCAACTAAAATCACAAAATACCTTTCACTGTAGAATCCCTTAGTCTTCATAGGACCACTTAGATCTATATGTACAATCTCAAACTTTATTGTAGTAGTGAACTTCTTGCTGGGAAAAGAAGTTGTGGTATGCTTTTCCAATACACACTCCTTGCAAATTGTGTTAGTAGGCTTAATAATCTTAGGCAAATCTCTAACTACAACCATACTCATAGTTTTCACAATGTTGTCAAAGTTTATATGACAAAATATCTTATGCCATCCTACTTTCATCTACTTTAACAACCAAACATGACATTTTAGTTGGATTTAGCTAAAACACATTACCTCTAGATCTAGTTCTTGTTCCAATTACCTTTTTGTCTTTGATTATGCATGTGTTCTTTGTGAACTATAATTGATAACCTTTATCTACTAGTTGTCGAACACTCATAAGATTGTGTTTCAAATCATCAATAAAATATACATCCTCATTATTAGTCTTACCATCAAGAGTTATGGTTCCAATACCTTTAACATGGCATGTTGCGTTGATTCCAACTCTAAGAATGCCTCCATCATGACTTTTGAAGTTAACAAACTTGTTCATAGCACTAGTCATATGATGTGAACAACCACTGTCAATTATCCAATCATATTTCTTTTCAACCTTTGACACCAAAGCCATTTTCTCTGGACTTTCTTCTTTAATAGCTACAAATCCTATTTCATCACCACAAGCACTTACTACTTGTTGATCAGAATCATCTTCTTCATTTGCATAAAAAATACTCTCTATCTCTTCTAGGTTTGAAATTTCCTTTATACTTTTTTCTCTCTTTTAGGACACTTAGATGCATAATGACCAAACTCATTACAAGTCCAACATTTAAAAAATATCTTACCATCCTTTCTCTTCTCACCAAAAGGGCTACTCCTTCTATCTTTCTATCCTCATTGGATCTTTTAATACTATCAAAGTCTCCTCTAACACTTGTGCTCCTTGATAAACTAGGTTAAATATTTAGGGCACTAAAAGTTGTTTCTATTCTGGTTAATTCTCTAGACTATCTAAGCTCATTATCAATTGCTTCAAGTCTCTCAAGTAGTGTCTCCTTTGTGAAATCTTTGGTACAAGAGATTAACAACTATATCATTTGAACTTCTTCCTTAAATGGGTCATTAAGCTCTTCAATATCTTCTAGATCACCTCATCATCTTCCTTGGTTCCTCCTTAAGATTGGATACCTACAGTAATTTCTAATATCCTACCTACATATGTTCTTATAAATTCATCTTCCATCATTTTAGCATCTTGAAATGCACAAATCCAGCTTTGTAACCTCAATTTCTTAGAATGTTCATCACCTTCAAAACTATTTTCCAAAGCTTTCCAAATCTTATGAGAAGTATCAGGTGATTTTACCTAGTTGTACTCAATTTTAGGAAGTGTAGACAATAGTGCTTCTCTAGCTCTCATTTCACACATGAAAAGTTCTCTCTCTTCCTCAATACAAGTTTTCAAAGCACTTTTAGTAATAATTGTCTTTGCTAACTTTATCAAGATCCAATATCCTAGACCCATATACAAAAAATGTGTCTTCATATTTTCCTTCTAGTTGTCATAATTTGTTCCATCAAACTTCAGACTATCCTTTCTAAATATGTTTGCCATGGATCTCCATTAATTGTTAAACTTTATCTTCAAGGACCTGATGCTCTGATACCAATTATTAGAAAAAATAGTCCACCAAGATAACTTAGAGGTGGGGGGTGAATTAGTTATCCAATAATTAAAATAGTTATCAACCTTAAATAATCTTAACTATTCAATTAAAGTAAATAGCAATCATACTAAGATGCACATACACAATTACACCAGATATGTTAACTAGGGAAACCCTTGATCAAAGGGAAAACCCTGATGGAAATGATGCCCACAAGATGATGTACTAATATAAATATTCCTTGTTAGAGGATGGACCCTATTAGGAATCTATTACAACATATAGTACATATGAGTCCCTGTTAGGAATTGTGCCACCCCTGTTAGGAGTTGTGGAAGGTAGAAGGACCCACTGTCCAAATAACTTTTGGGCCAAGACCACTGAACTCACTATCCAACTAATCTTTTAACTATTCCTTGTAGAATAATTTTTTTTATTATTCTTTGTCTTCTTTCCTCTATCTTGTCAATCGGATTAGTCATTGTTAGACCTTGTAGACTAGGTCATGAACCTCGGATCCAAATATCAAACTTTAGATCTCACAATAAAACCTCGACAATGAAGTTCTCTCTAACTTTGCTCTACTCTACTTAACTTTGCATTCTGCTCTTTGTGCTTCTTGAAATCATTCACACATCACATGTAATTTCTTCATAACAAAGAAAATTGTCCTTCCTTTATACCAAATCAATAAAATAATTCCCTAAGACAGCTATTATACCTTCTCAATTAATTATTATATGACCTCATTAAGAACATGTTACACTTAGCGATAACATTAATCTTTCACCTTGTAACTTGAATAACTTTCTATATGTGTAACATTATGATCAGTGAGATTAGCCACATCATCTCCAACATGTCTTCTACACATATTTAATTTTAACTTATCAGAATAACAACTCTGCCCATACTATAACAAGTTTACCAAAATATGCTTCTGTAAACTCTATCTTAGAACAGTCTTCACCAAAACTTGCATAACTTCTTCCTAACTTAATATCTTATGCTTCCAAGGTTAGCTGCATATACTAGATAGTTATTATTATCTCCTTGCAACCTCACTAGTGAAATTACTCAACGATCTATCTATACCAACTTAATCTTTATCATTGTTCTTCTGTTAGATACCACAAAAAACTATTATGTTGACATTAGTGACAAACACAGTCATGAATGTAACACATCATCATGATAATTATCTAAATATGTTTCTATAATACTCCCCCATAGAAGTATCATCAATATTCATGCTTCCAATAAGACCATTCTAGGTTGTCTTGCTATCCTACTCATATTTGTTCATTCTACATGTTGGAGCTGAGTGCCAATGGCTTCCAAGTTTTTGTTCTTGTTGAGTTGTTCAATGTTGGGAAAATTACTATAGCTAGTGTTGGTCGAGTTACTGTAGATGTCAAATTACTGTAGCTATCCAATATTGGTCGAGCTATCTAGAATTGGCTGAGTGTTCCTTCATGTGCCAAGTGAGCCTTATATTTATTGATGCTCTATTGCTTCTTTGACTGAGTTTATCTATTGTTGGTTCTTAGTTTGAGTTGACTTATGTAATTAATTTAGATCATGAATTTAATGTATGGATCTTGTCTTTGGATGTGTGTAGATTGTTTTATGGTTGAAATTTCTATTATGTAATTATCTAGAATCTTCTATTAGTCATTTTAGAAAGTATAAATAAGGGTGTTTAGGTTTAGGTTAGGCATTACTTGGAGAGTGGAGAGAAGATGTTCCTAGCATAGCAAATTTGAAGTTGGGTCATGGGTTTTGAATTTGTTTTTTTTGTTGGTCATAACCCGAAAAGCCTTGCAGCTAGACATGTATGTAATAATTTGATGAATTAATAAAGCATTTTGAATTTCCTTCTCTCCTTGGTGTTGTTCTCTATGTTGTTTTCTTCCATTGTGTTATTCAGCAAGGTGATTGGATAGTTAGGTCTGCCTTTGGCCCTAGCTCTTTAATCCTTCCTTGCCTTAGGTGGTATTAGAGCTTGAGGTTGATCCTTGTGAAGATTGGATTGTGTAGAACCCTAAGTTGGATTTGGTTGTAGGGTAGAAAATATGCATATTTGACTTATAACTTACAAAGGGTTAGGATCTTGCAGGAACTTATTGGTAAAAATTGTTTGTGGCAAAGGAAAAGTTGGCACTGCTATTATGGACATGTTGAGACAAATTGCCGCTAGATTAGATGTTGTAGATACATCCTAGAGGAGAGGATCCCATCTTGATGATGTTATTGATGATAAAGCAATAGCACCAAACCCTAATCCAGAACCTGAGGAAGATCAAGATGAGGAAAGATTATTGAGAGTATTCTTTAGGGCACATTTAAAGACTTGGTGGAAGTTATTCCTTATGATGGAAAATTGGACACCAATCTTGTGTTAGATTGGATCTCTACTATGGAGAATTTTTTTGAGTTTGAAGGTGTTGGAGTTGATGAAATCCAACTCCAAAGATGCCCAAGCTCACCTACATGCAAAAACTTGTCAAAGAGAAGCCAAGGAAGGAAGAGCGTGGAGCTAGGGAAAAACCCTAAACAGACATGAGAGAGAAGAAGATATTGCAACACAAGAAATTATTTATTTACAATATGCAAGAAGTGATGAAAATACAATGAGTGAGAGACCATTTATAAAGGCCTCAAGGAATCTCCTAGAACACGCTAGAAGATGCTAGGAGATAAGTGTGACAACTAAGCATACATCCACATTAGGTGAAAAGTCCTCGAACAAGTTGAGAGGATAAGTATGACTTAGGAGAGAACAAACTCTCGTATTGTCAACAACTCATAACAAACTCCTAGACTACAACTAATAAATAAAATTCATTTACCTAAGTAAGCTTAAGTAAATAGAATAAATAATTAATAAATTAATAATTTACTCTAACAGAAGGCACTCCTGATAACAGAAAGAGAAGATTGTAGTCACTAGGTTGAAAGGTCATGCCTCACTATGGTGGGAGCATTTGAAAACTAATAGACAGTGAAGAGGAAAAGAGAATATTAGGACCTAGCTAAAAATGGTGAAGAAGGTGAAGAAGAAGTTCCTTCTTGCTAATTATCAAGTTAGCTTGTTGAGAAAGATGCAAAATTTGAGACAAAAGGACATGATTGTGAAACACTATACTAAGGAATTCTATAGATTGGACATCAGATCTAGATATGTAGGTGATGAGGTTGAGAAAGTTGCAAGGTATCTAAATGGATTGAGATGTAGAATTCAAGATGGGATAAGTTTTGTGAAATTGGTAAGTGTGGAAGAAGCATATTAATATTCCTTGAAATATTAGGAGATCTTGACAAAGAAGCATAACAAAGGCAAAGAGGTAGAGGTGATAGATTCCAGAGAGGCAGAGGTAGATCTTATGGAGAAGGTAGTAGATCTGACAATTTTGTGAAAAATAAGGGAAAATTTAAGTGAAAAATGATGAAAAAGGCAAGAGAAAATTGAAAGGTTGTAATTATTATTGAGGAGGTACTAGTTCTTATTGAGGAAGAGGTAATTTTTATTCTAGAGGTGGTTTTCGTGGTAAATTTTTTTAGATGTGGTAAAGAAGGGCATAGATCTTTTGAGTGTAGACATTCTGGTGGTATGAACAAGATAATAAAAATGTTGTGATTCAAGAAGATCTTGAGGGTCACCAAGTGGACCCAAGGTTGGAGAAAATATGATGGTAAGGAGAAATTTGTGTAATAAAGGAATTGATTAGGAACCTATCCTAAGGAGAAGTCTTTTCAAGACCAGATGTAAGATGGCTAGAAAATATTACAAAATGATTATTGACAGTGGAAGTTCAGAAAATTTAGCATCATAGGATATGGTTACAAAGTTACAATTATAGAGGTTGAGACACCCTAAACCCTATCATGTTTCATGGATCAAGGATGAACATAAGTTGTTAGTAAGTGAACAATGTGTGGTGAAGTTCAAGATTAGAAATTACTTTGATGAATTTTTGTCATATTATGTTGGGTAGACCTTAGCAATATGATAAATATGATATTCATGATGGAAGATTGAATCAATATACTCTTTGGGTGAATGGAATAAAGCAACTATTATTTCCTTTGATTGAAAGTCTAGAAGAGGTTAATTGTACTATTGTTCAATTTTGTGTGGTCAATGGGAAACAATTTGAAAGGGGGCTAAAGAAACCAAGTGGGATTTTTTGTAATCCCTAAGGGACTAAGTTGTGGTAATAGCAAGCGAGTGATAGAAAATAGTGATGAATGAGTGATAGAAGGTAATGGAGGCCAAGTGATAGCAAAAGCTAATAGTGTTAGCCGAGTGCCAGCAGAAATTGAAAGGTTGTTGAATGAATACAAGGAGATTGTTGTTGAAGATATACCTAATGGTTTACCACCACTAAGAAGTATAGGTCATTGTATGGACCTAATTCATAGAACTAGTTTACTGAATAGAGCACCATATAGATTGACACCTACAAAAAATGAAGAACTTAACAAACAAGGGCAAGAGTTCTTGCTGAAAGCTTTGATCAAAGAAATTTTGAGCTTGTGTGCTATACATATTGTATTAGCACCTAAGAAGAATGTAGAATGGAGGATGTGTACTAATTTTAGAGCTATTAACAAGATCACAATGAAATATAGGTTTCCTATTGTGTTGCATAAAAATGTAACTAAGGAAATAACACTAAGCAACTAATGCACATTCCTACATTATCATGCAAAACCTCAAAATATGAAAGAAGACATGTAAATGAACAAAAAAATAGCAATATGCAAACCTCATGAAACCATCAAGTGTAGATGATTTCATTGCTCATGGGATGTGGTTGCTCACAAATCTAAGAGCATAACAATAGGCTAGATAGTGCTTTTGAAAATGAGGAGAGGGCTCTCCTTTTATAGGAAAATGGATGCAATGGACGGCTAAGATTGAATACAAGATGGATGGCTAGGATCTCTCAGGATCAATGAGGTGTCCATCAGGTGGAGGCCAAGTAGACTCCAAGTGGATTAGGGTTTTGACCATTCAAAGGGGGCAATATGCTCACACATGTGTGAGACACCTTTGAAAGTGATGGGTCAATGAAATGTGTAAGAGGGTTGGAGGCTCAAGGTTTCTCACACATGTGTGAGACACCTTGGTTCACATGTGAAGGGGGACAAGGTTGTAAGTGTGTAAGAGTCACATGTCACATGTGACTAGGGTTTGCTAATCCTTTGATTAGGATTGTGCAAATGATTAAGGATGCAATTAGAAGGGAAACTAGGATTAATTAATGGGAAAGTGGATTGACCTAGGTTAGAAGGATGGGTTAGGTTAGGGAAGTAAGGCTGGGTGAGGGTTAAAGGTAGGAGCCATGTGCTCAAATAGGATTAAATGAAATATTTAATTCCTAGTGGGATTAGGAGGGAATTAATTAAGTAAATGACATAATTAAAGTGAAAGGGGTTAGATGCAAGTGGGAATTGGTTAGGATTTAAATAAACCTTAGTTTATTTAAATCAAGGTAAGGCAAATGTAATTAAATAAATGCAAATTTATTTAATTAAGGTAGGGGAATTAAATAAATAATGAATATTTATTTAATTGGCTAGGAACGGGTTTTGGACAAATTTAGGTGTCTACACCTATACGGAGGATGGATGATATAATGAATTGTTTGAGTGGAGAAAAGTATTTTACCAAGATTGATTTGAAGAGTGGTTATCATCCTATCAGAATCAAAGAAGGCGATGAATAGAAGACTGCTTTTAAGATAAAAGATGGTTTGTATGGATGGTTAGTTAATACTTTTAGTTTGACTAATGCACCTAGTACTCTCATGAGGTTGATGAATGAATTTCTCGAGAGATTTTTGGATTTTTTTTTATTTTTTATTTGGATGATATTATGATATTCAATAAGACTAAGGTAGAACATCTTGAGTATGTTAAACAAGTATTGCAGAGATTGAAAGAGGAGAAGCTAATGATTAATTTTTAAAAGTGTTCCTTTATGCAAGAGAAAATTGTGTATTTGGGATTTTTGATTTGAGTTGATGGTTTGAGAATGGATCTTGAGAAGGTTAAATAAATTTTGGAATGGCCTACACCTAAGAATTTGGGTAAGCTAAGATAATCTCATGGTTTGGTTAGTTTACAAAAAAATTATAAAGAATTTCAGTTATGTTTGTAATGCTATGACTGAGACAATGAGAGAAGACAAAAAGGATTTTAAGTGGACACATGAAGTTGATAAGAGTTTTGAAACTTTGAAACAAAGGGTTGTTAAGTTACTTGAATTAGCTTTTTCTAATTTCAATAAGGTATATCAAGTTGAATGTGGTGCAAGTGGTAGTGCAATAGTAGCTATGTTGAGTCAAGAAGGTAAACTTGTTGCTTTCTTTACTAAGAAGTTGAATGATGCTAAAATGAATTATTATGTGTATGTTCAAAAGTTTTATGTTATTGTTCAAGCCTTGAAGAAGTGGAGACATTATTTGATTCCTATGGAGTTTGTGTTGTATATTGATCATAAAGCTTTATAGTATTTAGGAATTCAACATAAGTTTAATTAGAGACATATGAAATGGGTTGAGTACTTGCAGAGTTTCACATTTATGATCAAGCATAAAAGTGGAGTTACTAACCAAGTTGTTGATGCATTGAGTAGACAAAAATTTTTGTTGACCAAGATGAAGGTTGAGGTCCTTGGTTTTGATGAGATGGAGTTGTCTGATACTGACCCTAATTTTTCTAAGGTGTGGAGAGACTGTAGAGCACCAAATCTTTCAAATCAGTAGAGTAAGTATGATGAGTATTTCATTCAAGAAGGTATGTTGTTCAAAGGAATTTAGTTGTGTATACCAAGAAGTTCTATGAGAGTTAATTTGATTAACGAAAAGCATTGTGGTGGCCTGGCTAGACATTTTGGAATTGATAAGACATTGAGTTTTCTTAAGGATAAGTATTATTGGCCAAAAATGTATAAGGATGTTAAGAATTTTGTAACAAGTTGCAAAAGAAGTCGGAATACTAGATTGTACACACCTATTTTTGTTCCTGAGAAACCTTGGCCTGACATCAGTATGGATTTTATTCTTGGACTACCTAAAACAACAAGAGGGTATGACTACATATTTTTTGTTGTGGAAAGATTTTCTAAGATGACACATTTATGAGATTGTTAGATTGCATGGATTACCAAAATTATTATTTCTGACAGAGAGAGTAAGTTTGTTGGTTATTTTTGGAGGACTTTATGGAAGAAGATGTGTATTGAGTTGAGATTTAGTTCTATATTCCATCTACAGATAGATGGGTAGACAAAGGTTGTGAATAGAAGCTTGGGTAATTTGTTGAGATGTTTAGTTAGAGCTTAGCTGAGTAATTGGGATATAGTATTGGCACAAGTTGAGTTTTCATATAATAATTTTGTGAATAGGTGTATAGGAAAAACATCTTTTGAGATTGTTATTGTAATGTAGCCTAGAGGAGTATTATATTTGAGGGATGTTGGGGTGAAGAGAAGAGAAGTTTTGAAGGGGAAGAATTTGTTGTTTTCATGAAGTCTTGGCATGAGGAAGTGAATTTGAAGTTGGAACAAAGTAATCAAAAGTATAAGGAGAATTATGATAATTCTAGGAGACATCATGTTTTTGAAGTTGGTGATGAGGTGATGGTTCATTTGCAGAAAGACAAATTTCCCATTGGAACATATAGTAACCTAAAGTGAAGAAGTTTGGACCTTGTAAGACCTTGAGGAAGTTTGACAATGGTAATGCTAATGAAATTGAGTTACCTAATGACATGGATATATCTCTCATACTCAATATTGTTGGTTTACACAAGTATCATGAATCAAATGATGAAGTTGTTGTACCTAATGATTATCCTAAGAAACATATTGAAGAGGTTGATCAAATATTAGATCAATGAGTTGGTAAAAGGATGAGAGAAAAGGATTATCATGAATATTTGGTAAAATAGAAAAATATACATATTGAATATGCATCATGGACTTCTCAATCTGAGTTAAATTCAACTCAAGTTGTGAGATCTCAATGATTCATGAGAATCATTTCTTTCAATCTTAGTTGTTTGATGCAGGAACGTCTTGGGTTGTTTTGCTATCTTGGTCATATTTTTCATTCTTCTTGTTAGAGTTGAGTGCTAGTAGTTTCCAAGTTGATGTTGTTACCAATTTTTTCAATGTTGGTCAACTTATTGTAGCTAGTGTTGATCGAGTTACTGTGGTTAGTGTTGGTTGAGTTACTATAGCTAGTGTTTGTTGAGTTATTATAGCTAGTGTTGATCGAGTTATTGTTGCTATCCAGTGTTGGCCTAGTGTTCCTTCATGTATTGAGTGAGCCTAATATTTATTAATGCTTAGTTTCTTCTTTAACCAACTTTGTCTATTATTGGTTCTTAGTTTGAGCCAACTTATGTAATCAATTTGGATCATGAATTTAATGTTCAGATCTTGTCTTGGGATGTGTGCAAACCATTTTAAGATTGACCTTTCTATTATGTAATGATCTAAAATCTTTTGTAAGTTATTTTGGAAAGTATAAATAAGGTTTTTTAGGTTTAGGTTAGGCATTACTTAGAGAGTGGACAGCAAATGTTCTTGGAATAGAGAATTTGAAGTTGGATCATGGATTTTGAAGTTGTATTTTGTTGGTTGTAACCCATAAGGTTGTACAATTGGGCATGTGTGCAATAATTTGATGAATTAATAAAGAATTTCAAAGTTCCTTCTCTCCTTGGTGTTTTTCTTTGTGTTTTTTTCATCCATTTTGTTACTCAGTAAGGTAATTGGATAGTTAGGTGTGCCTCTAGCCCTAGCTCTTTAATCTCTCCTTGCATCACAACTTTACACAAACTCATGCTTCCTTGAAATTTTATGATGTATAATGATGTCTTGTGTCATTCTAAGACTATTTTTAATCCACACTATCCCTCATATACTTTGGATCACTATTTTGACTTCTAAGCCCAAATTGTTCACTTTGTCAATATTTTGCCCAAACAAGACAACTTTGGTCAAACTTGGAATTGACTTTATATTGGCTTAACAATAACACAAAAGATACTTAAATAGACACTTGAGCTTTTTATTATCCCTTATTACATTATTTGACCCATCAAAGAGTCATCAAGCCAAGATTTGTCTAGGATCTTCACCTATCCTAGGGTGCTCCTATACCATTCTCCCAAGAAGAAGAAGAAGTCAAGTGACTATTGGAGATATTAAGCTCAAATCTATGCAACTCTTCTTCAACTTTTCTTCTCAAACCCATGATGTCAACCATACATTCCATTTGACTAGGTAATCCATATAATTCTTGTATCTAGTTTTCTTGCTCACTCTTGAACTTAGTATCTTCTTTGTTTGTGGAGTTCAACTAGATGATTTTGGTAAAGTCTCTAGTATATTAGTGAGATTTACATCCTCTTTTCCACTTGATAGAGTTGGACCTTTCTAAGCCACTAGATCTGCACCATTAAACATAGGAGAGAGGCCTAGATGATCTGGTTTGTCTATCTTATAAGCATTATTTCCATACTTGGCCAAAATCTAACAAGGGCCAATTATTTTCATTTGAAGATTATGAGGTGTTCCCTTCTACAATCTAGCTTTTTCTAGGTGAACAATGGCAAGGTCCCCTACTTGAAACTAAAAATCTATTCTCCTTCATCAACTTTCTCTTTTATATCACTAGTATTGTCAATCAAGGTTTGTTTAATAGTATCATGGATCTCCTTCATTGATAGAGAAAAATCTTCCCCATAACCACTCTTATTTTTCACTTTTCCCAAGTCTCTAAGCTCCTAAATGCCCCTTGGGTGCATACCATAGAAAACTTCAAAGGGGCACTTTCCCACGATTCTATTTTGAGTGTCATTATAAGCATATTTAGTTTGTGGGTGGACTTGATCTAATGTCTACACATACTCCTTTATGAGACACCTAAGATGGATTCCTAAACTCATGTTAACCACTTCAGTCTTCCCATTAGTTCGTGGGTGATAAGAAGACCCAAAGGAGAGGTTGGTGCCAAAAATTTTCCATAAGGTTTTTCCAAAAATGACTCATGAACTTGGAGTCTATGTATAAAACAATGCTTAAAGATAGACCATGGATCCTTACTACCTCTAGAACAAGTTGGAAATGTGGCAAGCATCATGTATAGTTTTACATGGCACAAAGTGAGCCATTTTGTTGAATTTGTCCACTATCACATACATATTGTCAAATCATTGCCTTGTATTTGGTAAACCAACCAAAAAATCCATGTTGACACATTCACAAGATCTATTTGGAATGGAGAGTGACTAATGCAAACATGCATTTGATGATACTCCTTTTTATTTTTGACAAACAATACAAGACGACATATTTCTTGACGTCCCTATTCATTTTGGGCATAAAGTAATACCTTTGAACTAGTTCCAAAGTCTTATGAACCCCAAAATTTCCACTAAGTGATCCATTATGTTTCTCTTGTATTAGGTTCTCTCTCATGGAACCTCTAGGTACACAAAGTTTCCCCCCTTTAAAGAGTGGTCCTTCCTGTAGTATACAGTTAGAAAATTTAGTATGAAAAGGGTTATGAAATTCATTGCATACCTTGTATGGCTCTACAGAGTCTTCAACATTGAGATATAGCTCCTCAAAACTATCAATGTCAATGCTTCTTAATTGGATCTCTTAAACTATCAAAATTATTCTACTTAAAGCATTTGCTACTTTATTGGCCTACCCTTTCTCATGCTTTATTATGAAATTGTAGTCTTGAATATATTCAAGCCACTTCATATTCTTATGACTAAGCTTATTTTGGGAATTTGGGAAGATTAATGCATGATTTTTTATGTATACTAAAAATTGTTTTGGTAGGAGGTAGTGCCTCCACTTTTGTAGGGCTTGAACTAGGGAATACAACTCTAAGTCATAGGAAGAGTACTTCTTATTTGCATCATTGAGCTTCTCACTGTGAAAGGCAACTGATTTGTCTTCTTGACTAAGGACTACACCTATGGCAATGTTGCTAGCATCACACTCCATAGTGAATAACTTCTCAAAACTAGGCAATGCAAGGATGGTTTGTGTAGCTATTTTCCTTTTAATGTTTCAAATGCCTTGTTTTCTTTTTCATTCTATTTGAACTTTTCCTTAATTCCACCTTATCTAGTATCTAACACTGGAGCACATATTTCCCTAAACTATCTAATAAACTTTCTATTAAAATGTTCTAACCCATGGAAACTCCTTACCTCTATAGTAGAATTAGGAGTAGGTCAATTCAATATTGCTTCAATGTTACTTGGATACATTCTCAAGTTTCCTTGTGATATAGCAATACCCAAGTAAAAAAGCTCCTGCTTCATAAAGTTACACTTCTCAAGATTGATTATTAGGATTTCATCATGCATTAAACAAATCTAAATGCATAAGGTTTTCATCTTTTGTCTTACTAAAAATTAAGATGTTATCAAGATAAACTACAAAAATTTTACCTATAAAATTTGTCAACACCTCATTGATAAGTCTCATGAAAGTAGAGGGGGAATTTTTCAAACCAAATGGAATTAAAAGTAACTCATACAAACCTTCAGTGGTCTTAAAGGCTATATTCAACTCATCTCCCTCCTTGAATTTGATTTGATGGTACACACTCTTAACGTCAATTTTGGTGAAATACCTTGCCCCACGAAAATAATCCATTAGGTTTTCTATTCTTGGTATGGGAAATTTATATCTTATGGTAATATTTTTAATGGATCTAAAGTTGGTACATATCCTCCATGTACCACCCTTCTTTGGGGATAAAATAGTAGGAACTACACAACATCTCACACTTTTCCTAATCAATCCATTATCTGTAAGTTTTTGCACTTGCTTGGAAATCTCTTCATGTTGATGTGGTTTCATTTTGTAGGAAGATGTATTAGGTATTGAAGCTCATAGTGTGAAGTCTATTTGGTGACTTATAGATCTCTTAGGTGGTAAGGTAGTAAGTTCCCCATCATTGATTATGTTTCTAAACTAATCCAGGATTTCTTACACCTTCTTTGGTATCTCAGGTTTCTTATCTACCTTCCCCTCTATTGGTTTCACCAATATTTCATATCCTAATCAATCTCCCTCTTTCATGGTGTTGATGAACTTTTTTTCACCTACTAACAACACATTAGGACCCACTGATTAGCTTTCTCCTTCATCTAACAAGGACTAAATTTTGAAGGTAAACCTATCTTTCTTGAATGTGTAAGTATTTTTCTTTCCATCATGCATAGCTTCTCTATCAAAATTTCGTGGCCTTCCTAGAAAATTTTATAGCCATCCAAGGGTAGTACATCACATAAAACACTTCTCTATCCCAAGATTATCATTTACCACCACATTCTATCCTTTCTTTAACAAATTTACCCTATAGGGGTTATTATGGGGTATTCTATTCAAATTTAACTTAGTAACTACTTCATTAGGCACTTTATTATCAATTGATCCAGAGTCAATAATAGCATTACATACCTTGTTGGAAATATTGCATTTTATTCTAAAGAGAGTTCTCCTTTGGCTTGGCTCCTCCTTTATGGGATCTTTGATGAGTGTTCTCCTAAAAATTGAATTCTCTCCTACCTCTGAATTTAAAGGCACTTCACTTGGCCTGCTACTAGATGCCTCTTCTTGAGTATAAGTGACTCTCTTTTCTCCTCGTGTTTTTGACCCCTTCTCTAGACATCTATAGGTTGGATGCACATATTTATTATAGTTATAAAGCTTCATAGTTGCAAAATATGAAGGTCATCTTCCTTTCCCACTTGATTTCCTTTTAAATTACTGTTGAACTTCTACATCCACTATGGCCACCTCTTTGACTAGTTTTTCCACCTTGTTCATTGAGATTGGACTCAAGCTTGTGTCCCTTTTTTGTGCCCCTACCTCCAAAATTGCCTCTCTGTCCTCTACCATCTTCACCATTACCTCTTCTTGTAGTACTAGATCCATGTTTCTTCTTGAGTTTTTCCTCTATCTTAAGGGCTAATTGGTAGCATTTTGGGATTTTATTAGGACTCCAAATATTCAAATTTTCTTGTATATTCCACCTTAATCCATTGATGTATCTAGCTACCTTAATGCTTTATTCTTTTGTTACATTAGAACTTAAACAAAGTCTTTGGAATTCCTCTTTATATGTGGTGACATCTGCATCTTTTTCCCTCAAATTTTTCCTCTTTCTATGCAATTATACTTCAAGTCTTTAGGAAGGTATGTCTCCTTAATCTAGTTACCATTCCTTTCTAACTAACTATAGGTCTCTTCCCTTCTTTTTCTCTCTTTATTTGGATAAACTTCCACCAAGTATTTGTTGCTCCCCTCATTCTTGCTTTAGCCACCTTGACCTTTTGGGCTTTTTCCACATTTTTACACTCAAAATAATTTTACATTCCTTCAATTAATTCCATAAAAAACTCTACTTCCATTTTTCCAATGAGTAAGAGGACACCTTCAAGTGTCTTCCCACTTAGGGATTTGAAAGCTTTAAGGAAAGGTTTCTCATGCAATAAGAGATTAGGTACAAGTATCTCATCTTCTATGAATACCTCTTTGAGCTTCCCTTGCTCCTCCGTTATGACCTTAGCTGTCACTTCATATGCCTCCATAGCTACCTCTCCAAGCTTGGCTTCTAATTATGTAAGCTTATCCCTCAATTGTTGATTCTCATCTCCCTAATCCTACACTTTCTTAGCTAACTCCACATATTTATCGATCATGGACTCACCAATGGATTCAAGGTTTGGCATACATCTACAATCTTGCCCCAAGTCTTGTAGACACCTAAATTTGATTACATCAATAAGTAATTGTATTTAGTCATCTCCTAGGACATTATTGATTAAATATTTATTATTTAATTAATTAATCATCATCCCCTAGTTTATTTATTTATTTAATTAACTATAGTCCAATTGATAAAATCAAAGGATCACCCAAAATCAATTTATCAATTAAATCCCTTTTCCCCTATTAAATTGAATAAATCATAAAATCTATTCAATTTAATTCCATATTCTCATTTTATTGAATAAATAATTTAATAAAATATCTAAATCCTAAAAGCCTCCCTAAACCCTATCCTAACCCATTCACCCATACTAAACTCATTTAGCCTCCTAACTGACCCATCCCATCAAAGCTAAATCACTTACCCCCTTACCCCCTTTTCTAACCTAATCCTAATCCCCCTCCTAAACATGTGAAAACTTTAAGCATGGGTTAAGACTTGATAACCCAAGCCAAAGTCAACAAACTCAACCACACCTCTCACATCCTCAAAATATCTCATAAACCTCCCTTAATGACTCTTACAAAGCATTTATGGAGCCCTTATCTCTTGAGCCTCCTTTGTTAACCATCCACCTTACCTTCCCTTCATCCAATCACCCTTTGACAAGTGTCACCTCCCTATTGGTTCTAAACAAGCACAATCCATGTGCTCCCTTTTGAGTGCATCCTAACCCTCCCTCACCATCTCATCATCTTGATATCTTGACCCTCCATTCCTTCAACCCTTGGCCTATAAATTGAACCTCCTCCCTTCAAAAAATCATCCACCTTCCATGCAAAGTTATAATGCTATTTTGAGAGCTCATAAACTACCAAAATACAATTATAATGCTGAAATACCTCCATGAATCCATTGTTAAAACCCTCATCCATATACACACTTGGTAAAAACCACCATCCATTGGAAGCTTGAGCACAACGTGAGCATACATCCCCTTTCATCAGGAATATAGCTTCATCATCATGAGAAGCATTTGAGGAGTTTATGATTCTTGATCTACTTTCCTCCATATGGTTTTCTTTGGTGCTATCTTAAGTTTTATCTTGTTTAGTATGGTTAAAAATTTCATTTAATAGTTAGTTTTAAATTTGCACTACTAAAACTAGGTGATACAAGTCTTTCTTGCTCTGATACTAATTTGGTAGGATATTCCTCAAACAAATCTTTCTACCTAAGTCTTCAAGACCTCAATAGTGTTCAAAACATTATTTAAATTATTAAGAGACTCTTATCATGGTTTGATTCAATCCATCCAATATCCCTTACTACATGGTCATCCTAACAATGATATCTTTCATCCATGAACTAGTCTTTCTTTAATAACTTCTCAATATGCCTTGCCTCCAAAATCCTTGGAATAAGTTACAAGAGTGTGGATACTTCAAAACTAACCCTAGGTTTCTTGGTGAGGTTTTTAAGATCCATTACAAATGAATTTTTTCCTACTAATCTCATGGTTTTGGCTTACTAGCCTTGTAGACCTTTTAGACCTTAATTAGGCCTCTAATTTTAGTTTTTAGGCCTAAACTCTACAAATCTCCAAAGGACTATCCTCAAAAACCTTCGTTCACAATACCCTTTTAGATTTCCTACAAGATTTTCTTGGTATCATACTCTGACATTGTTCATACATCCCCTAACTATATAGAGGGGTTTTTCCAAGGGTTTAAAAGTTTGTCTCTCTTTTATATTTCAAAACCTCACTAAATGGTCTCAACCAATATTTACCTTGATCATATATTATCTTGTGAAATTTATTTGACCCTACGCATAGTTATTTTGATAATTTGGATCCACTCCTACAAGCATTCACCAAGTAACAATGACTTGCACCTAGCCAAGAAACACACAATCTTACCTAGGGCTTTATCTTTAAAATAGAAAAATTATTCTTATGTTCTCCAACAAAAAACATTTTATAGTACAATGTCTCTACTTCCATTCCTCAAAGGGTTGTACAGATTGAATAGTGGGAAATGGAGTTAGAGCCCATTACTTACAAGTTGCCCAATTCTAGCCAATGACTAGCAATGAACCATGAAATTTTATTTTGCCTATAAAACCCAAAAAAAAACCCACACACCTATTTATAGAGTTGGAACAAAAATTAAACTAAATACTGAGCACAAAATTAAATTAACATGAATCCATTATATGATAGATGTTCAAGTTGTAAAATTTCTCGAATAACATGTTAACAGTTTAGTAGGATGCATATTCTGGATGCTAGCTCTTCTCATCCTGATGATGGATCACTGAGTGTGATCCAAAATGTTGATGAAAAAACATGGCACACAATTGAATCTAGAATATGCATCCTACTATGAATGATTGTGGAAATTTGTTCAAGTTAATGTTAACAATTTTCTCATTCCACTTTGCAAATCTACAACATCCAACCATACAAAATGATCTTGGAGAGCTTAATTACCCATGTCCTTGTCATCCCAACTAATTCTTGGGAATTGGAAACTACCTAGCCATGTTTTGCAAATGTTGAAAAAAGTTTCCATAAATTGCAAAAATCACCAAAGTTGTCAACACAACAACTTTTGAAACTTTTTACAACTTTACACACACTCATGCTTCCTTGCAATTTTATGATGTAGAATGATGTCTTGTGTCATTCTAGGACTATTTATATTGCACCAAAAGACCAAGAAAATACTACCTTCACCTATGTGTGGGGGATCTTTTGGTGGAATGTAAGGTCATTTGGCTTAAAGAATGATGGTGCAACATGTCAACGAGAAGTCACAACAATACTCCATGATATGATGCACAAAACAATAGAAGCCTACTTTGATGACACTCTAGCCAAGAGTATGCAAATAAACATTGGTCTACAAGACTTGGGACCCATCTTATATTGCATGGAAAAATTTAGTCTCCGACTAAATCCTAAGAAGTGTGTTTTTGGTGTCACATTAGAGAAACTACTAGGGTATATTGTTTTGACAAAAGGCATAGAGATGCATCTCAAAAAGGTTCAAGCTATAATGGAGATGCCTTTGCCTCAAAACATCAATCAAATAAGAGGGCTATAGGGAAGACTTCAGTCTATTCATCGGTTCATATCATAGTTAGTAGATAAATTGCAACCCATCACTAAGACTTTGCATAAGGGTGTGGAGTACCACTGGAACACAAAATTTGATCAAAGATTAACATAGATCAAGCAGTATCTTGCTAATCTGCCTATATTGATACCTCCCATTCATACAAAACCACTCATTTTGTACATCTCTATAATCTCTAGGTGCCTTACTAGCTCAAGAAGATCACAATAGTAAGGAACACACTATCTACTACATTAGTCATACATTAGTCTTGTATGAGATGAATTTTAGTATCATTAAGAAAGCCTACTTGGCAGTTGTTTTTGCTTCCCAGCAGCTGAGACACTACATGTTCACTCATAGTACAAAATTGAACATTAGGTTGTTCATCCTAAACATCTGCACAATGTGACCTATTGCCTTCTATTTAGATGGGGTTTTACTATGCGCTCTCAGAATTGAGAATTCAGTAACCAAAAAAACTTAGAACAAAGGATTTGATGAATGCAAATGCAAGATTAAGCTAAGAATATATGTAAATGTATCTATGTTCTTGAGATTTTATCATGCAAATAGATGAATTAATCTAGATGATATGCAGATTAAACTAAGAAAAATTTAAGAAAATTACTCTAAATGTATGCAATTTAGTCTATATGAGTAATCAAATGATAAAAATGAAGTCTTGAATGCAAAATGCTTGAGTGCTCAAACCAACAGCATTAATCAATGGTCAAGATCAAACCAAATGAACAATGGATATTTGAAGAAAGTTCAGTTAGAATAGTAAGTTTCCTTCATTACAAGAGTTAACTAGTTGTTTTTGAGACGAATGAGGAGTTGACTAGCTTTATTTCTTTTTCTAATTTGAGTTAATTGAATGTTTCCAATTTTGAATTGAAGAGGAAATATTGGAGAAGATATTTGATTTAAAGAATTAAATATGACCTCATAATTGAATATTCTAATTAATTGAATAATTTAATTCAAAAATTAGGATGAGGGTATTTAGTTAAATCAAATATATTTAGTTTCTTTTGTCATGTGTATTAGCTAAAGGGGGTGAAATCATTTAATTAAAGTTCTAGGACTTATAATTAAATGTAATTCGATTAGAAGTTTAATTTAGCCAATTTAAGTGTATGTTTAGGAATTAAATAAAGTATACGACTAATGCAGATTAAGGGTTTTTTGCATTTGACACTAAGGTCAATTAAAGACAATTAGAACTAGAAATGTCTAATACAATACAACTTAAATGATCAAGAAATCAATGCTGGAGACTAATGCACCAAAATTTGTTCAGAATGGCAATGTGCCAATTTTGGGGTATTACATTTGCCCCTCTTTGAATTAATGTACGAGCAACACGTTGATTCAAAGAAAATGGAAGTTTGAAGTATAGAACAAGAACTCATATTGGCTCCAATATTGATCATACAAAGACCAATTGATGAGATTTTTAGGGTTATCTTTAGAATAGTCTAGATAGAACACCTAGATACCATTCTAAAAGAACAAAGATTGTCATGATTTGTAGGATTGTTTTTAAAACACGACTCAATCCTCAGGAGTCAGGGTTTGAATGCCCCAACACCTATCCATTAAAAGATAAAAAGATCAGTCACAATTCACAGGATTATCCCCAGAATGAGGCTTAATCCTCAAGAATCAGGGTTAGAATGTCCTAATACTTGTCCATTAAACAGTGACTAAAAGAAAGCTTACAATTATCTCTAGAACGAAGCTTAATCCTCAAGAGTCTAGATAGAACACCTATATATTGGTCCATAAATGAGATAGCAAGACCTATCATGAGTAGTAGGATTATCCCCAAAATTAGGCTTAATTCTTAGGAGTCCAGATAGAACGCCTAGATATCGATTCATCAAGCTCTGATAAGGACTGCTATAAGTTTAATCAGCTGATTGACTAGTAAGATAGATATAATATAATGCAAAATAGAGGGAATAAATATGCCCCTAGTGATGAGATGCCCCTAGCAATGAGGACATTAAGTTTAGATCATATTTGAAGTAAGATTTGGTTGATTCAATGATGTAATCATCCTGCCCCCTCAGGAGTGAAATCAAAAGATGACACATCAGAATGGTGATGTAAAGCAGTAGATTTGAAGATACCAACATGATCCAAGATTTAGAAGAATGTAGAATAGATCAGAAGGGAATGTAGAATATTTTGAGTTGATTCAGAGTGATTTTGAGGTTTCTTTGACCAAGTTTAACCAAGGTTGACCTTAGTTGACTAGAGTGAAATTTTGATGAAAAAGTTCAGAATTTTGAGAAAATGTTGAGTTGATGTTATTTTGATATTCATATTGCATCATAAAGATGGACTGCACAAGCCTTCAATCACATCGGTACCAAAAATTAAAAATATGATTTTGAGTTGTTCAAGAGTGTCAGATCTCAATTTTGATCCCAAAAATGAGTTCAAAGTGGTCCAATTAAACAAGGGGATGATTTTCATGCCAACTAGAGAATTTTGAAAAATTAGGTCCAAACCTACATAAGGCCCCAAATGGTCATTTTCAAATCATTTGCACTTCTATCTTCTTTAGGAGAGAGCTTTGAGCCAAAATGGTGGTCCCTGTGCAATCTCACTTATTTGAGTGATCTTGGCATCATAGTTGGCCAATGGACTATAGATCATTTGTAAGTCATATTTAAACCTCCTTTTGATTTCAAATTTTACACATTTTATTCAAATTTTGTGTCGTTTTGAGTCAATCGAAGTGATAGAATATATAGTCCACTAGTATAACTAAGAGGGAGGGTGAATCAGTTATCCAACTATTATCACAATTATCGACCTTAAAAAAACTTAACCATATGAGAAATATAAACTAAAACCACAACAAGATACTCATACACAATAACACTAGATATGTTAACTAAAGAAACCCTTAAACAAAGGGAAAACCCTAGTGGGGATGGTACCCACAAGATGATGTACTAATATAAATATTCCTTGCTAGAGGATGGACCCTATTAGGATTCTATGAATATATTCTGTACATATGAGTCCCTGTTAGGAGACTTTGAATCCTATTAGGAGTTGTGGAAGACGGTTGGACTCACTACCCAAATAGCTTGAAGGGAAAGACCAATGAACCCACTATCCAAATGATATCTATATTATTCTTTGAAAAATAATAGAAATGAAATGTATGTCCTTCCTCTATCTCTGTCCTGTCAACCAAACCTCTACTCCTTCTGATCTTGTAACCAAATCACATAACTCACATCCAATAATCCCTTGGATCACTTAGACGCATTTAGTAAGCACTTTGCTCCTTTTCACACTTCACACTTCATACAACAATCACAAAACATTACAAGCAAGGAAAACATCTTTCCTTTATACCATATCTTCATAATAATTCATTGAGTTGGCCTTGAGGCTTTCCCAATTAATTATAATAAGATAATTAATTAATTATAATTATAATAGTATTGTCAGCTCACAATCTATACAAAACTTCACACGTGTTATACTAGAGCTTGCACACTCACTGATGTCATCAATGGATTGTCCTCTATCATTGCCTAATTGTGCATCTTCTTACTGTATCTTAGATGTAATTTAGTGAATAAACATTAGGAATTGCTTTCCTAATACTCTATCTCTAAACTGCTCTCTGTAAATTAGGTACAACTTTTGTACATCTTTGACTTAGACTCTGTGCACTTGACCATGTCATCAGGACACTGTGTTGAACATGTACATAATTATGCATCACCAGACAATCAAACCATTGTCTGTACCATTAATATTTTTGTCTTCTACTCAGAGAGTCTTTACAGAAACCATTCTATGTTGACATCAATGACAAAAATAGTCATGAATATAACATGTCAATACTCTTTAATGCTTAGAATACTCCCCCAAAGTAGTATCATTAGCATTCATGCTAACATGAAGTAGGTCAACATTGGTTCCTTGCATGAGAACTCATTTTCTTGTGTGAGCTTATAGGAAAACTCGCACAAAAGATTGCTATCAAGGCACAAACATGTACACACATGGACATAATCTCACACTAGATTCACCCATTTTTCGTGTGAGGAACCCTTGAATGGAGGGTTTTTTCAAACAAGTCTATGTAAGAGTTCTCATTAGAGCCAAAACTCATGTGGGTTTGCCTACTTGTTGAGCGGTTGTTTTGGAAAATGCTAAGTGACAAAGACCCTTTCAAATCTCTTTCTTGATAATCTTATCAAGGACCAACTCCAAGGTTTTGAGTGGGTGTTTTTCAACCTGTTGGGTAACTCAATTGAAGACAAATGTGTATGTTCATGAGGAGGCCTTTGATGGTTCTAACCAATATACACAATATATTGTTGTTTGAAATGTAACCACAAAAGATATTTTTTTTAATTTTCTATTTTATGATGAATGTAGTCTATCAATACAACTTTACGAATTCTTATTTTAATCATATCTTTGAAAAAAAAATACAAAGATAGAGTAATGAAAAAATAAAGCAAATAATTGAAATGGAAATTCCTAACAAACATAAGCTAAAGTAACAACACATCTACGAATTAAATTATCAAAAGGATCTAGTAGGAAACCAATGAATTTAGGAGCAACACTTCCTCAACTCTACTAATGCAATCATCAATGGGAACTTTAATAATAACCAAAAGATGTTTCATGTTTCATCAAATTGTCAAGCCATGAAAAGTGAGCTTACAAGAGACAAAATTCTAGGCAAGAACAAAGATAATCCTTTCTCCAATTTGTCACAACAACGGAATTTGTTAACATGAGGCAAACACCAAAACTAAAAGATCGCACAATCATAAAAATACAATAAAACTATTGGCTCCATTATTATTCATGAACATGCATTCACAAAAATAACACACTCCAACAAGAATAACTACACTCAAAATGAGAGCACCAATAGCATATATTTGAAGTATATATTACATCCCAATATTTATAAGAAATCATCTCCTTTTGTATTAGGAGTGAGAACTCTTTGTAAGGAAACTTGTAACAAATAATATAACCATTTCCACATAGCCCATAATAGATCTGAAATAAATATGTAATTGAAATCCACATGCAAGAGAATAGACAACATACCCACAAAAAATATGACACAAGATATACCCTAGGAAACCCTCATTGAGGGAAAAACTCAGCCTCCAAAAGCATCCATCACCGTGGATTATACAACAAAATCACCATTCCAATACAACCATGGAAGTCTTCAAAGCCATAGCCATAACCAAGCAGTCCATGTGAACAAGTATGAATCCACACATCTCATGCCATGCTTCCAACCTTCACAAGTGCTCCCTTGGCTAACTGTCAAGCCTTGTCCTGCTCAACTCTTGCCATTTCATATTTTGTCTTATCTCTACAACTACCCTTGTGGTTTTTTTTATAGTAGCAAGTCCCACAAAATCACGAAGTGGTATTACATGTTGATATGAGATTGTTTTGAAGTGAAGAACCTGTAATGAAACAATCATTATTTTGTCAATAATGTCAAACCTGCTACCTATTGGTGAGATAATTGGTTTTTGGTCTAAAAGCTATCATTTAGTTGATTGATGAAGCGGATTTAAATAGAGGAGATAATAATAGCACCTAGAGAAAGGTTGAGTTATTTGGTATGTAAAAGAAGCACTAAGACCAAGAACAAAATTGATACTATTGTTTATTGTTTATCTACTTAAAGTCTAAAATGAAAGATTACTTAAGTTAAGACTGGAAGAAGATCAAGTGTGAAAAGTGTATGCTAAGCCTTATCAAGAAGTCAGTACAAGCGAAGCAGATCTCAGCAGAAGTCGAGTGAAAAATAAATGGTGTCGAGTAAAGATGAAAAATAGTTCAAGCCAAGTGACTGTTAGTATATGTTGAGTAAAGTTTAGTTGGTGTCAAGCATCAGTAAACTTTATTGTTCACTGAGTAAACTAGTGTTGGCTGAGTGAAAGAATGGTATAGAAGTTGAATGATAGTATGTTGATGCTAAGTGTCAATATTTATGTAAAATCAAAGATATGATGAATCTGAGTTGACTATTTTATTTTCTTGAATTGTGTGAAGTGTGTGGAAGATAACTATGATGAGCTAGTGGCACAAAATTCAAAGTAAACAAACTCTTGTCTTTTCACCTTTTGTCTTGTCTCTACAACTACCCTTGTGGTTGCTTATATAGTAGCAGGTCCCATAAAACTACCAAGTGGTATTACATAAACCATGAGCTACCTAACCCACTGACCCCACATTTAATATTGGACATTTAATTCTTTTTCCCAATATTATCACAATGTTACAATATAACTCATCTAGTATATCCAATGGGAATCTTTACATGTTGCACATCCATCTAGGTGCTCCTAGATACAACATTACATGATAAAATAAAATAATACAATATAAAAAATATTATGCAATGTGTGCAACACACATAATCTCAACAATCTCTCACTTGTTGTATACATTGCATAGGGTCAATTTGTAGCCACATAAATGAACAAGGAAATTATGGATAAAAGTACATTGAGTGTTTCATCCTGGAACCCACAAAAAAAATTAAAGTATCCATCATCTCAAACATTAATTAAGCCACCTTCTATTATGTCACTATCATGAGACATACATAGAAGCCATCCAAAGAGAAAGTCACCCAACCTATCACATTAGAAGATCATAAAATCCTATACCAACTGAAATATGAAGCACAAATATCTGTTCCAAAGGTAATCACATGTATCTATAGTTGTCAAATATCCATAGCTAAAATAGCACCCACATCAGGTGCCAACGTATCCAACTATCCATACCTCCAAAGGTATACCAAGTGAATCTCATATCATCAACATATCCAATATGTAACCTACAATCACAAGCCTCAAGAGCAATAACTGCCACATTTATACCAAGAAACCCCCACTAAAAAAGATAATGTCAAATCTATAACCAATTCACTTACAACATCTCAAAGAAGTGAATCCATTAGTATCAAGGACATCCACGACACATAAACCAATATCATAAGGGAACAACTTTCATAACAAGTCTCCAACACTCTCCCAAGTTCTCCATAACCAACAAAGGAAAGAGATAAATGAATCACCATGTCATCTCTCACATGACATACATGAGCACAAACCATTGATCACAATCTCCAACCAATCTCATATCCAACATAAGTGAAACAAAAACATCCAGGAAGATAACCAAGACAAAATAAAAACCATGCAAATAATAACCTACATCATGTCCTTCTACACACATCTCTAGATGTAAACTATACAAATATGATCTCCTTTGTAAAACCCCAACCAAGAAGCGACAAAAACACCCAAGTCATTTAACTAATCATATATGTAAGTCTCTCACAAGAAGATAAAACTCATGAACTATTCTTAAACCAAGGAATCACCATTTCTAATCCAAGGAATATTCCCAATATAAAACCATCTCCCAAATGGAACCAACATAACAACATATGCACAATTAACTCATGTACCATAGCTCAAGATCCATATCTATCAAAGACAAGTATAAACATAATGCACCTAAGAAAAATAATAGGCTATACCTCTCAAGTAGTAACCACTAAGTAGACCAAGAGTGGGGAATGAGAATGTTGATCAAGTTATCCAAGTCTCCAACCAAGAGTCATCTAAGAAAAATCTCCTCTTTAGTCATATTAGGTGAATGTCCCTCGATCTTCCCACTGAAACCATCAACTATCCCAACAAATACTTATCTAATCCAAGAGAAATCAGAATCACCACCATCTCTAAGTATCCACGAGCACCTGTAACCAATCAATCCATGCCAACTCCAAACGCAACATAGAAATATCATGAAGTATCCAACAAATGATCAATGTGCTCAATACCAAGAAACTAAACTTAGATCAATGTCAAAGTTCCAACCATGGCCTTAGGAACATAAACATAACAACATGATCTTGTTAGAAATTTGTTCAATGCTCCCTCAAGATTCATGATAAGGGCTTAACTATCTCTTGTGTACTATAAGTTGAGTGGTTGTATCGAACATTGAAAGATCAGTTGTTTGGTGCAACAAGAACCCCACTCTAACAAGTGGTATCAGATCTTGGTCACAAGTTCAAATCCTTAGACCCTCAAGTAATGTTGAGGGGGAGATTGTTAGAAATTTTTTCAATGCTCCTCTCAAGATTCATGACAAGGGCTTAACCACCTCCTATGTACTATAAGTTGAGTGGTTGTATCGGCATTGATAGATCGATCTTTTGGTGCAATGGTAACCCCACTCTAATAGATCTAACCATCTCAAAAGAGACTACATGCTCCATATAAACATACTATAGCATTGCAAAACTCTAAACATGTATCAAGAGTATACCATGACATAATAATGAAACTATCCTAATTACAAGGATTACATGCCAAATGAAAGCATAAACCACACCTTTACCGAGAACCCCATGAGTCCTCAAGATGTGACCTTCTCCACACCATGAAGCACCATCTCCACACACCATGAAGGAAAAAATCTCCACACACCATGAAGAACCATCTCCACATACCATGAAGATAACAAGTACACCATGAAAATTTCAAAGACACTTCTACAGCAATAGGATCTAAGAAAAACTTCCAAAATTTGTAAACACTCAATAAATATATCAATTCCAATAACTCCTACTCAAATGTGGTACCAAGTCACCTATGGCATTAAAAAATCCATCTCCTACATGAAGATCCTCTAAGTCTACACTCACACAAACAAAGTGTCAATACCAAGTGAAACCAAGATCTCCAACCCAAGAAGATAGAAATCAAATCAAGAACTAATCCCCATATTGCCACCATATCACTTTCATAATCTTCCACTAAATTGTTTATCCAAGTTATCAATGACATCATAATGAAAAACCTTCCTCTAACCATGAGAATCAACCAATGCATCAAACCATCAAAGACCTCAAAGTGTACATCATAAGCTCCTCAAAAGAAACCAAATAACCATGATCCTCAACCAAAAAGATATACCATCATAACCAAATCATAAATCCAAACCAATGAACATCAAGGACGTATCTATATATCCAATCATGTCATGCAAAAATCTATGGCATTGTGATCACATCCATGAACCAAGCATCTAACTCTCAATGTCCAACCTGTCAACCTAAAATAGTCAACCACAATCCTCTATCATAACTATACCTAGCAACAACATCTCATCCCTTCTATATGAAGCAAAATCAGCAAATCATGTGACTTAGGGCATAGACAACCCAAATCTAAGCCACCAATCTGAATATGTATCAATAATGAAATATCAATGGGCAAAGACAACCCATAACCAAGCCATAAGTGCAACCTATAAGTATAGACCACTTACAACACTACACAACTTGTAGACCCAATAATTCATCATACATATTCAAACCAAACACTGATAACCATATCATCATGAGATCAATCTGAAATATGAACTAAGTATTCAATGACATCAAATCCAAATCTCCAAAATATACAATGTCATAAACACACAATGTTACCAAAGTCAATATATATCATAAACCATTTAGATTAATATATCACCAAATTAATCATGTAAAACCAACACTAAATTTGAACCAATATATAGATCTCTCCAAGAGCTTTCCATGACTACTTAAAGTCTAAAATTTGACTTCGTATGCTCAAGTTATGCCTCGATTTGTGCTCAAAATAAACAATATCTGACTTTTGGGCTCTTAAAACATGACAAAATGTCCAAATCATAAAATCAAACATACACCAAGTTGTAGTGCTCTAAATTAGATTTCCAATGACTATAAGAAGTCCAAAATCTAATATCCTGAGAGAAAGTTAATGTCATTTTACCAAGATAGTCTTTTTACCATTTTCACTATGTTTTTTTTTTTGTGACAAAAAATTTGACGAGATTAAATTTGACAACCATGATGGGTTGAAACTTAAAAAGTCTTTTATTTCCTCTCAACATGGCCAAATTAGGGCATATTATATATCAAATTTTATGGAAACATCGACCTAGATCCAATGGTGAGGTCTATTTTTGTCTAGGAGGTCATTTCTGTAAGCCCCCCCCCCCCAAAACCCTCATTTAAATGAAGTATCCAAAAAAGCCATTTGTATAGCAATTTCACATGCCCAAAACCTACAAATATCCCACAATAACAGCAAACTCAAACAACCTTAGATCTGCAATAAACAACTCATATATCTTATCCTTTATTCTATCCTCTCATGCATTCCCATAGATTCAATCTAAGGTTACAACAACGATACCATAGCTTGTAAGGAAACTTGCAACAAATAATATAATCATTTCCACATAACCCATAGTAGATCTGAAATAAATATATAATTAAAATCCACATGCAAGAGAATAGACAACATACCCACAAAAAATGTGACACAAGATATACCTTGGAAAACTCTCATTAAAGGAAAAACTTAGCCTCCTAAAGCATCCATCACCATGTATTATTCAACAAAATTATCATTGCAATACAACCATGGCAGCCTTCAAATCCATAGCCATAAACAAGCTATCCATGTGAACAACCATGAATCCACACATCGCGTGTCATGCTTCCAACCTTCACAAATGCTCCCTTGGCTAACCTATCAAGCCTTGTCCCACTCAACTCTTACCTTTTCATATTTTGTCTTGTCTCTACAACTACCCTTGTGGCTACTTTTATAGTAGTAAGTCCCACAAAACTCTCAAGTGGTATTACATGTTGATATGAAATTGTTTTGAAGTGAAGAACCTTTAATGGAACAATCATTATTTTTTCAATGATGTCAAACCTGCTACCTATTGGTGAGATAATTTCTTTATGATCTAAAAGGTATCATTTAGTTGATTGATGAAGAGGATTTGAATAGCAGAGATAATAATAGCACCTAGAGAAAGGTTGAGTTATTTGGTATGCAAAAGAAGCACTAAGACCAAGAAAGAAATTGATACTATCATTTATTATTTATCTACTTAAAGTTTGAAATGAAAGATTACTCAAATTAAGACTAGAAAAAGATCAATTATGAAAAGTTTCTACTAAGCCTTGTTGAGAATTCAGTGCAAGCCAAGCAGATCTTAGCGAAATTTGAGTGAAAAATAAGAGGTGTCGAGCAAAGATGAAAATAAGTGCAAGCCGAGTGATTGTCAGTATATGTTGAGTAAAGTTTAGTTGGTGTCAAGCATCAGTAAACTTTATTGTTCACCGAGTAAACTAGTGTTGGATGAGTGAAAGAATAGTATAGAATCTAAGTGATAGCATGTTGATGTTGAGTGTTAGTATTTATGTTAAATTGAAGATTTGACAAATCTGAGTTGACTGTTTTATTTTCTTGAATTGTGTGAAGAGTGTGGAAGATAACTATAATGAGCTGGTGGCACAAAATTCAACGTAAACCATTTTGAGACAAATTCAAGGAAGATTGTAGAAGTTTATAGAGGAACAAAATGGAAAAGTGGGTAGATTCATTGCATCCTACCTAATCCTAAAATGGACGATTGTGGTTAAGCAGTAAAAGATCTAAATTCTCTATTTATAGAGAAAGTTGGTCAGAAGAAAGGGTTGTTATGTGTGAGAACCTAAGGAAGACAAGGATTCTAAGGTATTACTTTATTCAGTGACCAAACAGAAGTGACTACAATTGGCATGCAAGGAAAGAAGGCTTAAGAGTATGAATACTTAAAGGGTCAACAAGTTATCAAAGCTAAAGTGTGTGAATGCCAAGAAGAATGGAGGACTGAAATAGAGATCTATAATCTGCAAGTGAGTTGTAATTTTTTATCGGATCAAGCCTTATTGTTACTTTCTAATCATTGTATCAGTCTAGGGTAAATCCTTTGGATTAAGGTTGACTTAACAATCATTTGTAAGTCCTTTAACCAAGTGATATTCTAATGGAATGGTCTAAAGTCCTCTAACAAGGCTCACTCCTAACAAGGTGATTGAAATCGTCTAACCAGATCACATTTAACAGTGTGTATTGTAACCTTTAACAAGGTTGGTCTTTCACAAGACATCACTTTAGAAGAGTGAGAATTAGTAGTATGTTACTGGTGGTTTTCCCAAATTGGGTTTCCATGTAAAATCCTTGTGTCAAATGTTTTATTGAATCTATTATGTTTCATGTTTACATTTTTGCAAAGTTGTTTTGACCTAGGACAATAACCTACAAAGTTTAAATATTGTATGATCTAATGGATGCATGCATAACAAGGTTTTATGGATATGGGTCTACTAAGCATTGAAAAAATTTATTTATACATCTAAACCTTGGATAACTGATTCACCCCCCTCTAAGTTATTCTAAAGAATTCCAACAATTGGTATTAGAATGTCATAGTGCTCAAGAGGACTAGTTTGAAGGTACTAGAAGCAAAAGATCAAGATGTCCAAAAGAGAGGTATCCAAGCTTAATAAGGAGAACTTCCTGCATGGAAAAATCTGATGAAGCTACTCTTGGGAGGTCTTAGAGACCATGCACAATCTACCATCACCACTAAGCATGTTAATCCTATTGGAGCCCTAACTATTGATTATCTAAAAAAGAAGAAAGAACATAATCAAGCAATGTTGGAGATTGCCTCTGCGCTAAGTTATTTTGAGTTTGATGACATCAAAGTTTGTGATACTATAAAGAAGATGTGGGATTCTCTTCATACTATTTATGGAGGATACACAAATCTTTTGAGAGCCAAATCTGAAACTCTTAGAGGTAATTTTGATGACATGAGGATGCAAGAAGGTGAGAACATTGCTCAATATTGCTCTAGAATAAAAAATGTTGTCAGTTCTATAAGAGGAGCTAATGGTAAGATAGATGATGAAAATGTATTAAGCAAAGTATTGAGAACATTATTGCCCATCTATGCTATTAGAGTTTCTACCATACAAGAACTAAAATGTATACCATGTTCTAATCTATCTCTTGAAGGTTTGGTAGGTAGTCTCACTTCCTTCAAACTCTCTAATTATGATAACTTCAAATTTGAGAATGTTGAATCTACTTTCAAAGCTAAAATGTCATTAAAGGAACTTGAAGAGAAGAAGAAAAATGTCCAATATGTTTCTAGTGACAGTGATTTAGATGAGGAGGATGTAGAATAACTTGAAGCACTACTAGCAAGGAGATTTCACAAAGGCAAAGGCAAATTCAAAGGGAAGTTACCTATCATATGTTTTAATTGTAATGAGGTTGGTCATATTGTTGCTAGATGTCTAGAGAAGAAAAACAATAGAAGTGGAGACAAATATAGAAGTAAAAGAGATGAGGATTGCAAAGATTACACAGATAAAGGAAAGAAGTATTGCTACATTACAAAAGAGGAAACCAAAGATGGATCTAACGACCATGATGATGAGGTGGTGTATGTTTGATGCATGTTGGATGTAGGAGCATCATGCATCAGCAAAAAAAAAATGTGGAAGATTTGCATGTTGGTTTTCTTGTCCCTATTGAGGTGGAGTGCTCCGTCATCAGTGGTATTAGAGCATACATTTGTCAGTGGTAGCAGAGCAGTACTATGTCAGTGGTATCAGAGTAGGAGTTCTTGAGTGTGCGGACGGATCGCCGAATGTGAGGTAGTTTGCACCAGGACCTTGAGTTGGGTGAGGTTTGTGAAGAAGTTCTTGATTGTGTAGACAAAGCGCCGACTGGGAGGCAGTTTGCACAAGGTTCTTATTTTGGATGAGATTTGTCTTCTGAAGACTTGATTATGGAGAAGAGAAAGAAGAAGATGACTTTTGTGATTGGATGGATTCTAAGGATTCCTTGACTTGAGAAATTTAGAGCAAGAAATCAACAATCATTGCTAGTTGATTTACAAAAGTAGTGAATGAATTAGAAGCTGAGTTGCGGAAACGAAGAGCATGTCACCAAAAAAAAGATGTTGATAATTCCTTGGATGTGGAAAAGGAAGATGATACAGTGGAAGAGCAAGCGGATGAAGAGAAAATTATTTGCGAACCTAAAGTTGAAGAAGATGAACGAGAAGAGGAAGAGCATGAAGATAACTAGATTTGTATGCCAAAAGTAGATGAAGGTGATTCGAAGACTAAAACAATGGAGAAAGAGTATAGTGCCTTAGTTGGAGATCAAGCAAGTGGAGTAGTTACGTGCATTGTTGACGACATAAAAGAGGCAAGCGAAGATGAAGATGTCAAACAGGTAAATTCTTATGAATCATCGGATGTTGTCTTTGATATGAGTTTAAAAGATATTAATGATGGTTTGCATGAGGATCTTGTTCATGATGTATGGTATGCAAAGGAAGATTGGTATGGTGTTGTTGGATTTATTATAGGTGTGATTAATTCAACAAGATTGGATGAGCATGAGATTTATACTTGGATAGAGTTCATTGCAAAGGAGAAATTTCAACATCGGATACTTGTTCTAGCTATGTGTTGGAGGAAGAGGAAAAAAATCTGTCAACAGTGACTACTTCATTTTGTGAATCCATATTCACAAAATTTTTCCTACCATGGGAGTCGGATGCAGGAGCATCATGCATCAGCAAAAAAAAAATGTGGAAGATTTGCATGTTGGTTTTCTTGTCCCTATTGAGGTGGAGTGCTCCATCATCAGTGGTATCAGAGCATACATTTGTCAGTGGTAGCAGAGCAGTACTACGTCAGGAAAAATTAAATTATTAGAAAAAAAAAAAAAAATTTGTGGAGAGAGAAAGTGACGAAAATAGAAGGAAAAATAATAAAAATTAAAAATAGGAAAAAAGGAGAAAAGAGGAATTTCTATTTTCAAGGTGCATGGGTGGCATAAATAGAAAATAATAAAAATAGTTGTCATTCCATTAATCGAGGTGTGTAGGTGGCATCTTAGAAGTTTGTGGAAAGATCCTTAAATCATGTATTTAATATTTGTTGGGTGCTTAGTTGTATTTGGGTGGGAATTTAATATTTATTTAAAAGTAGTTGTATTTACCTTTTATCCCACATTGGTTGTGTTTGTAATGTCTTGGGTTAGAAGTGCCTATTTAAGCAAGACTTATTATCATTTGTAATCAAGTTGGAGAAATAGAAGCTCTTCAAGTGTAAGCTCTTGTAGTGAAGCTCTTCGAATGTAATCTCTTGTAAGGAAAGGCCCTTCTTGTAGAAGCTCTTAGTGAGAAAATATCTCTTATATTATAAGAGTTTGGAGTCCTTTTATTTGGAGAAAATTTTAATGAATTTCAAGTATGGATGATGCTTTATGAAGCATTTTGTCATCTCTCTAATCTCCATCTTGTTGTGATCTTGGTTGTGAGTTGGCACGAGTGGTGTGGCCCGTCATCAATGTTGCAATGAAGGATGATTCTGATGAGGATGAGGCAACCATATTAGTATCTTATGTGAACAAAAGTGGCAGATGGATCATTGATAGTGGGTGTTCACATCACATTACTGGAGACAAAAGTAGGTTCATTACCCTAAATTATTCTGCTGGAAATAGTGTAAGGTTTGGTAATGATGCACCTTGTCTGATAAAAGGTAAAGCATTTATCAAACTCATAGAAAAGATTATGTGTGACAATGATTATTATGTTGAAGGACTTAACTATAATTTGTTGAGTGTGTCACAACTAAATAGTTCTGGTTGCAAAGCAAAGATCTATAACACTAATGAGAAACTAATTGGGAAAGGTGATCAAACTAGAGGTAATCTATTTTATCTTGATATGAATGATGTTACTTGTCTTGTTGTAGAATTTGATGTTGTGTGGTTATGGCACAAGAGGTTATGTCATGTTAACTTTGATAGCTTAGTCAGTACCAATAACATGAAAAGAGTCAGAGGTTTGCCTAAATTGAAGAAACATGACAACATAATTTGGAAATAATGTCAGTTAGGCAAGATGACAAAATCTAGTTTTAAAAGTAAGACTCGCACCTATAAAGAAAATATTGAGATTGTTTATATTGATTTGTGTGGACTAATTGATGTGCAGAGCTACAAAGGTGAAAAGAATATTATCCTATTTTTCAATGATTATTCTAGGATGATGATAGTTATGTTTCTAAAATAGAAATATGATACTTTACAAATGTTTAAGTGGTACTTAGCTAGAGTTGACAAGGAAATAGGAAAAATTTAGAAATGTCTAATATCTAACAGAGGTGGATAGTTTACATCAAATGAGTTTGAGATGTTTTGTAATGATAGAGGAATCAAAAGAAAGACATCTGCACCTAGGACCCCTCCACAAAATAAGATTGTTGAAAGAAGGAACATATATGTAATGGACTATGCTAGGAAATTCATGATGGAGAAGAATGTTACTTTGAAATACTAGAGAGAGGTTGTAAGTACAGTTGTCTATACCTTGAACTGTGTGCAAGTCAAGAAAGGTACTCACTCAATGTCTTTTGAATTATGGTATGGATACTCACCCAATGTAAAATATTTTAAGGTATTTGGAAGTAAGTGCTACATTCTTATGGATTTTAGGAATGGTCAATTAGATGCTAAGAGTGAAGAAGGTATATTCCTTGGCTATTCCATAAGAAGCAAAGCTTGTGAGTGTTTAAATACTAACACTAACAAAGTTGTGGAAAGTACAAATGTGAAGTTTGATGAATATATAGAGGTACATGAGGCTGAACCTATGAAGGAACCTGAGGAGTACAAATCTTTTGTATTCTTTTATAAAGGTATGTCTGTTGATGAAGATTCTCTAAACCAAGTTGAAAATCAACAACAAGTTTTAGTGACTACCGAGTCAAATACAATGCATGTCAAGTTACATTTAGGAACTAAGTTACAGTTAGGAACTGAGTTACAAACAGAAGCTGAGACACATTTTGATTTTGAGATTAGTATACATGAAAAAGATGTTGAATTACATGATAGAGAAGTGCATAGTGATTTAGAAGTTGACAGACCTAATGACGAAAGAAGAGTAGAATCAAGATTGTCAAAGCATGTCAAAAGACATCACTCCGCTGAACAAATTATTGGAGATAAAGATGTTAGATCGATGACAAGGAACAAGCTTAGAAGTGATACATGTTTCTTGAGAATGCATAAGCCTAAGATAGTGAAAGATGTCTTAGAAAATGAGGACTGGTGTAAAGCCATCAAAGAAGAGATCAAACAGATTGAGAAGAACAAGACATGGACTCTAGTTCCCAAACCAGAGGATAAGAATGTGATTGGAATCAAGTGGGTGCACAAAAACAAGTTAGATTAAAATAGTGAAGTCACAAGCAATAAGGCAAGATTAGTTTGCAAAGGATATGTACAAGAAGAAGGAATTGACTATGGAGAAACATTTACCCTTGTTGCAAGATTGGAAGGAGTAAGAATTTTTCTTGCTTACTCTGCATACAAAGGTTTCAAAGTTTATCAAATGGATGCGAAGTTAGCTTTTCTAAATGGCATATTAGAAGAAGAGGTTTACATAAAACAACCAGAAGGATTTATTGATGCTAACAACAAGAACATGGTATGTAGACTACACAAAGCTTTATATGGTTTAAAGCAAGCCCCTAAGAGAATGGTATGAAACGCTTCACAATTATCTTGTGAAGATTGATTTTGAAAAGACTGATGATAACAACAATTTGTTCTTGAAGATAGAAGGAGGTAAATTTATTTTACTAGCTGAAATTTTTGGGGATGGTATCATATTTGGTAGTCAAGATGGATTATGTAAGGAATTTGCAAATGAAATGAAAAAAGAATTTGAGATGTCTATGTTTGAAGAGATCAAGTTCTTTTTTGGTTTCCAAGTATATCAAATGAAATATGGTATATACATCACTCAGTTTAAGTATGTGAAGAAAATATTGAAAACTTTTGGATTGGAAGATTCCAAACTAGTTAGCACACCTATGGTGATAGGACACAAGTTGTCAAAGAATGATGATTTAGCTAAAGTGAATCAAACATTGTATCGGTCTATGATTGGCAAAACAACAATATGTAGTGCATAGAAAACCTGACATTGCATTATCAATTGGGATTGTTGCAAGACTCTCTGTTAATCCTAAGGAGAATAATTTGATGGTTGTTAAGAGAATTATAAGATATCTGGAAGGAAAAAAAGACTATGGTCTATACTATAAGAAAAATGAAAAATTTGAGTTGAGAGCCTACACTAATTTTGATTGGGCTAGAAACATTGATGACAGAAAGACCACAAGTAGTGGAGAATTTTTCTTAGGAAAGAGGTCGGTCACCTAGACTAGAAAGAAATAAAATTGCATATCTCAATTTACTGTTGAAGCTGAATATGTGGCAGCTGCAGTAAATTGTACAAACATGGTATGGATCAAATAGCTACTCAAAGGTATGAAGGAGGAAATCACTGAACCTATGGTACTTTATTTTGATAATACAAGTGCTATAAATATATCAAAGAACCTTGTGATGCACACAAAAACTAAGCACATTGCAATCAAGTATTGTTATTTGAGAGATTAAGTTCAAGACAAAGAAGTGAGGATGGAATTTGTGAATACAAAAGAGCAGATAGCTAATATCTTCACATAAGATTTTCCTAAGGATGCTCATGAGTATTTAAGAAGTAAACTAGGGGTGATACCCCTATCCAAAGCTACTTAAGAAGTATGAGT
The DNA here is from genome assembly GCA_028749045.1 of Cupressus sempervirens. Lineage (NCBI taxonomy): Eukaryota > Viridiplantae > Streptophyta > Pinopsida > Cupressales > Cupressaceae > Cupressus > Cupressus sempervirens. The sequence continues at coordinate 59,677,814 of CM053783.1, forward strand.
AGTGCCCTGCATCAATTGAGCTAAATGTTGTATCTTGCAACTTGATGTAGTGGATATTACTTTAGGAGCTACCTAAAGTAATGAAGGAGCTAAATTAGAAAATTTACAGTCACATGAAAGGTGATAGAGGGAGTATCTAGGTTTGATTATATCTGCATAAAGAGATGACAAGTCTTTAGATTGGGAGATATACGCCTAAGGGAAAAGAAATATGCATCTACCTAGTAAGAGGGATAATGTACCTGAATAGGAAATTATTGAGGGAGATATAGGATTACCTGAATATTAGAAAGAGGGAGCAGAAGATGCAGTAAAGGTTGAAAAAGCTCACATTACCCTATACAGGGGAAGGACATATACTACACTGATAGAGGGAGAAATTTTAAAGATTTATTTTCTTTTTGTTATTGTTGTTGGTATTGATTTGCCATCAATGCCAAAGAGGGCGATTATTGATATGAGAATGTTTTGAAGTGAAGAACCTGTAATGGAATAATCATTATTTTTTCAGTGATGTCAAACCTACTACATGTTGGTGAGATAATTGCTTTTTGGTCTAAAAGCTATCATTTAGTTGATTGATGAAGAGGATTTGAATAAAGGAGATAACAATAGCTATTGGAATTTACAAGTAGGAAGTATACCTCTAAGGGGGGGGTGAATCAGAAGTACCAAACTTTTAACTGAAATCAATACATGCATGTAACATTTCTAATTAACATGAAAGTAAATGCATGCATGAAAATAGATAATACAATATTTGATCACCCAGAAACCCTCCAAAATGAGAAGGTAAATTGGGGTGGGGATGACACCCACAACTTATCACTGCAGCAATATGTAACTTGTCAAGGTTACAAAGTTTGACCATCAACAATGGTCTACCCTATGAGAGGCCTGCCCTGTTAAAGGTGTACCTTTCTAAAGGATTTATAAAACATTCACTTGGAATTTCACCTTGTTAGAGGATTTACAAAAATGCCTATTAAACCAACCTATCTTCATAGGATTTTCATTCTCCTAATACAATAGCTAGAAAGTATAGTAGAATGTGTTGACTTGATCACTTACAATCTTCAATTGTTGATTTTAGATCGATGTTCAGTCCATTTTGATCTAATCCTCTTTGATTTGATATGATTCTAAATGAAGTACTGATACTTTATTCTGTTGTTAACTGATCTAGCAATTCCCCTATTTTACTAAGTCACCTTGAATGTATTTGTCAACCCTATGTTCTTCACTCTCTTTCACTCTATCATTCCTCTCTTCATTTACTTGAATTATGGAGCTTCGTCCTTCTTAAAAAGGTTTCATGACTTAGGTTTAGGTATGAATCTACAATTGAGATTCATCCATCTTTCCCATTCAAATTTTTCCATTTTTCTGATTGGTTGCATGTTGATTGCATAGGGAATCAAATAGATTAGATCTTATCTTTTAATCCTTTGAGATTTATCATATGTTGGCTCAAAAATGGTTAACATCTTATTTTGTGAGGGAAAAAACTCTTATGATGATTTTGTGTTACTCGGCACTTACTGATTACTGATGCTCAGCACATACTAAATTTTTTCTTGCTCGGCACCTATAGTTTACTCAGCACATATACTGGCTCGGCATCTATTAGTCACTTGACATTTGAAACTTGCTTGGCACTGTCTATCTACTCAACATCTATTGCAACTCAGCATCTATATTATACTCGACATCAACTTAGAAAATTTCTTATGTGTTGACACTTAATTGTCAAAACCAATCTGAGATCAACAATCTCCCCCTTTGACATGAGTGTCAAAAAAACTTAACTATACATGATGAATCTAATATTTTTAAGTATAATATACATTTTGTTCGGCATATATACAAAATTTCAAAATTATTCAAAATTTTGTGAAAGACTTTATACCTTAAAATTTGTAACTCCCTCTGAGTTGATGTGCCTTTGTTGTATCCAAAACTTCTCATGCTAGATTTGTCTCATGCTGATTCTAGTACTCTTTATCTATGCCTTGCCTTATCATTCTTTCTCTATCTACTTTGTTCTAGCTCCTCAAAATTTGTAACTCCCCCTCTCACATATCTTCCCTTGCAGTTATAGTTTCCTTTTGGCTTTTCTATATCTCCCCCTCAAAATTTATCTCCCCCTTTTTTATACTTATGTCAAAGGGGTCTATACATTAACTGAATATTTTTCCAAAAAGGATCTATTTACCTCCATTACTATCCTCAGAGTAGCATCCCAATTCTGTAGTGCCACTTCCAATGATTTAATCTAGATAGCTGACTTTGCTACAAGGTGAACTAAGCCATCTAATATGGAAAGATTAGGATCTTTCTTCGACACATTTTATGCATAGGCTAGTTCTTTTTGCAAAATTTCCATCTGTGGGTGATGGCAGATTGTATCTAGATTAGTTTGGCCTTCTATTTACCTCATCTGCTATTAACATAACTAATTCCTTCTGAGTGTGAAGCGTAGTGCAAAAATGCTTCTCACTTTGAGCTAGATCTCTTGGTAGTTGCATAGCAGATAACTTCAAGTCTCTTTCCAAGCTCATAATCCTCTGGCTAGTTTCCTATGTGAAGATGGAAGGATCACATAGCTTTGTGTACAATGAGAAAATGTTCTCAAGTACTTCTTTCACGTTTTGAATTTTCTTAGCCAGTTCAACTTGTGAAAGTGCAATTTCAGTAGAGATTTTTTCATTTACCTTTGCTTGAAATTTCCTTTCTAACCATTCTAGTAGTTTAGCATTTGTATCAAGGTCTTCATTATGCACCTAGTCCACTATATTTGAAAGTTGTTCCATAATTGGTCTTGTTTTATCAGGTGTTTGCAAGATGAAGGCATCTAAAAAGATGTCCTTGATTTCATGTAAAGCTTGCCTTTGCTTGTACTCATTTATGAGTATCTCCTGCTTCTTTTTCCTCTCTAGTGCCTCTTGCACTTCATTGATTTGATCAATGTTCATAGTTTCATAGTCATACTTGGAGATGACTATGTCCTCATCTAATGTAGGGTCTCCATAGTGAAGTACCCTTGCTACTCTTGTTGAGCTTGAGCCTAGTATAGATATTTGCAGTGGCATGGCAATAGTGCTCAGCTTCTGAAGCATTGTTGGAGTCCCTATTGTAGGCAAATTTACCAATGTTTGTATTGCCTTTTGCTCCTTCTCCTTAGTAATTTCCTTGTCCTCTTCAGATATTTCCTTATCAATTACTATGATTTGTGGGGTTGCATCTTGTACTTGTGTTGTAGAGACAGATGTATCAATCTATCTTGTTTGCTCCCTTGTAGGCTCTTTCTCTTCTGTACTGTGTGTCTTTTGTTCAGTCATCAAGACTTGAACTATGGAGTCAACCTTTGCAGATGTGTCTACTACTATTTGCACTATTGGTTGTCCACTTGTGGCTATAGGGATGTGAGAAAGTGGTTCTTGTGGATTCACCTTATCCCTTGTTATATCTGCTACAACCTTTTGTAGTTCTTCCACACTAACCAAAACTGGATTTGTACACAATTGTGCTTGTAATGTAGTTTGGTCAAGAATCTTTTTGAGATCCTCTACTGTCAATGAATTGATGTTCTAACCAAATTTTTTAGGGACATCCTTTATAGTTATTGTATCTACAGGTATGGTGGTATCATGTGGGGAGCTCAAGGGTGGCAGTTGTGTGTCTTGCACACTCTATTCTTGTTGCTGCTCCTCAGCAGTTGCCACTTTATCTATCCTTTGTTGTGTCTCCTCCACTGTGTTTTCCCTATACTCTTTCTCTACTTCCTCCTCCTTATCATTCTCTTCTTCTTCTTCATTGTCCTTTTCTTCAAGGAGATCCTCTTCTCCTAGTTTTACTATTGTCAATCCATAAATCAACTTCCATATCTTTGTTGATTTATTTACAAAATCTTTAATGTTATTCTAAAGAATTTTGAAGGCTCTATACTTAGGATAGAATTTACTCCCATGCTTTTTTCTTTCCTTAGTGATCTAACTTTTCGTTAGCTTAGGCATTACCCTTGCTAAGGTAGATTCTCTTATTTCCTTTTCCTTGTTCAAGCGGTAATGCCATTTATTTTCAATAATTGAATACAAATCTTTTGGTATTGAGTTGTTGAGTTCAAGTGGAGTTGTCTTGAACTTGAACATCATGGTGTAGATAGATTCTTCCACCATGTTTTGCTCTTCTCTACTCAACTTACCAAAATCAACACTTTTCAAGCCAGTCAAGTTAGCATTATCCTTAATATTATCACAAATGTTCTCTAAATTGGATTTAGATGCATGACTTACCACTCTAAATTGGCTTATGTCCTCTAACTTGGTCTTCTCTTCATCAAAGTTAGGTTGAGCAACATATTTTCTTCCCAACTTTTTCTTTGTTGGCTCTTGTTGCTCTATTGCCTTCTTCTTCTTTGTGGCATGTTCTTTAACTTGTTGAGTGGTTGCCCTAGTGCTTGCTCTTGTTGTGGGCTTGGTAGGGCTCAGCTTGGAAACTTTCTTGGATTTTGTAGTTAGTCTGGTGGAGGTTTTTCTTTTCTTTGGCTGAGGTTCAGTAGGTGCTTCCTCTAGTTCTGTCCAACAACTCAGCACATACTATGATTTCACTTGGCAACTAAAGGTAACTTTTCATACTTGGAAACAATATGAAATCTTTTGAGAATAAACTTGCATCTTTATTCATGCTATTTATATCCTTTGCAGTACTGACTTGTCTTGGAACTGATGTATGATAAAGCATTGTGTATTAGTTCCTCATACCTTCTTTTCCTTAGTTGGATAAAGTGTGACCACTTGACCTTTTAGGTGAAGTGATCCCTCCATTAGATGTGCTACTTCCATCTCTTCTCTTCCATATCTTATTCATCTCTCCTCTAATGTATTCAACACCAATTTTCCCTTTTCCTTTGTTGAACTTGGAGTTGGGTGACTCAACCACCTATTGTAGTTGCCGCTAAAGTGTGTTCTTATGCAGTTCTCAGGAATCTGTCCATGTTCTTGATAGTAGTAACAGCTATGCCTAGTGTTGTAGTCCCAATTGTAGTGATGTCCATGACTATTTGTCTTTGCTAATTGGTTTGGTGTCCACATAGGCTTGGATCTACATTTGAAGGCTCTATGTCCATACTTCTTGCAATTGTAGCAGTGACCTTCAAATCTTTGTGTCCTGATGGTCCTAGTCCTACAGTCATGTGCCTGATGCCCTTGCTTGTTGCACTTGTGACAGTGACCCATGTTTTTAGGTTTTTCATGCTAATTGGCATTCTTGCTCCTACACACATTAAAGGTATGTCCCTTTTTACCACAAAAATGACAAGTGGGTTTTGTGTTCTTACCTTTGTCACTTCTTTCTTCTGTAGTCTTAGATGACTCTCCTTCTTCAGTGTTGGTGTATCCTAGTCCTAAAGTGTCAATACTAGATCTTGGTGATTTTATTAGCTATTTAAAGTACTTAATGGTTTCATTCAATTTTTTGAAGCTTACTACAATTTTTTTTCTCTTCTCAAGTCATTTTGCAGTTATTCATTTTGCATCTTCAGTGTGGAGATCTCAATGTCCTTGACATTCAACTCATGATGGGCATTCATCATTTAGCTTAGGATGTCTAGCTGCATGTTGGAAACTCTTGCAAGCTCACTTAACTTTTCCTCTAGTTTTTTGGCAAGGTTTCTCTTGTCATCTTCTATCATAGCTTTATCTTTAATGGCTCTCTTCTTCTACTTAGTCACTTCACAAAGCATCATGGCTTGTGATTCTTGTTCAATCTTGAGAGTTTTGATCTCTTCTACTTGAGCTCTATTCTTCTCCATTAAGTCTGCAATTGCTACATCATACTCCTTAGAATCTGCATTGGCAGACACTTTCTCAATCTCCTTAAACTATGTATTGTTCTTAGCTATGGTGATTTCTTTTCTTCTCTTTAGGGAATTCCTCAATTCTTCCCTAGCTTCTTCTAGAGAATGTAGAATGAGATCTATTTCAATCTCCTGATTCTCTATAATCTTCCCAAGCTTGTAGACTTCCATTTCTAGATCTTTTATTCAAGCTATAAGGCTTCTCCTTGTAAGAACTTGGCTATCATACCAATTGTTGGAATTTACAAGTATGAAGTATACTTTTGAGGGGGAGGTGAATCAAAAGTACCAAACTTTAAGCTATATAAATTTTAACTGAAATCAATACATGCATGTAACATTTTTAATTAACATGAAAGTAAAGGCATGCATGAAAATAGATAACACAATATTTGATAACCCAGAAACCCTCCAAAATGAGAAGGTAAAATTGGGGTGGGGATGACACCCACAACTTATCACTGCAGCAATATGTAACTTATCAAGGTTACAAAGTTTGACCATCAAAAATGGTCTACCCTATGAGAGGCCTAGCCTATTAAAGGCTTCAACACCCTGTTAAAAGTGTACCTTTCTAAAGGGTTTGCAAAACATTCACTTGGAATGTCACCCTGTTAAAGGATTTGCAAAAATGCCTATTAAACCAATCTATCTTCATAGGATTTTCATTCTCCTAATACAATAGCTAGAAAGTATAGTAGAATGTGCTAACCTAATCACTTACAATATTCAATTGCTGATTTTAGATTGATGTTTAGTCCATTCTGATCTGGTACTCTTTGATCTGATATGATTATGAATGAAGTATTGATACTTTGTTCTATTGTTAACTGATCTGGTAATTCCCCTATTTTACTAAGTCACCTTGAATGTATTTGTCACCCTTTTGTTATTTTCTCTCTTTCACTCTATCATTCCTCTCTTCAATTACTTGAATTATGGAACTTCATCCTTCTTAAAAAGGTTTCATGACTTAGGTATAGGTATGAATCTATGATTGAGATTCATCAATATTTCTCACTCAAATCTTTCCATTTTTCTGATTGGTTGCATGTTGATTGCATAGGGAATCAAATAGATTCAATCTTATCTTTTAATCCTTCGAGATTCATCATATGTCGGCTCAAAAATGGTTTACATCTTAGTTTGTGAGGGCACAAACTCTTATGTTGATTCTATGTTACTCAAGACTTATTGATTATTGATGCTCGGTGCATACTAAATTTTGTCTTACTCGGCACCTATAGTTTACTCAACACATATACTCTGGCTCAACATCTATTAGTCACTTGGCAATTGAAACTTGCTTGGCACTGTTTATCTACTCGACATCTATTATAACTCAGCATCTATATTATACTCGACATCAACTTAGAAAATTTCTTAAGTGTGTTGACACTCAATTGTCAAAACCAATCTGAGATCAACAATAGCATGTAGAGAAAGGTTGAGTTATTTGGTATGTAAAAGAAGCACTAAGACCAAGTAAGAAATTGATATTATTGTTTATTGTTTATCTACTTAAAGTCTAAAATGAAAGATTACTCAAGTTAATATTCGAAGAAGATCAAGTATGAAAAGTGTCTGTTAAGCCTTGTCAAGTAGTCAGTGCAAGCCGAGCATAAATCAATGGAATATGGGTAAAAAATAAGAGGTGTTGAGCAAAGATTAAAAAAAATAGTACAAGCTGAGTGATTATCAGTATATGTCAAGTAAATTTTAGTCGGTGTCAATCATCTGTAAACTTTAGTGTTCGCCAAGTAAACTAGTGTTGGCTGAGTGAAAGAACAATATAGAAGTCAACTGACAGCATGTTGATGTCAAGTGCCAATATTTATGTTAAATCAAAGACTTGACGAATCTAAGCCAACTATTTTATTTTCTTGAATTGTGTGAAGTGTGTGAAAGATAACTATGATGATCTGGTGGGACAAAATTCAAGGTAAACCATTTTCAGGTGAATTCAAGGAAGATTGTAGAAGAAGCTTCTAGAGGAAAAAAATGGAAAAGTGGGTAGATACATTGGATCCTACCTAACCCTAAAATGGACGATTGTGATTAAGCAAAAAAAGATCTAATTTCTCTATTTATAGAGATAGCTAGTCAAAAGAAAATATTGTCATGTGCAAGAACCTAGGGAAGACAAGGACTCTAAGGTGTTGCTTTATTCAATGGCCGAATAGAAGTTACTGCAGTTGGCATGCAAAGCAAGAAGGCTTAAGAGTATGAATGCTTGAAGGGTGAACAAGCTATCAGAGCTGAAGTGTGTGAATGCCAAGAAGAATAGAGGATTGAAATAGAGATTTGTAATCTACAAGTAAGTTGTAATTTGTTATCAGATCAAGCCTTACTATTACTTTCTAATCATTGTATTATTTTAGGGTAAATCCTTTGGATTAAGGTTGACTTAACAGTCATTTGTAAATCTTTTAACTGAGTGACATTCTAATGGAATGGTCTAAAGTCCTTTAACAAGGCTCACTCCTAATTTGGTGATTGTAATCCTCTGACCAGGTCACATTTAATAGTGTGTATTGTAACCTTTAACAGGGTTGGACTTTCATAAGGCATCACTTCAAAAGAGTGAGAATTAGTAGCATGTTACTAGTGGTTTCTCCCAAATTGGGTTTCCATATAAAATATTTGTGTCAAATGTGTTATTGAATCTATTATGTTTCATGTTTATATTTTTGCAAAGTCCTGGAACAGTAACCTACAAAGTTTAAGTATTGTGTGATCTAATGGATGCCTGCTTAAAAGGGTTTTATGGATATGGGTCTACTAAGCATTGAAAAGATTTATTTGTACATTTGGACCTTGGATAATTGATTCACCCCCTCCCAATTATTCTAAAAAATTCCAACATTACATAAACCATATGCTAAAATCATATGCTACCTAACCCACTGACCCCATATTTAATATTGGACATTTAATTCGTTTTCCCAATATTAAATAATTACATCAAATATTATCACAATATTACAGTATAACTCATCAAGTATATCCCATGGGAATCTTTGCATGTTGTGTATCCATCTAGATGCTCCTAGATACAACATTACATGATAAAATAAAATAATACAATATAAAAAAATATTATGCAATGTGTGCAACACACATAATTTAGCACTCTTTAAATGTAAATTCATACTAAAAACTAATAAAACAAATCTAGTTATATACAAACCGACCCTCTAAAATGGTGCTAAGTAGATCTCCACCCTTTTTTATATCCATTAATGGGTGCATGAGACTTTACATGACATAAAAGAATGAAAGAATAAAAATATAAAATGATAGAAGTTGTGAGATGATCTAGAAGTTTCTAGAATCTCGGCCTACTTTAGACATTTTTGGGAGTTGAATTGTCGTCAAAATGCATTTCCAATGCATGGAATGCTCTAAAATAGCAACTAGCAGTTAACTATTGGCACACTACTTCTTCTTCAAAATTGTCTGTGCACCTACGTACCTATACACCTTGTGATAGGACCCAAAAATCCAAACAATATTCTAAGTGTCAATTGAATTTCTAGCATCTAGGTTTTCTTCCCCTTTATACCAAAATGATGTGTAGATGTTTATTCTTGAATTTATCTATTATCTCTACCACTTCACTAGCTTCTAGTAAATGTAACGCATCATACTTATTCTTTACTATTTGTCAGTAGTTACTTACTTCTATCCAAGTCTCCGCAAAATCCTTAAGCTTGTTGTCTAGTTCCAAAAATGCCTCTTTGATTTTGAATGCTCATCTTACGTCATCTTCTAACAAAGCATCTTTGAATATGTCTCTAAATTGTTGGACTACTGATTGCACCAAAAAAGGCTTGGTCTTTGACTAATCTCCAAAAATCTCAAGGTTAGCAATGTTATAGTACCTTTCTACTTCCAAACATTTCTCTTGAGCTTTATCCTTTATTCGTTGGAATCCCTCATGTAATCCTTTTATTACTTTATTACTCATAGATATCTTCTCTATCCAATTGTTGGGCTTATCTAGCTCCTCTACAGAGAATACTTACATTAGCATCCAATACTTTTGACCCTTTATCGATCTGAGTACTTGTAGATCATTTATCCAAGTATGTACTTCATCCATTAGCCCAAAATCTTGGATCACAATGGAAACCAACTTATTGGCATTTGACTGGATGTTGTGCAATAGGTTCAAATTTCCTTGTATTATATGCACTCCTCTTTCCTCAAAATTGTCACGCCATTGTTGGCACTCTTCCACAAATGAATTGACTCCCTAAAATGATGCTAAGTAGGTCTCCACCCTTGTTTATATCCATTTATGGGTGCATGATCCTTTACGTGACATAAAAGAATGAAAGAATAAGAATATAAGAAGATAGAAGTTGTGAGATGATTTGGAAGTCTCTAGAAGCTCTAAAAATGGAAGCTCAACCTTCTTTAGATGTTTCTGGGAGGTGAACTATCATCAAAATATCTTTCTAATGCATGGAATTCTCTAAAATAGCAACTAGCATTTAATTGTCAATGCACTACTTCCTTAAAATTGTTGGCACACCTATGCACCTTGTGACAAGACCCAAAAATCCAAACAATCTTTGAAGTGTCAAAACTAAATTTCCTACATCTAGGTTTTCTTCCCCTCTATACCAAAATCATGTATGGATGTTTATTCTTGAATTTCTCTATTATCTCTACCACTTCACTAGCTTCTGGTAAATCTAATGCATCATACTTATTCTTTACTATTTGTCGATAGTTACTTACTTCTACCCTTGTTTCTGCAAAATCCTCAAGCTTGGTGTGTGGTTCCAATAATGTCTCTTCAGTTTGAATGCTTGTCTCTTACATCATCTTTTGATGAAGCATCTTTGGATGTGTCTCTAAAATTTTGGATTACTGATTGTATCAAAAAAATCTTGGTCTTTGACTCATCTCAAAAAATCTCAAGGCTAGCGGTGTTATAGTACCTTTCCACTTCCAAAAATTCCTCTTGAGCTTTATTCTTTATTTGTTGGATTCCCTCATGTAATCCCTTCATAACCTTATTACCCATATATATAGTTTCTATCTAGTCATCAAGCTCATCTAACTCCTTTGTAGAGTATACTTCCATTAGCATCTGGTACCTTTAACCCTTTATCGATATGAGTGCTTGTAGATCATTTGTCCAAGTATGTACTTCATCCATTAGCCCAAAATCTTGGTTTACAATGGAAACCAACTTGTTAGCATTTGACTGGATGTTGTGCAACAGGTTCAAATTGCCCTAAATTATCTACACTCCTCTTTCCTCAAAATTGTCATGCCATTGAACCTGTACTATGTTGTGATAGTTTTGAGGAAATAGGAGTGCAGATAATACAAGGCAATTTGAACCTATTGTACAATATCTATTCAAATTTTGACAAGTTGGTTTCCATTCTAAACCAAGATTTTGGGCTAATGGATGAACTACATACCTGGGCAAATGATATACAAGCACTCAGATTGATAAAGGGTCAAAGGTATCAGATGCTAATGGAAGTTTACTCTATAAAGGATCTAGATAAGCTTGATGACTGGATAGAGAAAAAAATTATGGGTAATAAAGTAATAGAAGGATTACATGAGGGAATTCAATGAATAAATGATAAAGATCAAGAGCAATTTTTGGAAGTAGAAAGTTACTATAATGCTGCCAACCTTGAGATTTTTGAAGATGAGTCAAAGACCAAGATATTTTTGGTACAATCGGTAGTTAAACAATTTAGAGACACATTCAAAGATGCTTCATCAAAATATCACGTAAGACAAGCATTCAGAACCAAAGAAGCATTGTTGGAACTAGACACCAAACTTCAAGATTTTGTGGAGACTTAGATAGAAGTAAGTAACTACCGCCAAATAGTAAAGAATAAGTATGATTCCTTAGATTTACTGAAAGCTATTGAAGTGGTAGAGATAATAGAGAATTTCAAGAATAAACATCAAGACATCATTTTGGTATAAAGGGGAAGAAAACCCATATGCTGGAAATTCAATTTTGACACTTTGAAATTTTTTTGGATTTTTGGGTCCTGTCACCAAGGTGCATAGGTGTGCCGACAGTTAACTGTCAGTTATTATTTTAGAGCATCCATACATCAAAAACAAATTTTGATGGTAGTTCAACTAAAGATATGTCTAAAGAAGGTTGAGCTTCCTTTTTTAGAGCTTTGTTGGTTAACAATTTGTCTTCCTTGATATTTTGGTTTATACCTTGACTCTTGACTTGCCCAATGGCTTATGGAAAACAAAGAAGTTAACAACAGAATGGGTCAGTATAGTAATCTATCAAAGACCCTTAAAATTAAAGGTGTAACTCCCTTATGAGTGTAAGATATGTAATTTGTGGGTATACTCTTAACCAGAGAGCAGAAGAGGCAAATACCAAGTTGTTCAACACTTTAAATAGCCTAGGTAATTGAAAGGGGGACTAACTCACAACATGCAATCTATTCAAACTTATAATGCAAGGAATGGAAACATGCATATCTAGATATAATAATAGGAAGAAAGAAAGATAATAGTGAAATAAGTAATTCCTAGATTACATAGTTAACTAGTGTTTTGACAATACCTAGATTGTTTATCTCTCAGCTACTCCACACACCAATTTTTGGCTTCCTTATGCAAAGAACTAAACTAAACACATGAACTATAACAAATAAGAGAGAGGATAGAAGACATGCTTATGTTGAAGAAAGTAAGACATATAATCTATCAAATGAAAGAAACAAAACCAAGTTCATCCACATTCATTCAACTTTCAACATTAACACATTCATCCCATATACTCAACTTTAAACTAAATGAAGAAAAAAACTTAAAATTAACTCAGAGTCACACATAGTAGTCCCATCTATAGGGTTTCCCTAGAGTAATTTTTTGATATTATTAACTTCATCAAATATTACATTTATAGGCCTTCTCAAAATGGTCAATTACATTGGATGTTTGCTTTGCAAAGCATCTCTGAACAGAAAGACTAAGAATGGGACAAGCTTCAATAATCATCCATTAAAGAGACTAACAAAATTCAAAAAATTACTAAGAATAGAAGAAGGAGAATGGAAGATGTCTGGAAAAGCATCAAAACCATCATGCCTTTTTAGAAGTAACTAACTTTGCTCTATGAGCTTTCATAGCTTCGGTTACTTTGTCTAGCTCTTCGACATCTGGAATGATGATATTGTCAACTTCAACCATCCAATAGTCATGCATTTATGTCAGTTCATCAATTTTGGTCACCCTTGAATGGATCTTCTCCATTTCTCTCCTTATGATTGTATCCGCTTCTGAGAGTTCTTGGATCTTCAACATTTAGAAGTTGATCAGGTCAACAGCTTCATCAACAAATGCCAAGAACTTTGACTTCATTGTTTCAATGTCTACAAGCTTGCCATTAGTAGACATGAAGGACTCTTTGGGAAAGATCTTCAAATACTAAAATAGCTTTTCAGTGATCTTTTGCACCAGGTCATGCACATCCTTGAGCTCATTTGCAGATCCCATGGAGCTTTCTACGAAAAACTCCAAGGATTGCTTCTAGTGAAATAGTGACTCATTGCTAGTCTTTAGTATCTCATGAGCAATGGCCACATTTTTCTTTATATCTATTACTTCTTATAGAAGGGTCAATTTCTCTGTCAACTTGTACATTTCCTTCTATATGGTTGTTTGATGAGTTGAGGTTGCTTCTCTGAGCTTGTGAGCATCCAAAACTAGGCTTCCCAAGTTTTCAACTATTGAGGGGACCTCAAGCCTTGATTTGATCTACTAATGCCTGACCCACCTACCTAAATTGCCTTTCTTATTGTAGCTTTAGGAGTAAGTTATTTTTCTCCTCTGCATTTGGGTCAAATTGACTTGAAGATGTGCTTCCAAGTGTAGACCTTATATATTCCACTAACTCCTTGTTCGAGGCTTTTAGTATTTCCTTCTTTTCTCTAAGCTCTTCTAGCTTATCCTCAATTTTCTCATTAGTTGACTTCTACATGTTTACCATGGAGTCATGAACTAAGATGCTAAGATCAACTATCCTAATCTAGAAATCATCCTTTGAGAGCTCATGAAATTTTCCCTCCTTCTATGGCTTAGCAATCTCAACTAGCATGTGGCCAGTTGTTGAATCTGTTGTCGATGCAGCAATTATTTTCTACTTCTTTTTCTTCTTTAATGGTTGGGTGGAGGTGACTTATGTTATAAAGTACTTTGATGGGGCTACATCCTCATATCTCTTCTTCTTCTTATCAATATTCTCTTCAAGCCAAGACTCTATAGAGAGCACATTGATGGCAGATTACAATGCAGAGGGGTCAAACAACTTCCTCAAGATTAATGGAGTTGGCTTGCTCTGGGAAGCAATAGGGAAGGAAACTACCTTGGTTATTGAAAGGGCTAGAGTATCCCCTTGTTGTGATGCTTCCTGCTCTTGGCCATCCATGGGGTTAGTATCACCATCCAAATTGATGTCTTGAATAGGGGAAGATGGCTTGGCCACTGATTTTTCTTGTTCCTCACCATTATCATTCTCCCTAGTCTTCCTAATGTTTGAAAGACGGCCAGCTCCATAGGTAGGGGTGACTGGCACATTCTTTTCTAGAGGCTGATCTCCACCTTGGTGAAAAGACTATAATGACCCTACAGATGTTGATGTAGTGGTTGTAGTGGTTGTTGTTGCAGCTAACTAGGTGGCCCCAACTGATACTCCTCATGTGGAACCAGTGCTTCTAGTCCTTTTCTTCCTTGCTTAGGTCCACTTCACCCATTTGTTTTTTCTTTTGATTATCCCCTACATGAGAACCTGCATAGTGTTAATGACTAGATCTATAGGTGAGGTAGATAGAATTGGTGTTCCCTTGATCTTTCATAAGAAGTGGGGTGCAAAATCATCATATAATTTTATTTCATCACTAGTTAGTCATGACCAAAATCTCTCCCAAGTTCAGTACTCATTGAGACACCCAAACCAAAAGTCTTGAATATCCAAGGCATGCTTGTAGACATATCCCAACTTAAGATGATCCCTTACAAAGTTAACTTGATCATATTAAGGCCTGAGCACCTCATAATTTAACATTTTAATCTTACTCTCAAAGCTCTTAACTAGGTTTTGAGCATCTAATATGAAGGCACATGAATATAGGGCTACCACTATAGGGAATGGAATCCTAACAATCTTCTTTACATTTGAACATTGGGTGTTCACTTCTAGGATCTATCAACATAGCTCGAATAGAACCACCTTGTCCTTTGAATACCTTGGTAACCTCTTAGGAAATCCATCATAAGCTCCTATTTGTAAATAGGAGAAACTAAAAAACTAGATGAATGAGCATTTGAACTGGCTTATGGCCAAAATTGCCTCTAGTGAGAATCTCCTTTCATGGCATCCTTGCAATTCCTAGCATAGTCTCATTGTAAAAGCATCGTTAACAACTATGTACTCCTCATAGCTTATTTGCAGCTTTGATGCAGGTAGAATTCATAGACTTTGGTGCACTCATCATAATCTGGGATGCTAGGGAGGTTGGGCCACAAGTGGTGTGTCACAAAAGCATAGATCAAATAAGAGGACATGTAGAATTTCTTGAATCCTCTAGTAGAATTCAACCATGAAGTAAACTCATCATAGATGGTCTATGCCCAATCGATCTGCATATCCTCAGCACAAATTACTTGTACTAGGAAGAAGTGGTGCTCAATGAACTCCAAAATCTCCTCTTTTCCTTTTAGTCTAAGGATTCCAAGGATATCCACAATCTCTCACTTTAGATTTGTGCCAAATAGAGTCTTCAACATTTTATACTTCTTTGAGCATACAATCTAGAACTAGGTCCTCTACATGTCTTCCCATCTAAGGGTCTGCTTTTCATTGAACATGGATGTGGAGGACTGAAAATTGACATCACAATATTGCTCCTTCACAAGGATGCCAAATGTTGACTGCATCAGCACCTTGTTAATTGATATGAGAATAAACTAGTCAATAAACATAATCTGCTTTGTTTCTAGGTTGTATCTCTCAATGCATTTCTTATTGGCTCTAGTACATGACCTGCTATTGGAAACCCATCTGCTTCAACCAGCCTCTCTCTTTATGTTTCTAAGTAATTGGGTGAATAGATTGAGTGTTAAGTCTTCTATGAAGGTCACCCAAATCATAGAATTTTAAAGATGTATCTATAAGATCTTTTAACTCACTCTCTGAGCCAATTAACTTACCATAACCAACAGCTCTAATTGTTATTCTCTATGATTGCACATGATGTAGTTCTCAATAAATAGTTGTTTAAATATACTTGAGGAAACTAATTACATGCAATTATGATGAAATAGCTTTAGGAATTAGAAAATTGGTGCCACATAGACGAAATTAAGTTCGGCCAACAATTATAATGATAGGGTTTGTATTTAATTCCATGAGTAATGACTATTTAAACTTTCTATTCATTTGCATATAAAATACTAAGTTCTTGAAAGCTCTCTTACTTTACTTAAAGTAAAGTGATATGACTAAGAGTCATTAAAAACAAAAATGATTAGCTTTGTGGGAAGTGCCTCACTTTTGCTTTAGAATTTAGAATGCAGATATATTTAATGAAGTTAACACCTGCAGGAGAGAGAGAGGGGGGGGAGAGAGAGAGAGAGAGAGAGAGAGAGAGAGAGAGAGAGAGAGAGAGAGAGAGAGAGAGAGAGAGAGAGAGAGATCTTTTTTGCAAACCCGAGTTCCTTTTATTCAAAATCATAGCATGGAGAGTAATCCTTTGGCTAGCTTGCACACTCTGTTCTTCCACTTTCTGCCTGAGGCTTTAATACTACATTTCCTTCATAATGGGTTAGCACCTTCAACACAAACTTCTCTAGAAGTATCCTTTGAGAATCTCTGAAGGATATTCATATTTTAGGGTAACTTGACTTTTTATCCTCAAAGCCCCCAGAAAAGTAGCCCTTTTCATTGCCTTGGGATAGAAAATCCCTCTCTCAGCAATATTTCCTAGACTGAAGCACAACAAACAACATTCAACTTTTAACTTCAATCTGATGGCCTTAAAGCTAGATTTTTGAGCACACCTCACATATTATGAGCCCTACATGATTCATTCAACTTTGTGCTCACACTATTTGACCATTGGGCTTGAGATTTGGCTTAAGTTCATATAGCTTCAAAAACATAACTAAACAACTTCATTTCCATGAATATGCAACAAAAAAATCATAGATTTGTATTCCCTCATAGTACTTGATCTTATCTCCACATATTTGAATGAGACTCACTTAGGCTTCTATCCACAACTTTTTAGGTTGTTGGGCATAACATAATCATATTCATAGCCTATTAATCAGCATCATGGCTTCATACTTTGGATTCACACTTGACGTAGTTTACTCAATGGGAAAATTAGCTCATAATCCATGGGACATGGAATGTTAAGGAAAGATAGCAAAGAATGAAATGAAGAACACTTACTTCTCATTAGGAGGATGCCAGAACACACCCCAACCATGCCTAAATCACCTAATTCATGTGCACATCAAAAAAACAAGAAACCCACATAGAAAGATTAGATAAATGTAATGCAAAGGGAGACCCACAAAAAAAAGTAAGAAGAGTACTTTGAGGAAGATGAGAAGTAAGTGACCTAAAGGAGACTTAAACGTCACACTTGGGCACACACTCACTTTCACCAATGACTTCAAGCTTTTAAAAGGGAACACTAAAACTTGGAAACAAGCTTCTAGAGACTTCCAGATCATCTCACAGCTTCTATCTTCATATATTCTTATTCTTTCATTCTTTTATGTCATGTAAAGTCTCGTGCACCCATTAATTGATATAAACAAGGGTAGAGACCTACTTAGCATCATTTAGAGAGTTAGTTTGTATATAATTAGATTTGTTTTATTAGTTTTTAGCATAAGTTTTCATTCAAAGAGCTCTCACTCCTAACACAAATGGAGGGGGTGATTTCTTATAAATACAGGGATGTAATATATACTCTAGCCCATTATTTTGTTGCAATAATATATCTTATTGGTGCTCTCATTCTGAATGTAGTTATTCTTGTTGGATGTGTTATTTTTGTGAATGCATGTTCATGAATAATAATGGAGCTAATGGTTTTATTGTGTTGTTATGATTGTGCAATCTTTTAGTTCTAGTGGTTGCCTTTGTTAACAAATTCCCTTGTGACGAATTGGAGAAAGGATCATCTTGGTTCTTGCATAGTATTTTGTCTCATGTGAGCGCACTTTTTGTGGCCTCATGATTTGATGAAACATGAAACATCTTTTGGTTATTATTGAAGTTCCCATTAACAATTATATCAGTGGAGCTGAGGAAGTATTGCTCCTAATTTTATTATTTTTCTGCCAGATCTTTTTGATAATTTAATTCACAAACATGTTGTTACTTTGGCTTATGTCCATTAGGAATTTCCCTTTCGGTTATTTGCTTTAATCTCTTGTTACTCTATCTTTTTATTTTCTTTTCAAACACTTGGTTAAAATATGAATTTATATAGTTGCATTGGTAGACTGCATTCATCATAAAATAGAAAATACAAAAATATATATTTTGTGGTTACATTTCAAACAACAATAGATTGTGCAGATTGGTTAGAACCAACAAAGGCCTCCTCATGAACATACACATTTATCTTCAATTGAGTTACCAAACAGGTTGAAAAATAGCCACCCAAAACCTTGGAGTTGGTCCTTGATCAACTTTTCAAGAGAGAGATTCAAAAGGATCTATGTCATTCAGCATCATGCAAAATGATAACTCAACACTACTTTCTTGCATGAAACCCAATATCAATTTTTTAAAAGTCTATTGACTCACCTTAAAATGGGGTCTTAAATGCATATAGTTTTGAGTTTATTTTCATCAGGTTAGGGTATCAAAGAGAAATTTAGACAATTGTAGGATATTTGAATGAGAATTGCATTGATTTGTACTAATTTGGATGGCATGGAGTACTAATATTGTCATGTGGTTTCATGTTTGTAGGTGGATTCCCCAAATGTTGGTTTTCAATCACATTATCCAGTCATCGAGGCCTTAATAAAACAATTGGATATTGCATAGGTGGCACATATTGATGCATTGGACCTTGTTCATTTATGTGATATTCCCAACATTTGGATGAATCATAGATTATTGATAGCACTAGTAGAGTGTTTCCATTCAAAGATGAACACCTTCCACCTTCCACTCAAAGAGATGACACTCACACCTAAGGATATTTACCAGATTCTTAGGATTCCCTTTCATGGCTTGCATATGAAGTATAACACACACCTGAGGCCTAGGACCTTAGCCCTAAGAGACATCTTTCAAGATGATATTATCATGGGGAGAGTCATCACATGGGAGGATTTGATACGGTAATATAGGAAGAGACATAGACTGGTCATGGTGTTTGCAAAATTCTTACGGTAATACTTCATGCCTGACAGGGGTCAGCATGGACTACAGTACGAGTGGGGATGATGCTATAACACATGATAAAGTAGCCCACTCATTTTAGTTGGAGCTAGTGTATGTTGGCACACATGTTCGATGACATACATGAGATTGTCTATAAAGAGGTGAAGAGTATGGTGACAGGGGTATATGTGTAGACACCTAAAAAAATCCTTTAGAAAATAAAGTATTTTTATTTTCTGAAAAAGTCCTGATGACATCATCATTTATTAATTATTTATTTATTTAATTTATTTATTTATTTTTATGCCATTAAATCCCTTTATCTTAATTTAAAATATTTAATTAAGGAATCCCTCCCAAAAATGTTTAAATCTTATTTAAACATTATTTCCTTATTTATTAATTATTTAATTAATAAATTGACCAAAAATCCCAAAATAAATAATTAATTTATTATTTTTCCGAAAGTTGGCCAATTTCCTTATGACCAATAACCTCTTCCAAAATCTTCTAATCCTTCTTTAATTTTAATTAAAGGCTAATCCCATCATTTGCTACCCCTAATCCCAACTCAAAATATTTAATTAAGATTAAATATTAATCCTCATGTTTATTAAAAAAGTTTTAATAAATATCTCCTCAACCCAAACCCTGAAATAAATAAAACTTTATTTATTTCCTAAAAATCTAATTTATCCTCATCCTAAGAAGTTCTAGACTCTTCTATAAAGTCTTCATCCTCACCCTAGGAAATTCTAGACTATTCTAGAAAGTCTTTATCCTCATCCAAAGTCTAGACTCTTCTAGAAGATGTCTTTAAACCTAATCTCAATCCCCTCCTAACCTTGTCACATTCCCTAAACATGAGTTAAAACTTCCTAACCCAAGCCAAAGTTAACAAATATCTCCTCCTTCACCCACCCTCATTAAATGCCATCCACTTGCCTATCCCTAAGCTAATCCTAAACCATCCTAATCCATCCTCTAATGATTTTCACAAGCCTAAGCAAGCTTAAAACCTTCCTAATCAAGTCCAAGTCGAAATTGCTCTCATCACCCTCAAAATATCTCAACCATAAAACTTTATGAAGTCCACTAGGTCATAAATGACTCTTACAAGCTCTTTTATGGCTCTTACAAGTCATTATGAGGGTCTTTATGAAGATTTTATCCCTTGATCCTCCTTTGTTGACTCATCCTTCCCCTTTCCTCCATCCTCTCACCATGTGACATGTGTCACTCCTTGATTGGCTATAAGGAAGCACAATCCATGTGATCTCTTATCATGAAATCTGAGCCCTCCATGAGCTTTTTCCCATCCTTGCATCTTAGCCCTCAATCCCTCAAGCCTCTTGCCTATAAATTGGATCCTTCCCCTTTGCAAAATAACACAATCCATGAAGTAAAGTTATAATGCTATTTTGAGAGCCAAATCCATACTAAAGCCATCTATCCACACTAAAAATCCACAATCATCCATTGAAGCCTTTGGAAGCATATTGAGCATACATCCTATCCATTTAGATAAAGCTACTTAACAAGAGAGCTTCTCATTGAGAGAGCCCATTAATGGCTCATATTCTTAATTGAGAGCTCATCTTATTCTATCTTGAAGTTTATGAATTTTGTTTAGTTTGTAGAAGCTTTACTTAAATTTGGTTTCTATTAGCATACTAACATTGCTCATATACATTTTGGCATGCCCGGTGGGACCGCGCATGGGTCATCTTCATTAACTTTTTTAGTCAAGTTTTGTATGTCATTTGCTGATTTTGGCTAATTTTGCTTGTTTTTGTGATTGGTAGGATTGTATAAATTGGTTTTGTAGGTCCACATGAGCATGAAGAAGACAAAGGAACTCATAGTCTATCTCATAGTATTTGCAGATTTTTCAAGCTTATAGGTGGACAAAGCACTTGGAATTCTTCTTCCTCTTCTTGTCTATATTCTTCTTATTCCATCTACTTCTTCTTCTTCTTCTTGTGGGAGATCTTGGCCATTTTTTTTGAAAGAAGAAAAATCATACACACTTTTTTTTAGTGCTTAAAATGAACCCCCAAATCATACTTAAATCCATTAAAAAATTAAAAATTTACAAGAAAGAAAAAATCTTTTAACAAGTGAAACTAAACCAATCTAATCATTTGCATCCTTGCAACATCAAGGTTTTAGATGCATTCATGCAAAGTTAGGAACACTTCATTTTTGGGAATTTAAAAATAACTTCAAGTTTCCATTTCAAAAGGTTCAAAATCAACACTAAGTGCACACTAAAATCTAAATCAAACTCAAAGCATCAATCAAGGATAAAATGAACCTCATTTGCAAATATGTTAAAGTTCTTTTAAAAATCTCATGAAAACTAAGAGTCCTAAATGGTTGCCAAAATTGTCCTAAAAGCTTTGTTATTTTTTCCAAAGAAATGTCTTATTGCAAAATCTTGAATGTTTCTTAGGTTTTTCATGCATCAAAACAATCTAGGAATATCATTTTTGGGCTTAAAACATGCAAACTAGAACACAAAATCTTGAATGAAAACCAAAGTCCAAAGAGTCATTTTCACATTTGAGTCCAAAACAATCTTGAATGATCTAAGGTTAAAACAAATCACTTCAAAGTTCTTAAAACAACACACAAAATCTCAATCTTGAATGCTCAAAAGAAAACACTTGAATGTTTAACCACTTGTCTTTGAATGCATGTTGCTAAAATCACTCTTGAATGCCATGGATTAA
Source organism: Cupressus sempervirens (assembly GCA_028749045.1). NCBI lineage: Eukaryota > Viridiplantae > Streptophyta > Pinopsida > Cupressales > Cupressaceae > Cupressus > Cupressus sempervirens. The sequence goes on from CM053783.1 coordinate 59,699,844, forward strand.
AATCAAATTTTCCTTGAATGCATGATTAAAACAACAAATCCAATCTTGAATTCTAAGGATCAATTAACCATTGCAATATCAAACACTTCATTTGGAGCTTCTAAAAATTGAACAAAACAAATCTCTTTTCCACATGCAATCTAGGTAAAGTTTGATTTTTGGACATTTAAGAAACCTTGTTAAGTTAAAATACAAATTTGCAAAAATCAATTTGAGTAGTTCCTTGGACTCACCTCTTTTCTAATCACCCATCAAATATTAACCATTGGTTGCAATCTCAGCGCCATTTATGGGGATGGGTCTACTTGAAAAAGGTGTTAAATGTTCCACAATCTAACTCACTCACTTGGTCTTTGAATGTTTGCTTTGACTTTATCAAAATTTTTAAATGATCAAAACTCTAGATTAAATCGATCACACTTCAAGTTTGGGCACTAAAATTGAACAACAACTGACGTGGAGAGCCTCCGGGCACATGCTTGAAATTGAATCTCACACACTTTTGTTTTGGGCTTAAAACAAACTCACACTCAATCTTGAATGCCTTAAAAAAAATTAATCGATACTTGACGTGGAGGGCCTCTGGGCGCGCGAGTTTGCTTTTGTTGACCCTAACTCTTCTTATTGTTTGCATTCTTCGATCGATTTACTTTTGTTGGCGCTTCAAGTTGGAATTGAACATTGTCTCTTAAACATGAGTGTTTGCAAAGTCTAGATTAGCACACATAAGAGTCAGTTGGTAAAAGAACAAGCGTGTTTTTTAGCCCAAGGTCATCCAAGTCTTCTCTCCCCTTGTCGTCTTTCGAGGCCATCTTGGGTGCATAAGATTAGGATCCAAAATCTTGTCTTAGCTTTTTAGGAGGCCTGCTTGGGGATTTCATCACCCCTTGGGACGACCTCAACTCCAGCGTTCTGGCAGAGTATAAAGATTGGGAGGTGAATCCAAAGACACCTCTCTTGGGATCAAAATTTTGTCACTCGGGCTAAGCCTCAAGGAACTTTATACCCTTGAGAAGTGAAAGAGGAGAAGTGGGTTACCGCTCCTCTCGGCTGTGTGACATCTTTTTGGTTTCATCTACAGATTTGGGCCTCACGTACCTTGTGTATATCGAGGACTCCCTAGCTAAACCAAATTTCATCCTTGCAGAAAGCTTCCTAAGATGTTGGTGTGTTTGACGTGCTTGCTCAAAAATTTTGTCTGCTTGTTTGTTCATAGCTTTTGAATGAATGTTTTCCAATTTTGGTCGAAATCCCAGAAAAGCAGAAATCTCCCAACTCAAGGCATACTTAGCGTAGTCACTGCCTTATCAGAAAATCATCCAAGCTCCCCCGATGCAACCGAATCTATCTAGTTCTTTTCCTTAAAACAATCCCAAATCCAAAGTCCATCCAAATCATCCCCCCAGCTAGCTAGAAACCCAATCCAAAATCACACCCAAGCCTTTAGAGAGTTGTTTTCATTCTGCTAGAATTTGTTATCCAATCAATCCGACCAATCAACCAATCTCACCCAGGTTATCCCTTTGACAGAGCATTGTCTAGGGTAATCCAGCTTTGTCACTTGTATCCCTCATCACCTTGAGCTAAAGGTTGGGATCCACAAGTGGTCAATCTCGTGTCATGCCATAGGATCACTAGTCTATTCTTAGGTTGACACAATCTCCACCAATCCAGCACATAGGAAAGCAAAACTCTCACTTTTTGACAGCATGCCCTTGAAGTCTTCCATCCACAGGAAAGCCAAAAATCTCCAGCCAATCCTCCTTAGGTCTGTCATGCAACTTTGACTCTCCCTAGGAAATCTTTCATCAGCCAATCCAAAATCTGTGCTTAACCCAAATCCAACCATGAGCTTCCGTGTTCATCCATACGCAAGACCCCATCCCCATCAAACTCATCATCAAAGCATGAAGTACCAATCCTATCATGATGTGTTTGGTCGCATTGTCCTTGCTCCCGCCACCTCCTATTCCAATGATGATGAAAATCTTGTTAACTATGACGGGTATATTGAAAGCCTTAGAAACATTCCCCCAAGCATCCCCCAAAATCCAAGAGTTATTCCAAACTATCTAGTCATGCCATCTAATATTCTAGCTTCCCCTCCATCACCCCATCAACCAAGCTTCCAATCTTCCACCCCCATCACACTAGCTATTCCTGTCAATCCACCTCCACCTTCGACACACGAGTCTCCAAGGAATCTCCTAGAGGAAATACAAGAAAAGTTGCCTCCAACAGTCGATAAGCCATGTCATCTAGTCCAACCATGTGAAGTAGTCAGTGATGAAGCTTCCCCATCTATAATATCACCTCCATCTCCCATAGCTATCATCCCCATACCATCCATCAAATTGCTTAAAATCCTTCCACTTCCCTCAAGCATGAAAATCCCACCACCTATCAAATCCCTCCAAATCCTATCCACATCGCTTCCAAGCATTTCCCAAATCTCTCGTAATGACCCTTATGCATCCATCTTCTACTCACCCATCTCCACTACTGAATCTCCCATCTATCCATCCGCTGCCTTTGAAGAATCCATCCCTTCACCTCCTATCGCACCATCCACTCCAAACCAATCCTATCAAGATCCTGCCCAAAAGCATGTTGACGTCCCCCAAAGCATAAATGAAGATATCATCGTACCATGTCTTCCATCCATAGTGCAGTCACCATCTCCTCCATCTCCAAAACCTCAAGCCATATCTCCTCCACTACAAGATATCTTGTCATCCCACCAGCTACATCAAGATCCTATCCTTCCATCTCCCTCGCTCCATGCTTCCATCTTACCACCTATCCAAGCTATTCCACCATCTATAATCTACCCTCTTGGTTCACTTACATTCATCCATGGTGGCCCTCTCTCAACAGAAGAATTAAGAACAATATCTCCCCATTGCAATACACCTAATAAATCACTTCTACCATTTTCTGCAAGCAAAAAGTTTCCTCAGCTTGTTCAAATGCTCAATCGATGGCATTATCAAGGTCAAGGTTTAGGACCACAAGAGCAAGGAATCAGAGAGCCTATTATTGCACAAAAAAATCTAGGATTTCATGGTCTTGGATATGTATCCAAAGGCTCACCATCTAAAGGTGTTGGTACACCACACCCCCAAACCAAGCCTATCTCCAAGCCCACCATGCCAGCCTCCCATCACTCCTTCAAGAAATCTTATGTCATCCCCCCTCCACCATCTTTGCAACCAAAAACAACCTACCATATCCCCCCTTCATCCGCTAAATCCATTTTGGGTCCCTATGTCCCAAAATCTACCATCCTCAATCCTCCTATCAACCATCATAAAAATTCTATTCCATCCATTTCTATGCAAGATAAACAAAGGCACATATCAGGGCACATCATCCATCATCATCCCCCTACATTCTCTTTCATATCCTCTCCATCTCACAAAGAGTCTCCTAACCATGTTCCCAAAGCTTACCACAGCAATGTGAATGCCAACTTCAAAATGCATAAAGCTAAAAATCCACATCCTAAGCAATCATATGTCTATTCTAAAAGACATACTCCAAAAAGGCAAAATCCAATCAAAGAATGCAAAATAATGCAAAAGCCTATGAAAAGAAAATCCAAAACCATGTGGATCCCCAAGAAAAAAGTTGAAACCCAATGCATAATGGCATCCACCATTGCTAATCCCCCATCTAGTGACTCATGTCCCCCATCTCCTAACTCCATCTTGGGTGCCTATATCCCCAAGCACACTTCCACAAATCCTCCATCACGCCCGCATCTACCATCTATCCCCCATATGCTCTTTTCACACCCGTTCCAACATGTGCCAATGTTGCTCTTGCAAGCATCCCCATCTCATGCTCCTTTCCAGCATTTTCATCCCTCCATCTCCTACCATCAATCCCATCTAATCCAATCTATTGCATAAATCACACATCTAGTGTACCAACAACTAGCAACAAAATTGAACATTCCACCAGCCAGTGAAAAATCCCAAAAAAGCCAAAATAGCTGAAGAAAGCCAAAATCATTCCAGCTAAGTTGAAAGTCAAAAAGTCAAAAAATAGAAAAGAAAAATAAAGCATCCACTGGTGAAAACTTGGTAATTCAAGCGCCTTGGACAAGTACCATGATGAAAACTTGGCAAACAAGCATCATGCGTAATCTCGCCATCCCCAGCTTAGCCTATCACCCTCATGCTTTTGGTCATCTCTTGACATCCAACTCCATCTTCCAATCTATCCACCTATCCTCCATCCTCCAGGTTCCATCTCACACCATCCACTAATCTTATGCAGCTTCAGCCAATCATCTCAGCTATCATCCATCTCCCTAGCCCCTTCAGCTTTTTCCATCCTAGCTTCAATCCTATCACATCCATCATAAGACCTCCTTTTGCATGTTATCTTCTGATTGGGGGCATTATATTCCTTGGAGATCTTGTCTTGTCCATCCTCCCTTGTCATTGATATCTAGCTCTAGGCTATCCTCATGCAAACCCAATGTCATCTCCTTATATCCATCATAATCCTAGCTATCTACCATCCTATCCAGCCATCTCATCCTGCTCCTCTAGCTATCCTTGGTCACAAAATCTCTCATCATCATTGGATGCATCTTGTCAAATCCATATCTTTCTTTATCACCTCATCCTTAGCTTCTGCCTCTTGCACTAAATTGAGCCATCCCGCTATCCTCTCATCCTGAGCTTTTTATCCATTTGTATCATCCCTATCATTGGTCCATTAGCTTGTACCATATCTTGATTGGCCCGCTTGTAAATATCTTGGTCAATCAGCTTGTACATCCTCTTTAGCTTAGTACCATTGTATCTATCCAGCTTCTTTGTTAGTTCCTCCTTGATCAGCATCTTGCACACATCACACATCTTGGTTAGCTATTCCAATGCATCCTTTAGCTAGATTTCCTATCACCAAAGTGTTATCTTTCTTAGTTCAGCTTGTCAGATGCATCACTCATCCAAATCCACCAGCTTAGGTGCTCTCCGATAGGTCCTTGCAGGATATAGCTTTCCTCATGTCTGATCTTGGTCTGTTAGTACCTCGTCCTACCCATCTCGTTGGCAAACGGTTCTCTTTTGGATTTTCACTTTCTTTTGATTTGGACTCTTCCCTGTTGGGTCTTGAAATATCTTTTCCAAGCAATCTCCTTGTTCCCTCCTCAAGGTTTCCATGATCTTCCATATCATGGTATACTGTGAATGGGGCAATCAGAGTGTAAGGTCTTGATCATGTCTTTTGTTTGTTTTTCTTTTCTGCTTGTGGGTTACCTAGTGTCAGTTCCACTCTGATTCTTTCGAGATTCATGTGTGATGCTGGGGCAATCCTTGTGTGTTTGTTTTAAGTCAGTCCCTCAGTCCTCTGGACAGTTGGTGAAAAGGTCTTGATGTTCTTGGTAACCTTGGCAATTAACCAACAGTCCTATAGCAAATCTAGTGCTCAACTACATGGTGGTACTTCTCTTTGAAGTATCCCCCCCGCTCAAAAAGCTTCAATGGTTTTCCTTCATCTCCATTATCCCCCATCCATATCCAGCATCTATCTCTCCTACCCCAGCTTATGCATCAGTATCTCTTTGAATCACTCATCACTCTTAGCTTTAGGGATCCACAATCCTAGTCTTAGGGATCCACCAATCCAAATCAATCCACCAAGCCTCATCTTTCGAGATCCACAATCCTAGTCCTAGGGATCTCCGAAACCCATCTTCCACCAATCTAACTCTTTGAAATCCTGTTGCATCAGCTTTTTTAATCCCCTCATCCATCTCCCCATCCTGGATTCTTTTTTTATAGTGCTTCGCTCCTTCATCCTCCACCTTCCCTAAAGTCTTAAGCTTGCTTCCTCTTGTGCATCTGATTCTCCTTTATCATTCTCCCATAGTGAGAGTTTGAGCTAATTTAGCCCCTTCTCTTTGCCCATCTGAGTCTTCTTGCTCATCTCAAATTCTTGTACTTTTCAAGAAGTCGTCGAGCCTCACTTTCTCTCCCCACCGCCTTCTTGAGGGGGCATCATGCAGTCCATTCTCTCCTCTTCTGCTCTAGCCTTGGGCATCTTATTTTCTTATCTTTGATGCCATGCCACTTGCGGCATCACATCAAAGAGGGGCAAAATGTAGACACCTAAAAAAATCCTTTAGAAAATAAAGTATTTTTATTTTCTGAAAAAGTCCTAATGACATCATCATTTATTAATTAATTATTTATTTAATTTATTTATTTATTTTTATGCCATTAAATCCCTTTATCTTAATTTAAAATATTTAATTAAAGAATCCCTCCCAAAAATGTTTAAATCTTATTTAAACATTATTTCCTTATTTATTAATTATTTAATTAATAAATTGACCAAAAATCCCAAAATAAATAATTAATTTATTATTTTCCCAAAAGTTGGCCAATTTCCTTATGACCAATAACCTCTTCCAAAATCTTCTAATCCTTCTTTAATTTTAATTAAAGGCTAATCCCATCATTTGCTACCCCAAATCCCAACTCAAAATATTTAATTAAGATTAAATATTAATCCTCATGTTTATTAAAAAAGTTTTAATAAATATCTCCTCAACCCAAACCCTTGAAATAAATAAAACTTTATTTATTTCCTAAAAATCTAATTTATCCTCATCCTAAGAAGTTCTAGACTCTTCTATAAAGTCTTCATCCTCATCCTAGGAAATTCTAGACTATTCTAGAAAGTCTTTATCCTCATCCAAAGTCTAGACTCTTCTAGAAGATGTCTTTAAACCTAATCCCAATCCCCTCTTAACCTTGTCACATTCCCTAAACATGAGTTAAAACTTCCTAACCCAAGCCAAAGTTAACAAATATCTCCTCCTTCACCCACCCTCATTAAATGCCATCCACTTGCCTATCCCTAAGCTAATCCTAAACCATCCTAATCCATCCTCTAATCATTTGCACAAGCCTAAGCAAGCTTAAAACCTTCTTAATCAAGTCCAAGTCGAAATTTCTCTCATCACCCTCAAAATATCTCAACCATAAAACTTTATGAAGTCCACTAGGTCATAAATGACTCTTACAAGCCCTTTTATGGCTCTTACAAGTCATTATGAGGGTCTTTATGAAGATTTTATCCCTTGAGCCTCCTTTGTTGACTCATCCTTCCCCTTTCCTCCATCCTCTCACCATGTGACATGTGTCACTCCTTGATTGGCTATAAGGAAGCACAATCCATGTGCTCTCTTCTCATGCAATCTGAGCCCTCCATGAGCTTTTTCCCATCCTTGCATCTTAGCCCTCAATCCCTCAAGCCTCTTTCCTATAAATTGGATCCTTCCCCTTTGCAAAATAACACAATCCATGAAGTAAAGTTATAATGCTATTTTGAGAGCCAAATCCATACTAAAGCCATCTATCCACACTAAAAATCCACAATCATCCATTGAAGCCTTTGGAAGCATATTGAGCATACATCCTATCCATTTAGATAAAGCTACTCAACAAGAGAGCTTCTCATTGAGAGAGCCCATTAATGGCTCATATTCTCAATTGAGAGCTCATCTTAGTCTATCTTGAAGTTTATGAATTTTGTTTAGTTTGTAGAAGCTTTATTTAAATTTGGTTTCTATTAGCATACTAACATTGCTCATATACAATATGTACTATAGATATGGACATGGGAGCACCTTCCCATTACAAGACCCATTTTTTATGATCAAATACAACCTCATGAGCCCTACATCTGTAGGTATAGGGGATAGATTACCCAACCCATGTTGGATAAGACTGAGTAGTGGAGAGCTTAATTAGATGACATAGTGTCAGTAGTGTGGAGACCTTAGAGAGAGACAGAGGCATGGAATAATGTGCAAGTGCAGCTTGGTTATATGTTTGCATCACAACCACTAATTGGCCAATTGATCCAGGTGATCAAGAGATTCCCACTTACACATGTGTAGAGATAAAATGGTTGACCACAAGATATACCGCAAGAGTACTACTCATACGCTCGCTTCACCAAGGAGGTGAAGAAGGATTGGTCTGCGAGGTTGGATCCTAGGCAATCCATGATAGACATGCAAGGATTGACACTTACCTATTAGTATTACTTGTCTATGATTACAGATGGAGGGATGACTCTTGAGTTAACAGAGCACTTTGTGAGCCATCATTTTCCATGACTTACTAATCTAGTGGGTATGGTGATACCCATTCAACCAGTGTAGCAATAGCAACAATAATTTTAGTAGGGAGGGCCTTGATAGAGGGCCACACAAGTCCCTATTCCTCCTTGATAGATGAGGAGAGACCCAGGTGCATGTGGGAGTGGACTAGGATAGAGATGTTCACGAGGAGAGATGGGAACCTTGGGTTCCATCGGTGGCAATGCATATGTTGGTGTTTTTCAACTATTAAGAAACAAAATACTTAATATCAAGATAATAAAGAATACAATAACCTAAGGATCATCTAATTCCCATAAACAATTACTTGTTCTTCAAAGCTGAACCCAACTTCAACAAAATCATAAGAGATTTTCTACTCTTTAGGCTTTGCAAAACCAAGGTAGGTGCACCTGAGGGATGAAAGACTTTTTCAAACTAATATTACATACATATTTTATTCATTTCATGACATTTCACAACAACACACATCTCTTATAGTAGATTTGGTCATAGTTCTTCTTAGATTTACAATAATTCTAGGCAATAGCAGCTAACTATAACACAAGGATTAGATGCAAACAAGTGTTGACCAACATTGAATTTTTTCAGACAATAAAGTAAAATTGATTTCAAATTTAAGCTTGTTGCTTTTTCATGATCTTTCCATCTGCAAACTGAATCATTAGATCAGTGTCTTATCCATTGGGATTCAGAGTCCATTCAATTTCTAGATCTAATTGACTGCATTACAATCAATAATATTAGCAATTCTCACTAAAAATCATTCTTACAAACATCCTTCCTATTACCATGGAAACCCTATCAACCTCACTGAAGCATTTGCTTAATTCATTGAATTAAAAGCAATATTGAATTGACAGACAACTCGATTTAATTACATTCAATTGAACAAGCTTTGCTCATACAATTTCAAAATGACCAAGTAACAAAAATGGAGACAAGATTCAGCAAGAACAGATATGGGGACAATTGATCTTTGTATTAATTTCCTTTGAAAATTGTTTACAATTGAAACTAAACTCAAAATGACTCAGGATAAAACATCAAGATCATTCAAGATTAATGTACTCTCAAATATTTGCAGAGAAACCCATCATAAAATTTACACCAAAAACTGGACCAAATCAACATAGTAAAACTAAAATTATGTAAATAACTCATACCCCCTTTCTCTAGCCCTAGAATATCACTCATATAGTGTGAGATGCAACAAGCTTCAGGCATAGAGAACTGACAACTATCCTTTAGATAAAAGATATTTACAATTGTTACTGTCATAAGAGACAAAATTTTGTGCAACAGAAAAACTTTACATCATAATATTCTCTTTTGGTGGGCCTATTTTCTATTACGTTTTCAAATGCTACAAATTCCATGATTGGCTCTTTTTTCATTTTGACTCCTCGAAGTATGTAGCTATTAGGTTTGCTAATGATGTGTCTGGCTTTGATTCATGCAGCTTCACTTCAACTTGAGGCTCTGTACTTTCATCATCATGAACTATTAAAGCAATAGTTATTTCTAAATCCTCAGTTGCCACATCATTAGTTGGGACCACTGTGCTTTACTCTAGAGTTGGTTGTTCTTCTTTGTCTTCCTTTGCATCCATTGATGTGTCATCTATTTGATCTTTATCAAGGTCCACATCCTCTCCCTCTATTTCCATAAGTTTTGAAGGCACAAAGTATTCCCTCCATTTGTTGAAAATAATATCATTAGGTCAATCAAAATTTAGGATTTCATGCTGCTTTTTTATTACAAAGCCTCCTATTTTGTCTATTTCAACAAATTATTTTCTAATGGCATTGTAAAATAGCTATCCTTTGACATATTCTTCATTAGTCATTGCCCACATCACATGTCCCTTTTCATTAATAACTTCATTCATTCTATGGCAAAGTAAATCATCCAATTCCTTCCCCCACTCTTCCTTTACTTTTATCTTATCAATCTTTTTTAGTGCATTGGGGAAAAGATCAAATTTCTCTCCTATATATTTAGAAAAATGAATCATTATTCTCTTTTAAATGGAAACCCTTTTCTCATCAAATTCTATCAAATTATTGGTTATATCAAAAGTTTCCTCTATTTGTTCACAAGATAAATGGATAACTGAGATACACATAAGAGTAATATCTTTATCTCTCTCACTCCATTTTTGCACAATTAGCTTTAGAGTGTCTTTAGCACTTCTTATTTCATTCCACATATCAAGGATCCCTGCCAATTGGTCATAGAATGCTAACCAGTCAATCTTATCTACTAAGTATAAGATTTTTTTTCTAAGTTTTTCCTCATATTGATTATTCAACTCAACCTACAATTCCTATAACTTATTCTTCTCTTCTTCAAACTCATTTGCAATATAAAATTCTAGCCTTTGTGGGGTATCAGGCAGTTCTATAATCAGAGTAGACTTGAATGGCTTAGTAAGGGGGCAAGGGTGTGTAACTCAAGGCCTACTTGGTTCTCCTGACTTCCTCTTTCATAGTTGTTTATCCAATTGGGATATTTGATTCTCCAATAGTTGTATCCTATTTACTCTTTCCTCATATGCTTTTAATACTTCTTTAAATTTTGCATTGAGTTATAGGAACTTACGCTTTTCTTTTCCAACAACCACTAAGCTGAAATCCACCACCTCTTTAGTCATCTTGGTGACTTCCTCACTATCCACTTCATCAACTCTATATATTGTAAGAACACTAGTACACTCTGCATTGGAGATTTCTTGTATCCTAGTTTTATCTCCTTTTTCAATGGCCCAAATTACCATTGCTTGGTGGTCATTTCTATACTTCACTTCTCTATGAGCCTACAAAATTTCTTCTTCAATCTTATACTGCACATCTTTCTCCTTTCTAACAGAATAAAAAATCTTAGCATTAGCTATGTGCCATTCAAGTAAAATCAAAACTCCTGACTCTTTTACTAGTTGTCTTCCAACTTTAGGGGTTAATTGGGAAAAGTCCTCCAAAAATTTGGCTTTAACCTCCTCCTCAACCTTAGAGTCCAAATTATTTGGTTGCTCTCCTTTTATTGTTTTGCATTTAGCCTCAAAATTGTCGATGTTTCTCCTTCATAAAAATTGTGCAAAAGCTCTAGACTTTACAAAAGTTTCATCATCAATGAATTTTTCATAAGCTTGTGAAATTATAGGATCAATCTCCTTACCTTTGTAGTTAGCAACAGTAAGGTCAAAGGGTGGCATAGGAGGCTCTTAAAGCACTCCTCTTTCAATATCAATAGTTGTAACAACTATGTCTATCTCCCCTCCAATTTGTCTCAGTTGTTCTCTCAAAGATGCCTCATCATCTATTCTAAGTGGAGTATGGGAAGGTGAGTATTCTCCTACTTCAGAAGATGACCCTTGTTCCAACTTTTGTTTCCTAGGAGCACTAATGTCAGATGGGATCTCTGATCTTGGCCTTTTGTAAGGGGAAATGCACTGTACATTTTGAGCTACAACATATCTAGCCCTCCTCTGCAGTGTATATTATCCTCAATTCACAACCATTCTATTATTTATTCTCCTTTCCACCTCAGCAGATTTATCTGGGTGTGCTCTTGCCAAGATATCCTTCTTCTCATTTAAAGTTTGCATTATTCCAAAAAAATTGTTCATCAGCATATCCATTTTGGCTCCCCAATATTTCTTGTCTGCCAGAGGGTCATACTTAGGCTCAAAGGCATTGATGAAATCTAAACCTTGTTATAAACTACCCATTTTTCTTTTTGATTTCCTACTCCTATAATGAAAATATATTTATGATGACATCCTCCAGTAAATACACAGTTTGTATATGAACTTTAGCTTTACTTCTTTCCCTAAGGAGTTCATAGAATCCCTATGGATCAATGTAGCAAGCATGTGATTGAGCCATTTGATATTTATCCAAAAACTTCTCCAAACCTCTCCATCCTTTCTTAACAAGGACAAATTCATGCACAATAGTGACCACTGGGAAGAATGTACCTTTTCCTTTTCCCAACAAATCCCTTTCCTCAACTGATCCAATTTGCCATAATAATTTTACAATTCCTACCTTTAAGGGCACATGATACGACAATACATGGGGCTTTCCAGAAAAGACATAAACTCTAAAAACAGTGGAAATAGGATATGTGATGATATTGTTAACCTCATAATGGTTTTTGACATTTGAGTGCCAACACACTTAATCACATTTCACATTGGAAGCCGAGTACATCATGCATGCCGAGTGATCTTCATGTGCCGAGTAGTTTTCAGATATCGAGTGAAGATCAGATACCGAGTGAAGATCAGATACTGAGTAAAGATCAGATACTGAGTGAAGATCAGATACTGAGTAAAGATCAGATATCGAGTGAAGATCATATATCGAGTAAAGATCAGATACCAAGTAAAGATCGAATACTGAGTGAAGTATAAGTGCCGAGTATTAACAGGTGTTGAGCTACTTAAGGTGCCAAGTGATATAGTTTTGTTAAGGTGCCAAGCTATCCAAGAAACAGCATGTGCCGAGTATCAGCAATACTTCAGGAGCCGAGTAACTCAGTAGATCAGCATAAGAGTTTGAAATTGCACAAACTATGACGCAAATAGTTTTTACAGCCGACATAAGGTAAATCTCCAAGGATTTAATGATGAGATCGAATCTTTTATTTTTCCTATGCAATTTACATGCAGCCAATAAGAAAAATGATGAAGGCATGCAACCAATCAGCAAAAGATAAGTATTAAGCAAAAAATGAAGATAGAATGTGGATCGTAGATCCATACCTAACCCTGAATTCTCAAATGTCTTTATAAGCAATACAAAATTTCATTGTAAAATAGACGAAAGGTGTGAGAAGACATACAAGGGTTCAAAAGGAATTATATTTTCAGAAGCGAGGATTATCAGATCACAAAAAGGATTTAGATCAGAGAAAGTAGAATAAGTGCCTGCATTCAGCAATCAAGGATTGTAATCAGTCAGGTTTATTGTACCTAATACTCTCTAGCAATTGTATTAGAATGAAAATCCTATGGTGATAGGTTAGCTTAACAGCTATTTTGATAAATCCTTATTTAGGTGATTAAATCCTTTAATAGGGTAACACTTCATGTTAAGTGTTTGAAATCCTCTAACCAGGTCACTATTGACACAGTGTAAAGCCTTTAACAGGGCAGACCATCAGAAGTGGTTGAACAATATTGTTGTAGTAATTTTTGTGGGTATCATCTCCACCCTAGTTTTACCTTCTTATTCCTGGAGGGTTTCTGGGTTACCAAATTCCAGTGTTATGAGTTATTGATGCATGTGTTTAGTTTCAAGTTTATTTGATGTATTTACATGCATGCAATTTACTTTCAGTTAAAAGTTTTATTGGATAAAATGGGATACTTATGATTCATCCCCACCCCCCCCCCCCCTCATAAGTACTCTTTCCATATTTGAATATTCCAACAATTGGTATCAGAGAAAATCCAAGTTGTCACAAGGAAAATCCTAACAGCTTGGAGGAAAAGATCTAAAGATGGAAGCTTTCAAACTTGGAAAGATCATTGAAAATCAGGTGATAGATGTGCAACTTTCTTTGCATAGCTTGGAGGAATTCAGAAACAAGTTGAGAAACTCATTAAAAAAAAAGGAAGGATCTAGCCATAGCTGAAAATGATATACACTACAAGGAGATTGATACCACCAACATATTTTCCAGTGGAGACACTAAAGAGTTTGATGCAGCAATAGCAAAATTGATGGAGAAAAACAAAATTCAAGCAGAGGAGATAAGATCTCTCAAGATGGAACATGAATCACAGGCCATAATGATATGTGAAATTACTAAGGAAAAAAAAAGAGCAGTTGATGATAAGGTCATGATGGAAAATGACAAAAGAAATCTTGCAAGCAGACTTGAAGAAAAATGTACTGAACTGACAAGGATCTCAAACATGCAGATGGATACACTTGCCCAAATGATGAACCTTCATCATGAACTCAATATAAAAGATATTGAGATCTCTACTTTGAAGATGCAGAATGAACAAATGCAGAATGATTTAAACAGAGAAAAAGAGGTAGTAGAGAATCTCAATAAATCAAGTGAAGCCATCAAGTATTTTGAAAAGTTGCTGAAATCCCCAAAATCTTCCCATGATACATCAAGACTAGGATACGATAGCACTGAAGTTGGAGAATCATCAAAAAGTGTTGAACAAAGAAGTGATAAACGTAAGAATTCAAAACCCACTTGGCATTACTGTAATAAGAAGGGGCATACAGCTAATGTGTGCAGAGTAGAAGATTCAATCAATCAAACATACCCAAAAGTTTTTGTCACAAGTGCAACATGCAAGGACACATGACACAAAATTGTAGATCCAATGTCACAAGGACTCAGAGATTTGATGGACATTATTATAATTGCAAAAAGTATGGACATAGGGCATTTGAATGCAGATCAAAACCTATGTGGACATCAAATCATCCAGCAAAAATAGAAGGTAATGAAAGTCATTATCATTGGGATTACAACACCAGGTACAGTTGTCACTATTGCCAAGAATATGGACATATACCACAGAACTGTATAAGAACACATTTCAAAGGGAACTACAAAAGATGGTTGAATCAAACTACATGCTTCAGTTGTCTAAAAACTAGTCATACAGCAGAAACTGTCCTACAAGATCAAAGGCACCCAAGACTGAAGATAACAAAGGAAAATAAAAGATTGACATCGAAAAGATAAGGGGGCAAATGAATAAGACTTGGAAAAAGAAAGATGAGTGCAACACATCAAGTGGAGGGATCACTTCACCCAATGGGTCAAGTGATCACACTTCATCAAACTAAGCATGAGAAGTACACAGGACTAATATACAAAGCTATATCACACATCAATCCCAAGACAAAGAAGCTAAGCAAAGTATAAATCTTCATGAAACAAGATGTCAAGAAAAAAACTAAATGTTGATGCTGAGCAGTCTTTGGATGCCGAGTTAAAATAGATGTCGAGCTCCCAACAGTGACCGAGCTGATAACCAATGTCAAGTTAGATAATTTCAATGGAAGCCAAGTAAAGTGAAATATAGTAGAAACTGAGTTGGCAGTTGAGCATTTAATGCAATGAAATTAGGGTATATTATTGCGATTTCAATCAGTTTTTCTCATTGCAATCAAGAAGCAAAGGAGAAGAAAGAGAGCTAAGCAACTTCATAGCAAGAATCTAGTGTTTCAAGCAGATTGCAACCTCATTCAACACATTTTTCATCAATCTAAAGGTATTTTCATTTGGGCCGAGCTACATAGTTTCATACCCATTTGTTGTATAAACCCTAGTTCGCAAAAATGGTGTCAAGTTCAAAGAAAGTCGAGAAAAAAGAGTCATTTGAAGTTTAGTTAGTTTCAAATGAAGTCAAGCAACCTGATTTCTGTCCTATTCCCGAAGTTGCCTACAAAAATGATCCAACCAGAGCTCTCTCCCACATTCCCCCAAAAGTTGTAATGGTTCAAGATGTGAGGAAATGTTAAAATTGCAAGATAGGAGCTCTAGGAGACATGGAAATTAGACAAGCATATCATAAACTGTGTGTAGATGGAGTACTAAAAGAAGAATTCAAAATTGTAGAAAGAAAGGGTTTGACTCGAGTTTTAAGTTTTCCTACCGTATTCAAAACTGAATGGATTAGACTTGTACTAAGTAGAATTCATGGAGGAAACTTGTGGTTAGAAGATATGCCCATAAAATTGACAAAGGAAATTATACATAGAGTAACAGGGTACCCAACCCTAGATCAGCACAAAACCCTAAGAAGTGAATCAAAGGAGGTCATTGAAAAGAATATTGGTGCACAGTGGAACAAAAGAGGAATGACAATTCATACCATACAGGATCCTCTAGTTGAATTTTTTGTTAGAGTCATTGCTCACAAATTCTATCAATCCAGTAGACTAAATAGTGTACCATGCATTGCAATAGATGTAGGTTACAAATTGGTGAAAAAGGATCATACTTATGATCTTGCAGAACTGCAATTGCAACAAATCAATGAAAACCTAGCTGCTATAAGAAGAACAAAAGGCACTCAATGCAAATTTGGAGCAATCCTAGTTTGCATATTCTTTTATGTACAGAATGAATTTCCTTCTTTTTGTAAAGTAGCATGGAGGAATGACAGAACCATCATTGCACAAATTAATGAATATATAGAGCAAATGGGAGAAAATTTTGATACCTTGATGACAAGCTATTTTGAGGATTTCAAGAAATCCACGAAGCAAAGATCAAGGATACCAGCTTCTTTAGTGGAAAAACATACTAATGATATATGTTTCTTAGTTGACATAGATTTTACCTATATTCAAGAAGTAATACCAAGGGTAAGATGGCTAAGGCCATTTGGATACGAAATCAATATTGATGAGGCATCTACAGCAATAACTGCATTATTCGCAGAAGATGTAGATAAAAGTGCACCACATTTTGGCACTTATGATGTGGTAAGATCAAAGATAAACATGGAATTAAAAATTGTTTCTACATTGAAGAAGAAAGACAAATTAATCAAGAAGATTAAGAAGAAGTTTGGCAAAGAAATTGAGGCTGAGGCAGAAGAAGAAGAAGATGACAGTGATGATGAAGATGAGCAAGAACAAGGGCCAATGGAACTAACTCAAGGTCTTGGAGAAGACAAGGAGGAAGGTGCAGAGGAAGAAGAAGCCAAGGAAGCACCAACTGAAGCTGAGCCAAAGAAGAGAAAGACAACAGAAAAACCTTTAGCTAACCCCAGATCAAAGAAAGCTACCACTCCATCACCTCAAAAGCCAACAACATGAGCATCAACAAGAGCCTCTACTCAAAAGGCTAAAAAGGAAGTTACCAAGAAGAAACAAGTCAAGGAATCATAGGAAGAGCCGAGGAAAAGAAGAAGGTATGTGGCTCAACCTGACACTGATGAAGAAGATCAATCAAAAAAGATAAGCAATTCATCAGTTGATATCTTATGTAAAAATATTGCAACTGGTGACTTGAATAATTTAAATAAAGTTGATTTTAGTAAATTTACTAAAGAAGAACAAAATAAAATAGAAGAAACAATTTATGAAATGATGGCACAGTTCAAGTACACTCCACTTGAACTAGATGGTCAATTGCCAAAGGAGCTGTCAAAAATTGTAGAAGACAAATGGCATTTTTGTTTGAAAATGGAGAAGGAGATGAGGGAATCAACCCTAGCCAGTGTATTGCCAGATTTGACTAGAGAACAAGTTAGCAAAGCAGTCAAAAGGCATAATAACAGGTTTACACCTAAGTACAGGGCATTCTTCATACTCCAAAACAGAATGGAAGAGATTGTTCAAAGAACAATGAAATCATGGAAGAATTTGTAGAAAAAGATTGAAGATTTTCTTGAGGAAGAATACAAGGAAGAAGCGGTTGTACCAATAGAAGAGAGGATAAAAAGGAAAGAAGAAGAAGAAAAGAAGAAGGATGAAGAAAAGAAAGATGAAGAGGAGGAAGAGACACAAAAATAGGACAAAATGGCAATAGCTGAGCAAGAGCAGCAACCATATCAGAGTGCGCAAGACACACAATTGCCACCTCCTAGCCCTCCACAAGCATCCATCTCACCTGTAGACACCGTGACGATTACTGATGTTCCTGATACTTCTAGTCAGAATATCAATCCATTAACTACAGAAGATCTGAAAAGAATTTTTGACCAATCTACACAACAAGCAATATTGTGTACAGATCCAGTATTGGTCAGTATAGATGAGTTACAGAAACTAGTAGAAAATACAATCAAAGATAAGGTGAATCCACAAGAACCACCTTCTATCACAACTACTAGTAGTCAATTCGAAATACCAACAAGCATAATTGGTGCTGCAAGACAAAAGCAAAGTGCAGCTGTAGAAAAAGAAATAGAACAAATAGGACAGACTATTACATCTAATCCTACAGCACAAACACAAGGTGCACTTCCACAGATTACAATAATTGATCATGGTAGACAGAAGGAGGAGGAAACAGTAAAAACCCCTAAAGAACAGGAGGCAATACAAACATTAATAAATTTTCCTACCTCGGGAACTCCTTCACACCATCCATTGCAAATTTTTGTACCATCATCCAGTACTACCAGAGTTGCAAGGGTACTTCAATATGGAGACCCTGAATTAGATGAGGAGATAGTCATACCGAGCTATGACTCAAAATCAATAACCATTGATCAAATTAATGAGGTGCAAGATGCACTGAATAAAAGGAAAAGATAGGAGATACTCAGGAAGGAGTATAAACATAAGCAAACACTTTATGAGATAAAGGACATCTTTATGGATGCCTTCAGTTTGCAATCACCGGATGAGTCAAAGCATATCACAGAGCAATTAACAGATATTGTTGACCAGGTGACAAATGAAGACCTAGAAACCAATGCAAAACTTATGGAATGGTCAGAAAGAAAATTTCAGGGGAAAGTGAATGAGAAAATATCAAGACAAATTACACTTTCACAAGTTAAATTGGAAAAGCTTATTGATAAAGTCAAGAAGGTACTTGAGAATATCTTCTCACTGTACAAAAAGTTGTGTGATTTTTCATACTTCACACAAGAAACAAGCCAAAAGATACTGAGCTTGGAAAGAAATTTAAACATTTCAAGCATGCAACTACCAATTGATCTAGCTCAAAGTGAGAAGCATTTTGCTCAATCGATTCACACTCATAAAGAAATAGCTGTCTTAACAGTAGATGAGGCTAATATCAAGGCCAAATTAATACAGCTCCAGTCCTCCATTACCCCACATTTAGAGATACTCCATAAAGAACAAGTCTATGCTGAAACTGTTCTCAAGAAAGACCCAAATCTTTCTACATTACATGGACTTATTCATCTTGCTGCTGAGACTGTTATCTAGAATAAGTCACTGGAAATTGCTTTGAACAATTGGGATGCAGCTCTCAGAATGATTATGGAGGTAAATAGCACATTTTTGGCTAAATATGGTCTTAACCCTTAAACATTCTTTGACATAAGTGTCAAAAAGGGGGAGATACAGATTAAAAGGGAGAGATACATATATGAGATAAATTAGTGGGGGAGTTATAAAATAAAAAATAAAAAGGAGGAGCTTTTTATACAGATAAGGCACAATCAACTCAGGGGGAGTTACAAATTTTTTTGAGGTATATATTGTAAGATTGTACGTTACAAATTTTGATCAAGTTTTCTTCAAAATTTGTACATACCAATCAGATTAGTAAATATACTTATAAGGTCAGTTAAGTTTTTTTGTCACTCATGTCAAAGGGGGAGATTTTTAACCTCATAATGGTTTTTGACATTTGAGTGCCAACACACTTATTCACATTTCACATTGGAAGCCGAGTACATCATGCATGCCGAGTGATCTTCATGTGCCGAGTAGTTTTCAGATACCGAGTGAAGATCAGATACCGAGTGAAGATTAGATACCGAGTAAAGATCAGATACCGAGTGAAGATCAGATATCGAGTAAAGATTAGATACAGAGTGAAGATCAGATACCGAGTAAAGATGAGATACCGAGTAAAGATTAGATACCGAGTGAAGTATAAGTGTCAAGTAACACAAAGTGTCGAGTGTTAATAGGTGTCGATAAATACAATTTTGTTAAGGTGCCGAGCTATCCAGGAAATAGCATGTGCCGAGTATCAACAATACTTCAGAAGTCGAGTAACTCAGTAGATCAGCATAAGAGTTTGAAATTGCACAAACTATGATGCAAATAATTTTTACAGCTGACATAAGGTAAATCTCCAAGGATTTAATGATGAGATCGAATCTTTTATTTTTCCTATGCAATTTACATGTAGCCAATAAGAAAAATGATGAAGGCATGCAACCAATCAGCAAAAGATAAGTATTGAGCGAAAAATGAAGATTGAATGTGGATCGTAGATCCATACCTAACCCTAAATTCTCAAATGTCTTTATAAGGAAGACAAAATTTCATTGTAAAATAGACGAGAGGTGTGAGAAGACATACAAGGGTTCACAAGGAATTCTATTTTCAGAAGCGAGGATTATCAGATCACAAAAAGGATTCAGATCAGAGAAAGCAGAACAAGTGCTTGCATTCAGCAATCATGGATTGTAATCAGTCAGGTTTATTGTACCTAATACTCTCTAGCAATTGTATTAGAATGAAAATCCTATGGTGATAGGTTAGCTTAACAGCTATTTCGATAAATCCTTATTTAGGTGATTAAATCCTTTAACAGGGTAACACTTCATGTTAAGTGTTTGAAATCCTCTAACCAGGTCACTACTGACATAGTGTAAAGCCTTTAACAGGGTAGACCATCAGAAGTGGTTGAACAATATTGCTGTAGTAATTTTTGTGGGTATCATCCCCACCCCAGTTTTACCTTCTTATTCTTGGAGGGTTTCTGGGTTACCAAATTCTAGTGTTATGAGTTATTGATGCATGTGTTTAGTTTCAAGTTTATTTGATGTATTTACATGCATTCAATTTACTTTTAGTTAAAAGTTTTATTGGATAAAATGGGATACTTATGATTCACCCCCCTCCCCCCCCCCCTCTCATAAGTACTCTTTCCATATTTGAATATTCCAAGAGATATCCCCCCAATTATGATTGACCAATAGCCCCTTCACGTGATCCTTAGGTCTTATTAATTCTAATAAGGGCTGGGGTATCATGGGGTCATCCCCTCTCAGTAGGAATCAAAGCCTTGATGCAAAATATCCATCAAATCTAACAAAACTAGCATCTTTGACCTCCCATGTCATGTCAGCACTCCATAGCTGAACTAGGAGTTTCTCTCCATCTCTCTCTAGTTCTAATTTCATTTCTTTGGAGAAAAAGGTAACTCCTTTGTATAAACATATGTACATCAACAAAGAGTACCAACAGAAAAGCCTGTTAACCTTACCTTGAGCTATTCCAATAAGACCATTATGAATTTCCTCAGCTAAGTAGGTGGCAAAATCAAGAATTGAGCTCATCCCAAACTGCAGAGTCTGAGCTATGATGAGAATAATATAGCCTTGAATATAATCTTGCTCATCCATACCAAATATTTTGCAGAGAGAAAAATATAAGGTATGTTCCCTAGGATTAAAATATTTCTTCATCAAGGACTCTAGTAGTTGGTGTGACCAAAGGTAGTGAACCAATTTTGACAAAATGTTGTTGCAATGGTCCTCCCCTTAAGTATACCCTCTGTGCATCATACCTAGCTTGGAATTCCTCCATATCAATTTTTTCATGGATGACATGGTTGGAGTTGAGCTTGAACACTTCTCTGATCAATGCGGGTGAAAGCCTAAAAAGGTTATCCCCTACATGGTTTTTCACAATTCTGGTAATTGGGTCATATTTTTTAGCCATGTTAGTTAATAGGTCACTGTCAAAAAATATTCCAGGAATGACCAATTTTCCTATATCAAACTCCCACACATTACTCTTTGGGGTGTCCAAGTTTTGTTCCACAAACCATTTTTTAAATAGTTCCAAACCCCCCACTAAGACTTCTGCATCTCTCAAATAATGAGCCTTGTCATAAAAACCCTCACTGACCACCAACCTAGGGTTTTTGGGAATGAAGTTTCTACCCTTTGTCAATTCATTTATAGATGGAGGCATTTGTTCAAGAAAATCATCATGAACATATCTTTTTAAATAATCCACCTCACCAGAAAATTCCTTACAAGTGGACATTTTTCTCAATTTAACCTAGTACAATTTCAATTTCTCAATTATCAGAAGTTTCAAAGAACTTACCCATCCTTTCCTACTTATTTTCTTAGTGAATTATCCTGTAGATCATTGAAAACCTTGAAGAATCTGATGCCCTAGCTCTGAAAATTATCATGCTCTGTTATT